>JBBBDQ010000841.1:4505000-4645000 GCA_037127315.1 Ascarosepion bandense | reverse complement strand
AATAGTAGATTCTTCCGTTTCCTCCATTCTCATCATATTTATTACGTTCAGATTTCCATTTCAACATTTTAATTAGTACATTTTATTAAAATATTATATTAGAACATTTTCATCAGGGCATTTTGATTAAAACATTTTTATTAGAGCAAGTCATTACATTTCATTGGAATATTTTTCTTGGAGAATTTCATTAGAACACGTCATTACAAAATTTAATTGAAACATTTTCATTAGATATTAGAGTATGTCATTAGCATAATTCATTACATTTCATTGGAATATTTTCATTAGAACATTTCATTAGAACAATTAATTACGAATTTCATTAGAACATTTCATTTGAGCATTTCATTAGAATTCATTACATTTCATTAGAAAATTTTCCTTAGAGCATTTCACTAGAAAAATTAATTGCAAAATTTCATTTGAACACTAACATAAGAGCATTTTATTATAGTATTTTATTAGCAAAATTCATTACATTTCATTGGAGCATTTTTATTAGAATATTTGGATTAAAACATTTTTATTGGAGCATTTCATTACATTTTCATTAGAGTATTTCATTACAACAGTTTCATTAGAAATTTTCATTAGAAAGAGTTTTTTTTGTTTTAAGGTAGCCTATCATAATTAGACCTTCAGAATTGAAAAAACAGAATTAATCACTTTTCCAACAGATGTTGCCTGCTTGAACATTTTTATGGGTGGAGAACCAGGTTGTTTCCACTGTTTGCTTTGAATGTTTGATTCAGATTCGCAGTCGTGAATCCAGCTTTAGTCTTAAGTTACTAATCTGTGGTGGAAATACTCAGAGTCTGCCCGGAAGTGAGACAAATGTGTTCTGGAAATCCTTAAAATTTTCAGTATCTATTATAGTGTTAGAATTATTGGGACCTATCTTGCTCTTTCCAAAGATCACAGTTAAAACATGATAGCACTAATGCCTATTTGCCTATCTGCTGGACAGTAAAACGAGTGTCGTCCAATACTACACGGTGAATGGCATCAAGTTTCTCATCAGTTGTTAAAATTTTGGGAGGGTTATCTTCTATTCCTGGCCGAGGGTTATCTTTTGTATAGTCCCCGCCTCGTTTGAATTCCACAGACCACTTTTTCACAGTAAGAAGAGTCATTATCAAGTGTCTGTACCATGTCCTCATGGATTTCCTTGTGAATCATACCTTTCTTTGCAAACAATTTTTGACTGTTTGGGCTTCTGTTTTGTCCATTTTTAGATTTGTCGCATTTCTTCCATCTTTGTATGGGCCACATATGCACAGACATTAAGACAGAATTAGTATTTCTAGCTTCCAAAGAATTGATGAATTGTTGCCACAACAAAAATGTTCAGCTACAGCTCTTCTTTCTGGGTGATGGTTAGAACATTTTGAACGCCCCTCGTATATACATTGGGTATGGAATAATTGTTCCACACGACTTTTAATAAAAAATATTTATGCACTTGTGCGTAACTTATCATTTCTAATATATATATATATATATATATATATATATATATATATATATATATATATATATAGTGGAGATATAAGTATTCGTACACATGAAAATTTAACATTTTTACTTGTGGTGTATTACCTGAAGAAAATAAGAATAAATTTACTGTATACTGACAATATATGCATATGAGACTAAATGATATTCAGTGTTTGAGAAAATATTGCAAAATCTTAATTTTCAAGGGTGAAAAAATAATCGTACAGCAGAAAAAACATGTCTCCTTTAATACATTTTAACAATCCCTTCATTAACTTCAACACCAACCAATCTCTTCCTGTAGTCTTTAATTAACCATTCACATACTTTAGTATGTATTTTGCTCAATTCTTCCTGGCAAATTTACTTCAGATGTGTGATGTTCTTTGGGCGTCTTTTCTAGATTTTAATTTTCAGATGTCGCCAGAAGTTCTCTAGTGGATTCAAATCCAGAAACTGACTCGGTCATTGTAAGATTTCAAAATTGTTTTCAACAAGGCACTATCTTTTTCCCTTAGAATTTGTTGATATTTTTTTGCATTCATTTTGCCGTCTCTAATTGACAGTTTTCCAACACGTCTCACAAAAAAGCCATGATTACCACCACCAAAGTTGACAGTTGGTATTGTGTTTTTTCTCAATACATGATTCCGAGAGTTACGAACAAACAACTGAATCTTAGCTTCATCTATCCATAAAACTCTTTCCCAATAAGAATTTGGCTTATATTTATGCTCTTTTGCGAATTTTAACCTTGCATATCTGTGCCGTTTCGAAAACAGTGGTGTCTTCCTTGATGTGTGCAACTTTAGATTGTCTCTGTTTGTCATTAGTTATTGTTTACTTTGTTACGTGAATTCTTCTCTGGTGGCCATTGAATTTTTTGGATCTATAATCCCAACTTTTTACATAATTTTGGAGATATCTTTCTTGGAGTACCTGGGTTGCATTGGTTATCAACAATATCACATCTTTTTAATCCTTTTATGAATTGACTAAATGTAGTAAATGGGGTGTTCAGATCACTGGAGAACTTTCTCTAACTTTTCCCATCTTTCCAGAGCTTAACAACCAGTTTTGTGGTTTTTATTTGGTTTTTTTTTTTGGGGTTTTTTTTTTGTGCGTGCATTAGTCAATTCCTTACGTCCAGCCATAATTGAAACCGCTTTCTCTGAGTACTTGTTGCAAAATGTCCTGGTTTTCATTTAAAGGTTGACAAGAGTAACTGAGAACATTCTGGACCACTATAGAATATTTTACTCTGAAGTTTAATCAAAATCTACCACTTTATAATGCAAAATTGATACTATACGGACACTTTTTGGCCCACCAAAACATGAAAATGCATATATTTTTGAAATATCAATGCATTTCTTGTTTTCATTCGTAGATTCTGATTCTTCATCGCAAAATGCATGCATACTATTGTTATTTGTGTTTTTCATGTGCTAGAAATGTGATTAACAAGCAATTTTTGGTGTACAAACACTTATTTCATTCCACTGTTACATATATATATATATATATATATATATACATGTACACACATGTACACGCACATATATTTTTTTCTGATGTTAATAAAACACGGATCAACATAATATAACAGAGCTATTAAATATATATTAATAAATATGCATATTATCCTACGTATATAGCACGACTCGGAGTTTCATGCCCTATTCAGTCATAAGGTGTATATTATGATCTGAGTGTTCTAGGATTATAATTTCAGGTTCTCGTGATGTTAGCGTAGTTATATATTATCATACTAAAATGATATTTTTTCATTTTTGATTTTATAATTTAATTCAAATTAAAACTTAAACTTGAAATACAAAGCAAGATATCAAAAGTTGATATAACAGTGACAATATTTTTAGGATAGAGGGTATAGGATGCATATCTATCAAGAAGGATTACTTTTTGTTTTTAGCTTAGGGGAAAGAAAATAAAACATTAAAACTAAAAAAAATATTATTCCTATATGATAATATAAAAGTACGGAGAACACACACACACACACACACACACACACACATATTCCCCCCTCCTGCTCTCTTTTTTTATCTTGTTTGGTGTCAAAATCTGTGTCTCAACCGAGGGAGATAAAATCATTAGTTGCTTCTAGTTTCGTCGGTTCATTTAAAATGAAGTTCAGTGACGCTCTTCTTTAAGCTCAATTTAATGTAAGCTTTTTTTTCCTATTTTTCAATCATAATTTGAAGCTACAGATATCCTGAGCAAACGGGAATTTGACTGCTCTCTAGATAAAAATATTCCGTAATGTTACAGGCGTATGTGACTTGATCAATCTGCGTATCCGTGTGTTTTATAAGCATAATGATTACGATTTGACAGATAAGCCAAAAACCTTTTACGTCCTCACACGCCTTTGTCGAATGAACAAAGGTGACATACAGTTTCATTCTTCGTTTACGACATCCTTCTGGAAACAAGAAGCATGTCAGTCATATCATTCCTGGCCATATAGTCACAAAGAACCTTAAAGTAATAGATTTAGCCACAACAGTTAATAACTTGTTAAGATGAATTCTCCTTAAAATTGTGTTTGCAATTGAAAGCAGAATGATAAATAGCGTAATTATTTCTGTATAATGCGCACTTACAATTTTCTTAATGCAGGTTTTAAAGTTCGGTGAGAAAGACCGAAGCATCCCAATGATAAGTGGGACAATAAAAACCTGAGCGTTCCAATTTCTGGCAACTTCAATTCAGAGGGCGGTGTACTTTTTAATCTTCTCAATTTCTTTGTTTTTGATGTTATTTAATACATAATTTGTTATTTGTATTTATTTCTATGATTATATCCACTACGCCACCATCCTGAAGTACTTTAATGGTGTACTTTTGGAGCCTTTTATATTCAGTCTCAGAGGGATTTTGACAACTGGATTTATGTTAAGGGGTTCGTGACTCTTGTCATAATTTGTATTTATTTCTGAGATGAGTCATTTTCAATAATATTGGAATTATTTCTTACTTTTGTTCTCATCTTGGTTAATATAGGTGTTATAATAGACACAACGATTCGACCAAGTACCCTCTGGTCATCATCAAGTGTCCATAGATTGGTTGACGTTGATTTTCTCTTTGATTATTGCTAAGTATCCTGCGAAATCCATTACTGTTCTTTCATGTTTGGATATAGTATTTGGTTATACATGTGTTAGTATCATCTAGTGGTCATGACTTTGATCCTTGGACTTGGTAGTGATGAACCAAATTCCAACATGAAAAAACAATAATTGATTTCACAGGATATTTTGCAATAATCAACATAATTTGTTATATAAACATAATATTCTAATTTGTTATTATTACAATTGTATTCTAATTTATTATTATTATTATTACTATTATTATTGCTGCTGCTGTTGTTATTGTTGTTGCTGTTCTTGTTGTTGTTGTTGTTGTTGTTGTTACTGTTGTTGTTGTTGTTGTTGTTGTTGTTACTGTTGTTTTATGTCATTTCAAATTAAATTTACTTTGGCACGGATGATCTAATTTATATAGCAACGATGGCCTTGCTATGAAGTCTTGATTACTGGCCCTGTTTCATTAACTATAGTATTAATTTCAGTGCTACTTTTCATTGGAACTTTGTTCATAAATATGATATGATGAATCAATAAATGACAGCTCAATTATACGAATGACTGTTTCAAAAGAGGTACACACTCTTTCAACGTATCGATTTAAAAATCTTAAAACCTTATACTATTATTAATAAATAGCCTTATTTGTATCAATGAGAGCATGCTTCAGAGGATATGCTATGAATACATGATCTTTCAAGAATGCAGTGTGATTTCTTAAAAGCTTTGAAATACAAAACAGCAACTGTTTGTTTTTTTTAATTAAAATAACAAAATTTTTATATATCCATGGTCAGTTCGTTTCTATCTTTCATATGGAGGAGATATGTTATTCATGGTGAAAAGGCAGAAATATTGAAAATTTCAATTCAAACTACATTTTAACAGACTTTTATTTATAAAGATAGATATCAACTACGAATTATAGAAGAAAAGAAAATTGAATATAGAATAGTGTTTGTTAAGGGCAAGTTTTCCAACGGCGTAACATTCTACAGTAGATAGATAGATAGATAGATAGATAGATAGATAGATAGATAGATAGATAGATAGATAGATAGATAACACCTAATGAGCCAGACAAACCTACCTAGGTTTCACCTAAACGGATCTTCAGGGAAAGCTGGCTAAATAGGAGACGAAAAAACGACATATAAGAAGGAAATTAAGACAACCCACGTGACCATGAAAGGAGATACCAAACCCAAAGATGGGGAGTTAACAACTTTATTACAGAAAAATGTATTTCATGGTTTCATCCCCCGTTTAATTTAGCAGTAAAAACCAAAATCAGTAAAATGTTTTTTAATTTATTAGAACAGAATTTTGGCAAAGACAACAAGTTGCATGAAGTATTTAACAAAAACAATGTTTAACTTAGCGACTGTTCCATGCCAAATTTGGAGAAAATAATTGGTGGATTTAATAAGAAAAAAGCTAGTGAAAATACACGCATTGATACACGGGGTTGTAATTGTAGGATTAAGAATAGTTATCCTTTACAGGGTAGATGTCAGCAGGAATGCGTAGTTTATCAAGTTAACATTTATAAGAACACGGAGGACACTGACCCCAAAATATACATAGGAGCTACACTGGATAAATTTTAAAAAAGATATTATAATCATACTAGTAGCTTCAATAACAAAAAGTCTAAGCATAGCACTACTTTATTCACTTACGTATGGACCATTAAATAAGAACTTAATAGAGACCCTATCTTGAAATGGGAGATACTGAAGAGATGCGCTAAATATAAAGCTGGCCAGCAATTTTGTAGGCTATGTACAGAGGAAAAACTAGTTATAGCTTTGTATAAACAACCGAATAATTTATTGAATTCCAAGACGGAAATATCGAATAAATGTAGGCATGGGAAGTCCTGGCCAAAAAGGATTAGGTTTCTTTATTATGGGATAGTATCTTTTTGTTTTTGTCTTTGCCTTTCACCCCGCTATATACAAATTTAAACAATTAAAAGTTTTTCTGTAATAAATAAAGTTGTTAACTCCCCATCTTTGTGTTTGGTATCTCCTTTCCTGGTCACGTGGGTTGTCTTAATTTCCTTCTTATATGTCGTTTTTTCGTCTCCTATCTAGCCAGCTTTCCCTGACGATCCGTTTAGGTGAAACCTAGGTAGGTTCATCTGGCTCATGAGGTGTTATCAATTTATTTCGCTCTACATCTGTATTGAGCGCTTTCTGATAGATGATTACTCGTATCGGGTTTTTTTCTTTGGGCTCCGTGCTGATCCAGGTCCGAACACTTTTTACTGACGTTCATGTACTAAGCTGTTTCTTTTTTTTTTAAGCCATTTTTTCCTTCCATGGAAAGTTTTCGAGGATGGTTTTCGACACGAGTATAATTATAATCTCGTATATATATATATATATATATATATATATATATATATATATATGTATGTATCTATTTGTGTATTTAGGCAGCAATTTTTGTAAAAACATGTCAGATTAAATAAATTACAAACACTATGTTTGCTTATTTTTAATAAAATCCGTTCATACTCACGGATAATCTTTCGCGTATTACAATCAAAAGATGTCAGAAATGAACTGTAACGCTAACAGATGTTATTTCCATTAATTTCTTAATGTACCCAAGTACTTTTAACCTCTTTCCAAGATCATCTTCTGGGGTGTGACTTATGATAACAAATGTAATCGGAAAACTGTGTTGCTAAAAATTACCGTACAATGGTTGACAAATTGATAGAGTTCATTGGAACGTGAAAATTATCCAAAATGTAATTTTTTATATGTTGTAATGTCATGGTCATGCACGTGTTAAAGCATGAAAAAACTATTCTTTTTACAAACATTTTAGAACATTAGTACAGTATTCATAGCTGATTCTATTAATTGACGGCCTCAGTATTTTAATGAATATTGTCTCAAGAATCTGTAGTTTGCTTTTGTTGTTTTCTTGGTGTGGGATAGTTGTATTATCGATCATTATTTTTTATATTGTGAATGTAGACATGAATGTTGTTGCAGATGTCTAAAAATGGATGAATGGTCAGACAAATGTAACGTAAGACGTCTAGTTAATGTGGTTGTTGTAAATCCAACATATATATTTGTTTTGTTGTGTTTTTTTTGTTTTTTGTTTTGTTTTGTTTTTTGTCGTAGATATATTCTCCCAAGGGACATTTGAATTGATATATAATGTTGGTTTTACGTAACACATCAGTTAGTGGGGAGGAGTTTTTACGGATAATCAAATCAGTAGTATTCTACCTTTTATAATATATTATTAATTTTAATATTTTTTTAGGATTAACGAGAGAGATATTAAGACGAATGAGATTTTTAATTATTTTCTCATCTTGTTTGTTATTATCGTGCATCTGGTTACAATAGAAGATTTTGATGTGTTTAGGGTCTTTTGTGGAAGTACAATATTTTGTTTGATGTGTATCGTGGTTTTGGAAATATCGCCTTATTTCTTCATCTACATGTGATTTGGGCAATCATTAAAATATGTTTCGTTGCGTAATATCGACAAGTACTGTCTATCATTTTTTAATTGAATTTTTCAATTATGTTTATTAATTGTTTCATGTTATCGATAAATTAGCTAAAGTTCATCTTTTATGTTATTTTTTCAAAACACTTTCGAATATTCAGTCAGTTAAGTGCCATACCTGATACACGCTTGGGCGATCATGTCTCGAAAGCGACATGACTGACTGGGCAGAAGATTATCCCGCACTAGGTTGCCATTGCTTTCTGCGGTAGACTGGTTGCCGACCAAGGCTATAGAACCCAATCTGTCCTGTTATTTAACCGTTAACTGGAATGAATAGGCAGATTAATACCTTTCCCAAGGGTATTTGCGCGTAAGTGAATGCAATGAATTCAGCTGGAATTCGAACTCGGTCCCTCGATTTCTCGTTCTGAGCTGATATCCAATGCACCACAACGCACATTTCGAATATTACGAATTTCTTTTTCAAGAATTTTCTGTGCATTTTCACGAAACTTTTTTTTTTAATTCCAATGTTCTCATGTTTAAGGAAACCAATTTCAAGTCACTGAAGGTGACTTCATTTAAACAGTTAAACTGAACTTTTTAAGTATTTATACATTATTTCCATTATTTGGACTGTTGTCGTCATCTTTGTTGCCATATTCGTTGTACGCTCCGACCTTCTTGAGGTGACTGAAATTTTGAACTGAACCTTTTATTTCGTTCACTGGAGTAGACTTTTTTGTTCCATGAGTCATGCTGTTTCCAAATGTCTCAGTTATCTCCCTTTACCTTAACTCTGTATTTTTGTCACACCTTTACGTTAGCCAGTTATTGAACTCTCAACTTTTTAGGCGATTTCACTAGATCCAGCCAGCGCTTTTGAAGTTTTTGGTTGGAGTGCAGAACGGCCGAAACGTCGTAAATATGGCAACAAATATAAGGACAACAGTTCAAATAAAGTAAATAATTATAATACCTCATCTCAGAAATAATTATAATACCTCATCTCTGAAATATAAGTATATCTATTGCGAAAATGGCATTAATTGACATATTTATTTAAATTTATTTGTTTGAACATAATTTTTAATGAATACTCGTATTTGAGCGGATATTAAAGTTTTTTTCTATAATTAAAAAGTACATTTTCAATATCCACTGGCCTGAATATTCGACAACTCAAGTTAGGAAAATATCTGTCTTACAGCAGGAGTGGAATCTACAACTCCTATGTATCGGGGAGATGCTGTCATTGTATCTGACGTACCTTGCCACTCGACTACAGAAGATTTCATGGTAAACAAACATGTGTATTTATTTGGCTTAATTCAAACTTTGTTAACCATGAAATCTTCTGCTGTCGAGTGGTAAGATACGTCACCCTATTAAAAATAGGTATTATCTGTATAGCCCAGCGTTGCTCTTTTTTTTTCTTTCTTTTTTTTAGTGGTTATGTTGAAATGGCAAAGTCAAGTGCTTATTCAAAAAGATCCAGTATGAGGTTGCCATGACAAGTAAGTTAAAAAAGGGCCAAGTAATTATTGTTTGTTGTATTATTAAAACGGAATACATGCTTAGTTAATTTTGCCAATAAACGTGAATTATGTATGTACAATTGGAAGAACGGAGGCGGACGTTACTGGAGCCTGTAATGTGATGAGATGACGTTGTGACGCGGAAGAAGTGGATGCATTATCCCTGCAACGTAGGCAGCGTTGGCACCTTGTAGCAAACGTGAAATTGTTATGGCATATGAGAAGGTAAAAGTTACAAAATGATCCAATTTTTGTTGGAATACAACTAAGTATTTCGTAGAAATAAACGATCAAGATTTTCCATTAATTTTTGCCGCACCCTGTGTATCAACTGAAGTTTTTGTTCGCATATCAAGGCATCAGACCAGTAACTCGATTTTGGTTAAGTTTGAGTGAAGCGTTTTGGAGAAATGCATAAAGTGCGCAAAAATCATCCGAATTTATGTATGTCGTTGATTTTTTACAAACCCTGTACATTGATTCGAAAGATTTTTGTTTACATCAAAGTCTTGTCCATAATTACGATATTCAACACTTCATAATAAAGAACCTAAAATTGGCTTTTCTGCTTAAAAAGCTATGAACATGATATACGCCGTTGTAATTCATCAGTGACTGTCGCTCTAACCACATGTCACTGGTGATAATGTTTTGGCTCATCAGTGTAGCAAATGTGTACATATCTGCATGTCGTGTACATTGTGACTGCAATTTGTGAATTGCTGGCATTCTAACCATATTTGTCTTGTACCCAAGATTATAATAGAGATGTCATGTTTCCCTTGCTGCTGATGAGCTTGGTTAATTGCCACAGATTTTTTTAATGCAAAAATGCTTAACAAGCGAAACAGACGAACCATCTGTTTCCTTTCTTCCAAGGAAAACGCATATCGAATTTATTTCAAAGCATTCGTTGCTAAATTCAATTTTTAATTAATTGCAAAAATATCTCACGTTCTTTTATCATTTTTAATAGAAGATGATCACCAAATAAACAAGAATAATGTAGTGATCGGAATTTTCTAAGTGAAGCTATTGGGCACCCAGTGAGGATCGAGCTAACTATTCAGTCGTAATTAATCTGGCCAGACAAACTTACTAACCATTACACAATGTTGAAGTGTCCATTGATTTACTGGGCGTAGCTAAGACGTGGCAGAAGGCTGAAATTGTGTGACACCTAGTGAGTATCAAATTCACTATTATCACGAGACGAACTTGCTAACCATTATATTCTGTCGAAGTGTCAAAGCCTAATGTAGTGACGACCCGCTTTTGAATTCAGATTTGCCCTTCTCCAAGACAACCAAGGCTAATATGCCCAGCATGCCCTAATAATTAACCCACAACCCTGAAGCAGCGAGAAGAGATAGATTCATGTCTTTCTTAATGGGTATTTGTGCAAAAATTAGCACAGTGAATTCCACTAGAATTCAGACTCAGTTCAATAATTGTTTTTTTCAAGGCGCCAGCCATAACACTATATAATCATTCTGCTTCATTTTGCTATTGACTAAATTTATAAATCAGGTGACAAGTCGTAGCATTTACATTAACAAAATCAATATCAAGTCAATATTTATGTGTTGGAGGAGTGGGAAAAATTAAATTTTGATCCCTTAATTTATTAATACTAGAAATCTCTTTTACAACCGGTGTCAGCGTATCAAAATTCTCACAGTGTTTAGTATTGTTGAAGTTATCGCTAACATTATTGACGAGATTTACAAAATCGGCGTTTCGTTCAATTTTGCAAACCAATCGATAAAATTTGAATAAGAGGATTTGTTTTAAAAAATACCTTGACAAAAATCCTACTTCATGGTTGAATATATTCTTTAATCTAATTTTAGTTAGGTTTAATGCAAGTTAAGTGATAGATACTTGATCACTGAAATAGTTAATTGCTATACGTGATACACGCCTAACATATCACTCAATAAATCCCGGGCCTAACAAGTAAAACAACTGTTAGGCAAAATTTGACTTTATTTACCAACATAGTCGTTTTTAGAGTAATACAGGGATTCCAACAATTCGATGCATTTTTTGTAGAGCGATTTGTCTTTGACACAAAATACGCCTCAGTTTCTAATATCACTTCTTCATTGAGACCAAATCTCTTTCTTTGGGGCATTCTTTTGAGATCTGCAAGCAGCCAGTAGTCACTGGTGGCCTGATCTAGAGAATAAGGTGGATGAGGAAGCAATTCTAAATGCAATTCATATAGTTTTGTCAGCATTGCGATCGACTTGTGACACGGTGCGTTGTTTTGGTGAAAGATCACTTTTTTGTGTGTGTGTTTTTGGCGATTTCTTCCTTCAAACGCACTAGTAAAGCTATATAATATTCTCTATTGATGGTTCTTGCTTTCTTAAAATAATCAATGAATAAAATACTTTGTGCATTCCAAAATACGGAGGCCAAAATCTAAACTGCTGATGTTTGCGTCTTTAGTCGCTTTGGACGGCTTTCAGCTGCTGCTATTCACTCAGCTGACTGCCGATTTGACTTTGGAGTAAAGTTTTGTATTCCTGTTTCATCAATTGTCACATATTTACGCAAATCTTTTTCTTGTTGGGTTGAAACCGTTGCCAACAACGCTCTGAATCGTTTACGCGTTTAAGTTTTTGATCGACTCTGAGTAAAAGCGGCATCCATTTTGAACACAGCTTTCTTCTCTACAAATGTTCATCAAAATGGCGAATACACTGCCTTCTGATACGTTTAATTCCTCTGCTCTCTCATGCAACTTTAATTTACGATCGGCCAAAAGTTTGTGGATTTTTTGTTGTTTTCCGGGAAAACTGCCGATTTTAAGCGACCTGAGCGTTCAGCATCATTTGTGTTTGTACGACCGCGTTTAAAGTCAGCATACCACCTCTTAACCGTTGTTTCCGGTGGTGCAGAGTCCGAATAATGCTTATCAAGCCATTGCTTTGCTTAAACCTGTATTTTTTCTATCATAAATCAATGCTTTATCAACACATAGAATTCAGATTTCTCCATTGTTTTGAAAATTTGCAAGAGTAGATTCACTTAAACAACTTTAATTTGTAAAATAATAATCCGATTGGTCTAAATTTTGTCACGTGCCATTTGAATGTTAGTAATTTATAAAAATCATATGGATTTTTTTATTATTGTTAACATCTATATGTTAGACTCGGGACTTATTGAGTGATATGTTCGGCAATATCTCTTTTAAGACATAACTGACAAGGTAGAAATTTTATCGCAGTAGGTTGTCATTTCATTCTGTGTTAGAACGGCTGCTAACCAAGGCTATAGATCCTAATCTATCCTGCTATTAAAATCGTAGCTGGAGTGAGAAAATACATAGAGTAATACTGTTCCCAATGATATTTGTGCGTAAGTGAATGAAACGAATTCGACTGGAATTCGAACTCGGTTTTCCGCCTTCTCATTCCGATATCCATTATACCACAAACGCACATCGATACCTGATAGACGACAGTATTATACCAGACTAATTGAAGCAGTAGAAACTATTTTGTACTTTGTTATTGCTTCTTCGCTTTTGAATTCCAAATATACTCATGGTTATTTTTCGGTTACGTTCTCTATGCCAGTGGTTCTCAAATTCCATGGTTAGAGTCCTCCACTTTCAATCATTTTTTTATCTCCACCACCGTTTTCATTTGTCTACTCCAACAGTTTCTTTTCTCGCACTCCCTTTCATTTACTTGCTTCCCGGATAACTGCAATCTTCATAAATTTAAATCCATCTCGTTTGTCTTTTCTTCTTTTTTCTCGATCTTCTTTTTCACTCCCTGTAGACTTCTACGTCCTAGTGGCATTGCCGCTTTGCTTGGGGTAAAATGATTTTCAAAAAATGACTCAAACATATATGACATAAATTCTGCAATACGTGACCTGTCTAAAATCCTTTCTGATAGGGAGTTGATGTCGAGTGCCAGAATCTCACCATGGTCGTTTTTTTCAGAAAGGTGATACTTTATACTTTTAGTCTGGGGAAGTAAACCTAGTGCGCTATACATTTGGAAAGTACCTGAAAACCATACGACGAGTTCACCTAAGCCTTGAGAGTGAAAATGA
Organism: Ascarosepion bandense; assembly: GCA_037127315.1. NCBI lineage: Eukaryota > Metazoa > Mollusca > Cephalopoda > Sepiida > Sepiidae > Ascarosepion > Ascarosepion bandense. Next base: position 4,631,274 of record JBBBDQ010000841.1, on the reverse strand, counting down.
GTATGTGAAACCGTTTGGAAGCCATCAGCAATTGTGTTAGCACACTCAATAGTCTTTGTGACCGAAGGTTTGGGAGTGCTGACCTTTTTCAAAACTTGATCAAGTCAGACGATGCTCTCTCTGCCAGCAACTGTAACTTTGGTCTTTGGTTTCTTAAGTGTTGAAAAAAAAATAAAGATATACTTGAGCAGGTTTGTATGCAGCACATTACTGGCTAAACGCCTTCGCAAACGGGTGTGCTTTGGAAATGTAAACCCGGCTATTATGTACGTGTATGTATTTGTGCATGTATTTATGCGTGTGTATATGTCTTTGTGTATCTGTTTGAACACGAGTATGTGTTTAAACTGTACCCTTCAATAATGGAATAAATACCGATAGTAGAAAGTTTATGAAATGTGTATAGCTGCGTAACGACTATCAACACACAAATTAGAAACAGTTACTCATATTTGAAGACCAGCTGAAGACGCTAGCGTTCACTTCGAACAAATGCGACATGTTTCCCTTGATTTAAACATCTTGGGTTCCTATATCTGCAACAGATTTTTCAGAGAAACCAATCAGAAGATCTACATTATCAAAGATTCATCGAAAGTCACCACTCAGAACATTGTTTGGTTGATTTTGTTTAGCGTCATATAAAACTCTATGGGTAATTTAATACCGAAATCTACATATTTTGTATACAATTATACGTCTTCAACTAAATATATTTTGAACGCAATTGTATACCTTCAACTACAGATAAAATGTGTTTTTGCACATTTTGCTTTGAATATGTATTGTTGGTAATTTTACTTTGATTTTAATAAATTTTAATTTTCTGCAATTTACTTTTTTATTAGTTAAACGCAGAACTAATCGGGGAATATAAATCATCTATTTTTTTATTTAAAATTATTCGGCACTATCCGAAAATATGCTCCGAAGAGTAAAATAAAAATGCAATAAAACTCTGATATAATTTAATTTGATAAGCTTTTAATTGCCGGAATAAATAATAATAAGGACATTATAGTCTGAAGAACAAACATTTTTTTCGATAACTAATAAAATTTTAAAAGAATTGTTTTCATTTTGTTTATTATAATAATTCATAAAGTTTTAAAAATATTTTTAAATCTTTTAAAGAACTGTTGTCCTTTTTTTAGTTAAGAATTGATTATTATACTGCCTTTCAACAAAGAAAAAATTAATAAAAAATTTTCAACCCGTATATTTTTAAAATAAATTTGAAAAAATTGTGTAAATATGTTCAAATTTATAAAGTACGATGTTCAAATTTATAAAGTACGATGTTCTATATGGGTCAAATTGATTTTATAAGTTAACAAGCGTTCTGGGTTATTCCCCCTTACATAGGAAACACTAGAAGAACACATTTTCGTTTTTACGATATTTTATTCTCTACGTTTCTAAAATTTAACAGCCTGTTTTGCAAGTAATTCCTTCAACATTTAAAGCAAGTATTTTTTTTCAATTCCTCAAATTTTTTCATTAATTGTAACATTAACTAATTTATGATAATTAAAAAAAAGAAATGAAAATTTCGGCACGATTGGACACCATACATTGAGTTTTTGACAACTTCCGGTCAATGATGACAGACATAAAACAGGGCTACCGTAATTTTTTTTTTTTTTTTTTTTGTAAATTTCTGGCAGTAAGCAATTATTGATTGATTTAAAACAGATAAAAGTAAGTTCCAATTTCAAATATTGACTTAAGTAATGTATCAGCGAGGTATATTTTATTTTTGCAAGATTTTTGAAACAGAAATTTTGCTACTGTTTACGTAATGTGTCAGTCAATCAAAAATGGCGGTATATTTAAAAACATTTGTAAAATTTCAATATTTTAGATTTCAATCAATATAATTTCGATTAAAAATACACCAGTATGTTTTGCTTACTAGAATTATTAAATTTAATCCCTTGGATTTCAATTAAATCTAATTTTAATGATTGAAGATAACTTATTTATTTTTAAAATTTTAATTTCAATTTAAGTATCAAAAATGAGTGGAAGTACCTAAATGAATTATTACTCATCTTATAAAAACGTACTACTGATTTTTGTTTGGGAGGGAGTCACTATTTACCCTTAGCTGGGACTACAACAGATGCTATCAACCCTAGTTAGTGTAAACCGGGGAAAACAGCAGTGGTTACATGCGCCTTAAAACCTCTAATCTCCCGATCAGAGACCTTGCTACTGGATGTAGTTTATGGTCATACCCAGGGTGACCTTATGACTGATAACACTCTAATCCAGGTGTGTGATAAGAATGTAGAAGGTGGAAGTAGGAAATGAACATTATGTAGATATGGAGGATAGATAACGATTCACCCCTAAACTTGAGAAGGTTGATTTTGTAGTGTTCGGGGAAACATTCAGGCATCAGTATCATCCACAAAGTAGCGGATATTGGGAAGATCCTGTCGGAATTGAACATATTTTTTGTCAATGGAATACAGCACGAAAATAGTGAGAGTGATTCAACCCTATGCATGTTGCAAAGCGGGTTTCGGCTGTAAAAGTTTGGGCTAGCAGTGCTAAAGAATGGAGCTCGTCTGAACATTTGGCATCAAAATAGCTATAGAGCGGGGATAGGCTTGGTACATTTCGTCTGTGGGAAATAGGCAGTAAGTTTAAAAATGTAATCTAAACTTATTTATAAATGGAACTTTGTCTGTGTGTGTGTCTGTGTGTGTGTGTGTCCGTTACCTATAGACTCCGAAACGACTGAACCGATTTTCTTGGTAATTTACACAGTTGTACTAGAAGCGTCTGCGAGTGTTTTTAGCTAGGTTTTTTGTCGAGGTACCGCCGGTAAATATCGAAAATCGATAATCAAAAAAATCGGGTTATAGAAGGAGTTGTCCGATTTTAATCAAATTTGATACACTCATAGACAAAGACATAAGAAACGATATTCAGAAGTTTCAAGGTTGCAATTCTTATAACAGTGCAGAATATATATATATATATATATATATAAAGGCAAGATGTTTGTGCGTGTGTCTGTTTATCTGCCTGTATGTCTATTTTTTCAGCCCTTTTATTTTAGTTTTTGCTTCGGGTTTGGCTCTAAGTAGGTATAATTATAGTTCCTAGTCTCAGCCATGATACCATTTACTCTGAGGATTTATTTAGCCTTCAGAATTCAGTTTACGACGAAAAAAACTTATTTGATATCGATACAAGGAAATCAAAATTTGACTTACATCCATTCATTTTTCTTTCAGTCTACGGTTTCGTTTTAACTGGAAACAACTATTGCTTTTTAGTCTTTCGTGCCAACGTCCAAAGAGTCTGAGCTCCAGGACCATGGATTAGTTTTAAAGCTTTCATTACACCCAAGCAACGCCGGGCTATGCTGCTAGTTTTCCATAAGTTTTTTTTTAATCATATCACTCCAAGCAAGGCGAAAACGCCACTGATGCGCAGGGGGCTACGTAAGAGTGAAAAGATTGGAAAAGAGAAAACCGGAAACCACATCCTAAACAGGAAACAAGGGATGAGCTTCTTCACCTGTTCAACATACGTGGGTGGAGTGTGAAACGGGCGATAGTTTAGTCTATCTACTCCAATTGAAAAAAATAAAATAAAATAAAATAAAACGAGTGAAAAGATTAGAAAAGATTAGAAAAGAGAAAAACCGGAAACCACATCCTAAACAGGAAACAATGGATGAGTCCATGTTAAAGCTGGAAAAAGGCGATATAGTTGCGCCAGCTCAGATGCAATTGCTTCTTAGGTTTTACTCTAGAATTAGGGTGGTTTATTGAAAAACATCTGGGTTTTTTTTTCTATGCTTAACATGCGTACAATTGCGGTGTTTTTTTTTGGGGGGGGTTGTTTTTTTTTGTCTTTTTTTTCAAATAAACTGATATTGACACAGTGTTAGTGGCTGACACAGAAATAAAACTACAGGAATTCGTATGAAAAGATAGTAAATGAAAGCGGGAATAATGGAGTAGCCATTAATTGTAAGAAGAGAGGATGTATGGTTGTCAGCAAGAAAGACAGTAATATCCACCGAATTCCAAGGCTGGGGCGAGTCCCCGGAAAGCACTATCTTACCTCCATTTGCTTTTTTATCTACATTTATACACATTACAAATTAAACTGATCACAACTATGAAATGATGAAACTTTTAGTGGATTTTGACGTCATTCTGGGTTTTGTTTTGCTTAACGTCGAAAAAGAAACACTCCATAAAATCCCCTATCTTTTATCTATAATGTTGAATGTGTTAAAATTATTCCATTTTTAACAAGAAAAATCTCAAGTTGATGTTAAAAATTGCTGCAAAAAATTGTTTATTTGATATGGAATGCTTATGAGCTGTCTCTAATTTGTATATTATATTTATTTTCAATTTTTCTCTTTTAATTACTCAACTCTATTGCATATGATCCATGACTGTACAGAATTAGGTTTAAAATTGTGGTAAAATGGGGGGGGGGGCTTATCATAGATTCGGGGAAACACGAAACACTTTTACCGGCAAACTAAGAAATAGAAATGTCAAAATCAAATATTTACGGAAATTTAAATATCTGGCAAGAGTTTTAAAAGAAACAAATTATATTGAAATCGTAAAAGATACTTTTCAAAAACCGAGTAAAACATTAAGAAACAGGAACAATTAATTATAAACAAAGAAAATAATACGTAACTGCTATGTAATATGTCAGTGAATGCTGGACAATTTTCTAATTTATGAAGAGGAGACTGGAGGCAACAAAGATACTGACAATACCATGAGTATATTAGTAACAAGAAATGAAAATGGAAACAATAAGAGCGCTTATACTTAGAATCAGAAAAAAGACAACTGAAGTTTTGAGGCCACATAATGAAGAAATAAAGCTTAGAAAAATCGACACTCAAAAGAAATATTGATATCAAGAGGAACAGAGAGAAACGGTGAGTAATGTAACGTAATTTTTATGTTGAATATCTTCGTTTTTACTTTATATTATAATTTGTCCTTAATTACAGTTTTTTTCTTACCCTTCTGATGTTTTTCTATTTCTTCATCGTTTTTCATTCTACTCTCTTCTCTTCCATCCGTCCTTTTTTTATGGATTATTTCTAAACTGAATACCTGAAGCAAGTATGTTTAGAGCTCAGTAGCCACCATCAAGTAATCGCTTCACTTCATTGCCAATCGTGCGTATCTCATTTGTCATGGAATCTACACGAATACGCACTGATGTCATCCCAATCCTCATCCACCCAGTGACCCACGAGTTCCTTTTCATGTGGTCCGAAGAGAAGGGAGAAATGATTCTACTTACTACGAATGAAAGAAAGCAGAACAAATATAAGCTTAAATTTCGATACACCAAAAACACCATCAACAACCCCCGGCCACAACACACTTACTTCAGTTCGACAGCAACGCGTGGGTGTTATTTTTTATTTTATTTCATTATTCCTTTTTTTTTTTTTTTCCAGGATTGCAAACAACACCGTTTGAAATCTAAGCGTATAATGACGTAAAGAGAATACCTTTTGTTTCGTATGATATAATCGAGTTAGCCTCGTTTTTGCTAGCCAATTACCAGCAGCCGATTAACCGTGGATTTCAGTATCATCAACTACGACCGGAAAAATCCTGTTTTGCTCATATTGCATTTGTTGTTATTTTTTATTTTTGACTTGTTATCTTTTTTATTTGAAAGTAAAAATAATACTTTATTATCACTTTTTGGAATGAAAAGTGCTGGGCTAGGAGGAAGAAGAAAATCAGACTGTTGATGGAAAGAGGAATTGAGCAGATAAGCAACCCCAAAATAAAAATAAAAAGTCCATAAATCTGTTTTACAAGAACAATGTTCCTTTGTTGAAGTAGAAATGGGTATTCGGCTAGAAAAGGTGGTAATGAAATATATTTGCAAGTAGGTATTTACAAACTGTATGAATTTGTTTACTTAAATTGAAATTTCAGTGAAAGTTGTTCTTGATATTTAGCAAGGTAAATAGTGAATAAATGATATCGACGTTGTTAAAATTGCAAGAATAGTCTAGCTAATCATTGTATCATGATTTGATTGATTTGCTTTTACGAACTAGCAACCAGGTTATTTAAAGCCAAAGAACATTTTTAGATTGTAATAATATTTTGGCGATAACAATGATTTCCTGAAACAAATCCTGCTAATTAACCCATAGTTGGAGGTGATGAGATGCTGTCATACCTTTTCCAGAGATATATGCGCGTAAGTGAATATAAAGAACCTGACTGTATATCGAACTTGGCCAACTGATTTTCCAATTCTGAGTTGTTATCCATCCAAGCTTCGAGATCCTGTCATTCACAAGCACTCACCTATATAGCTACTAATCAGGATCAGTCAGTAAGTCAGTTATGTGCCATACGTGATACACGATTGGGCGATCATGTCTCGAAAAAGGCATGACTGACTGAACCTAAGATTATCCCGTAGGTTGCCATTACTTTTTGCGGTAGACTGGTTGCCAATCACCAAGGCTATAGAACCCAATCTGTTCTGTTATTTAGCTCAAAACTAGAGGTAAAAGACTTATTAATACCTTTCTCAATTGTATTTGCGCGTAAGTGAATTCAACGAATTCAGCTGGAATTTGAACTCAGTACCTCGATTACTCGTTCCGAGCCGATATCCACTGCACTATAACGCACATCAGGCCCGACGCTGCTAAATTTCGATGATCATTTGAGAACCGATGTTCCAACATGATATAGCCGTAAGCCGATTATTGTTTCGTTATAAGTTATAGAAGTATATGCATATACATTATGAAATGAACTTTAATTGTTTTGCACTTTAATATTAGCACTTATGAAATTCTTGGAAAAAAATAACATTTTGCCGTATAAATGCAGAACAATCGAAAATAAAATTATTCAAGCACCGAGGTATATGGAGTGATTACAATTTATCAATTCTATATTCTGAATGGTTATTTTTGTACGACGGTTTCCGTGCAGGTGCCGTCACTGCTCTCAATGTAAAATTTTTGTTTTGAAAAAGTTTATTTGAAATATTTCTTGTTGAAACACTTAGTAAAGAATGCTAATTGTTTCTTTGTTATAGGAACTATGAACACTTATTCCATCAGTGTACACCTTAACACCTCACTGACCTCGAAGAAAAAAAGAAAGAACAAAAGTCTGTCTTCGAAGAGAAGAAATATAAAAAGCGTTTTCTTTTTCTTCTCAAGGGGAATAAAACAGAAGAACCCGCCATGCCATTCACTTCGTTGATGAAATTAATAAGAAGGATCTTTTATTTTATCAGCTTCTTTCCTTAGATAGACTCCCGAGAGAATGACTCTCTGATCACTCCTATATTGACCTCTTTAAGTTCCGGGTAAATCGTTATCTACTCTCACAAATTCCATTCATTAATTCTCTAGATTTAGTTTCTTTTGGATATTATATTGCGCAAATAACAGTATATATATATATATATATATATATATATATAAAGAAAAATATAAGAACAAATATTAACATATTGTGTGTGTGTTTGTATGCATAAGACAAATACAAAAAGCGTTGAATTTAAAAGATTGATTAATTTGTTTTTCATGGCTTAACAACCCATTGCAGATTATTTAAAGGCAGAAAATGTTTTTAGATTGTAAGATTATTTTGAAAATAATGATCTACTGATACAATTCCTACTAATTGAAGGAGAAGAAACAGATTCATACATTTCCTAGATATATTTGCGCATAAGCAAATATACCCGACTGAAATTGAAATTCCACTCTCTGATTACTAATTCCGAGACGTTATCCATTACACTGCACATCCAAGCTTCGGGCACCTAGTATTCTCTAGGTACTGACCAGGCTTGACGCTGCTTATTTTCGGTGATCCTATAAGACCAAGTGTTTCAACGTAATATGAACGTAAGACAAGTTCAACGCAATATGTAATATTGATGGATATATTGGATACAAAAATTTATATTCGTTCACAACAACAATGTAGAACAATAACTCCGTTCAAAAGGGTAACGAAAATGTTCACTTGAAAAAAAAAGCACATCTAGAGTACATTTTCGTACATATTACTGTGTATGTCTAGACGGCGTATGCTTTACGTTCATGACTTTTCTACTAGTGAGTAGTGAGGGTAGGTCAGTTTTGTAATCGTAGAATTGCACTCAATTTAAAAGTTGGCATATGGCATTATAAATAGTGATACATTATTTTTTTAATATTAAATTAATCTGATTTACACAACTATTACTTATTCATGGCATTAAATGTAAATAAAACTATTTCTTAAACAGAGTTCAACATTCTAACCTTTCCACTGTATTCAAAATGTGTTGACAGGTTGACATGCAAGATAAGATAAGTGTATGGCGATCACAAGTGACATACTTGTACAAATTTTTTCCTGTAAGAGTAAGAAACTCTGAAACACAGCCCTTTTAATGTACATATAAAAATAAGAATACAAAAAAAAATTTCAATTTTTTATTAATAGATATAATCTTCGCTGAATAAGTTTATAAACTAACCACAACAAACCTTTGAAGTATTTTAAAAATATTTTTGAAACTTTTTGAATTATTATAATTTTAAAAAATGAAAACAATTCTTTTAAAATTTCATTATTGATTGAATTTTTCTTTTTCTTCAGACTATGATGTCCTTAATATATATTATTTATTAAAGCAATTAAAAACTTATCATATTTAATAATGTCATAGTTTTATTGCATTTTTTTATTTTACTATTGGGAGCAGATTTTCGAAAATAAAGGTAAAATGTTTAAAAAAAATAACAGTAGATGATTTACATTTCCCAATGAGCCCTGCGTTGAACTAATAAAACCAATTTTCATCAAAAAATTTAATTTCTTCAAATTTCACGAATTTACGATGAGTGGGTAACAGATGTAAAAAAAACTATTTTTACAAAATTGTTTTTAAATAATAATTTCAAAAATAACTTTATTTATTTGTGAATAAGTCCTGAAAGTTTCACTAAAATCCGACAATTATTTGATTTTTGCAAGGATTTCAAAATGAATGCGTTCCCCACCGAAAAAAAAATGAGTTATGTAATATTGGGTTTTAGATTGTAAACTCTCGTAACGATTTGGTTATCCGCAAACGAAAATCAAAACAAGATTTTTACCAAAATTTTGAACGTCTTAGAAGGGATTCAAAAATTAAACAATAATTAAAAAATACTTCGATCTTTCCTCTTAATAATAACATAAAGATTTTGATCGAAAAAGTTTGTTTTTATTAAGTTTGGGGCCTTTTTTATTCATACTATTCTGCTTTTTAGCGATTTAGTGGAAGTACCGTCTTCTTCTATGTGCCTCGTCCCCTTAGGACGTAGGCAATCATGGTTCTTCACGTCTTCCTATCCCTTGTGGCTCTTAGTATGTTTGTTCCTGTTACTCCTGTCAACCTCCGTTAAAAAACAAAAATAGTCTAAAAGAACGAAACGTTACACGAAAACTTTGTCATACATAATAATATTTATTATATGAATTATATATGAATTATATCTCTTTTCTTAAGCTTTTACCAGTAATGGTGTTTGATGAGACTTTTGTAAGTGTGTGTGTTGTTTATACAGGTTTTCTTTAAACTCAATCATTTGTTTGTTGGCTAGCTGAGGAGGTGGTGTGTGTTTAGTAATATGTAAGGCCTTGAATCTTACGTAAGGGGGCAAAATAATAACCAGTGTGGCATGTCAGATAAAATCGTGCAAACGAAACTCATCAGAATGTAAGAAAGAAAACTGAACTGACGAGATAATGTTTCAAAGTACTCTTTTTACATAATGCTGCTTTTGGTCGATAACTGAATAACCGAATAACCGAATAACCGAATAACATTCAGCTTTCAAAGCTAATAGTAAACAGAGATCTTTACAAGAACTGTTCATTATATTTTTCTTCGCTCTGAAAGAAAAATAGTAGTAAAATAATGTGGCAAGGGAGGAAATCGTATGCATAAAAGGTGCTAACCAAACTATACTCACAAACACAAACACGCTTGTGCGTATGTGTGCATACATAATTTTTTGTGTTTTTTAATGATTAAAGACATCGGCAACCGACGATGAATATGTGCGGATTGCTTTTCTTTACTATCTGTTAATTGCATTATATTATTGATGAATAATTTAATTTGCTTCTCTTCAGGTTGAATTCAGTTTCCTAGCCTAAGACTAATTTCCAGCCAATACTTGAAGGCAGAGTGTATATTCTCTCTCTCTCTCTCTCTCTCTCTCTCTCTATATATATATATATATATATATATATATATATATATGTGCCTATTATTCCACACCGGTAGCAGAACTCGGAGTTTTATGCACAATGCAATCTTCATGTGCTGAGTAGAGTCGATCTCTGCTCAGTACCTGAAAAATGCTGAGTATTCGAGTACATACTCTGTTTTTTTAGAATTAAACAATATATTTATTAATATTTACCGTTTGAATAATCGAGAAATCTTGGCAAAGAATTTGCGCCCTCTGGCAGGATTCGAACCTGCGTTCCCTAGAAAAACCGTCAATCGATCGAACAGTCAAATCAAATAACAGTTTCCCCTGGGAGACGAAGGTTCGAATCCTGCCAAAGGACGTATATTTATATATAGATTTCTTGATTATTCAGGCCAGTAGATATAAATAAATATACTCTTTAATTATAAAAAGCATAGTATAAACTTAAATACGAGTATCCATTAAAAATAATGTTCAAACAAATAAGTTAGAAATATGTCTGAGTCAATCCATTTCGTAAAATTTATATATATATATATATATATATATATATATATATATATATATATATATACTAGCAGTATAGCCCGGCGTTGCTCGGGTGTAGTAAAAACTTTAAAACTAATCCATGGTCTTGGAGCTCAAACTCTTTGGACGTAAGTTGTTGAAAGGCTGATCTCGAAGCCGTAGAACGTACTAAAATGAATGGATGTAAGTTTGATTTCCGGTACCGATGTCAAATAAATCTTCCGTCGCAAACTGAATTTTGAAGGCTAAATAAGTCTTCTGAGTAAATTTTATCATGGTTTAGACTAAGAACTACAATTATACCTACTTAGAGCAAAACCCGAAGCAAAAAAAAAAACAAAATAAAAGGGCTGAAAACCTGATTTTGATCAGACCCGATAAGATATCGGGGTATCGATTTCCAATATAGGAGTCAAATAAGTCATCCAAGGATGAACTAAGCTAAGTAAGTCCACGAACATTTATCGTACCCATCGGGAGTAAAATTCAAGAAAATGAGCCATATTGATGGCTGAATATCGGTTTTTGATCAGATTCGATAGAATATCGGGGGTATTGATTTCCAATATCAGGGAAAATGAGTCGTCAGAGAAGATCTACTAATGTTTGAGATTAAAAACTATATTTTTACCAAGTTAGAGCAAATTCTGCAGCAAGAACCACGATAAAAGGGCTGAAATTCTGATCTTGATCAGACCTGATCGGATATCGGAGTATCGATTTCCAATATCAGGGGGAAATCGGAAAAAATAAGTAGCCCATGACCTGACCAAAAGCCTAAAGAATATTTATGTGAAGTTTAGTGAGAATCGGATAAAACTTGTGGATTTGTATAAAGGACAGACAGACAGACGCACAAACATTTTCTGTGTTTGTATAATTTTTGTCTTTTCAGTACTCAAATTTTATAAGAATTGTCCAAAGGTTTTGTACATTCGAGCACTTTCGGCTATACTTTTAAGCATTATCGAGAATGAATTTTGTTTTACTTGCAAATAAACATGTGTAAAGTTTATGCATATAGAGTCTTGTGTATGTTAAGTTCCAAACATGGTATGCACATTGTTACCGTATTCATAGTTGATGTTATTAAGTGTAGAATTTCTCTTTTTTATTAGTAAAGCCTCCATTATTTTTAATCTTCTTTTACGTGTGGATGATGCTATTATGTATCTATTATCAACAAGGATATCACGGATAGGTTCTGGAAGATTTCGATGTGTGTCTAAATGAGATCGGATGGAACGGTTGTAGGAAAGGTGCAACTTCTCAGTCAATCTCAAATGAAATGAATACATCGAATCAATAGATACATCTACTGATAAAAAGGTTGGGTCACTGTACCGAGCGAGGGAGTTTTTTTCTCGTCAGAATCCATCTTGCACATTTATAAATCCACCATTCGTCTGTGCATTGAATACTGTTGCAATATCTGTTCGGGTGCGCCTGCTTATTCATCTCGGTGTTATCGACAAAATCCAAAGAAGAATCTGTCATGTAATCGGTCTCGATTTCGCAGCTTACCTTCATTCACTTGCTCTCCGACGGAATATGGCTTCTCTCTGTCATTTCTGCAAATATTTTTACAGCTTTTGCTCTGACGAGCTTTCATTACCTTGTGCCCTACTCTCATGAATTTACTCATGCAACTAGATTGGCAACTAGATTCCAACCTTTTACTGTCAAAATAGGTAAATGTAACCGCCACTATTTCCCTATCAGTTTCTTTTCTCGCACTTTCTTCCTGTGGAACTCTCTTCTGCATGCTTGCTTCTCTGATAGCAAAGGTTTAAATGCAACGTCATTTGCCATCTTCTATCGCTTTGACTGCCACCTCTCTCTTACTTTTTCTTTGACACCCCCTGTACCATTTTTCTCTCTCCCTCTTCTCTCACAGTAAACCCCTGCGCACCAATATCAGTACTGCCTTAATTGGGTGAAAACAATTAAAAAATGTCGACAGTTTTTGTTGCTGAGCTGGGCTATGCCATCTTCTTTAAGGTTACGATCGATCATGATTCTCAACATATTTTTTTCTTGATTCAGGAATTTCCATATGTTCTTCGGTCAGATAATTGAGTGTTTCCCCTTTTGTTTAAGAAGGATTTGAATTCACAGTTCTTAAGCTGGTTGTCATCCAAGGCTAGAGAGCCAATCCTGCTTTGCTATTTAACCCATCTGCCAGGTACTTGAGATAAAGAAATGGATTTGTATTGACGCAGGTGACAAGCCCAGAATTTGTATTCGTCTCACAGATTTTCTACTTTCAGCGCTGATGTCCATTATTTTATTTGCACATACGAATTTTAAATCAGATACTCAGTGAGTTAAACGCCATACGTGATACACGCTTTCAGGACATAACTGACTAGGAAGATTTTTCTGCAATAGATTGCCATTTCTTTTGCCAACCAAGGCTACAGAACCCAATCTTTCCTGGTATTCAACCCAAGGTTATTTCAAATCTAAACTCAGCTATACGATTTCTCTATGTATTTTTCCGAACTCCATTCCGCACAGGATTTTAGATCAACACAGTTGCTGGAGTTATTTAGCTTGCATAAAGCAAAAGAGAAAAAAGATTCTGTTAGCTAAAGTTTATAAATAAGTCATAAGATAACATATATCCCTTGAGTATTTAATTCCTCTTCGGGATCGCAACGACTAAGAAACTACAAGAAGCTATTTAAGTAATTTATGACTAGATTTTACTCTGCTCTCTCGTTAGTCTTTTTTATTTTACATATGAAAAACATAGTCGTGTTTTGTAACTGATTACCATTAGAGAGTTCTGTATTCCGAGTTATTAAAGTTTCGAATTTTTGTTAACAGATTTTTACAATGCATTTGCTTTTACTGAAAATAAGAATTCGTAATCTGAACATTAAACTAGGTTCAGTCATCAACACCAGAGAAAAATAGTCATCCATTCTTCTTTGTTATGTGCCGTGTCCCTTCAATTCGTTAGCGATTATGCCCCTCCACCTATTCCTGTCTGTTGTTGCTCTTAATATATTTTGTTCTGTTATTTATCCCAAACCCTGCCCTACCATCAAGTATGTCACGCATTGTTTACCCTTGTCTCTCTTTCCTTCTATCCACCTGTGAGTATCAGACTCTCCAAACCCTCTTTCTTCATTGCGTGTGCCAGAAACTTCAGCTATCTCTTCCTGATGTTAAGTATAAATTTCCTTTTCATTTCTCGCTTTTAGATTTCTTTTAATGTTAGTTTGATGATTTAATTATTGTTTTCTTAATAAGTTACAAATCTAATGCAATCGATTTATGTATGATCATGATAAACTATATAAATACTATCAGATGTAGCCACCTACAACTGGTAAGCAACCAAAACTTGTATTGCAAATGCTTGCAGGAACAGTAAAATGAGTTTTATTATATTTTTATTATGATGACTGGCGTGTGTATACTCAGCATATATATGACACGCTAACATTTCCCCTCTCTTATTCCATGCCCCTATGGCTTAGGGAGTAGGGACTCCGACTGACAGCAAATCAATCGACATTCGATCCCGGCTGGAAACAAGTGGATGTCTATCCACACTGATAAGCTGTGATACAGACAAACTGGCTTGTATGTGGATGACTAACATATTATGCTCTCATTACAATTAAGCTCTCTAGAGAGGAAAATTTTTAAAACATTACCACTTCTGCAATTTATGCTTTACTCTTCAGTAATGAATTGTGTTGTCCCGGTACCTGGCGTGCGTATACATCGTATATATATAACACGCTAAAATTTCCCCTCTCTTATTCCATGCGCCTATGGCTTAGGGAGTAGGGACTCCGACTGATAGCAAATCAGTTGACTTTCGATCCTACCTATAATTTATTCTTTAACTATGCTGAGCGGACCTTAGTTACGGTTTTGGGGAGAGAGTGTGTTATCTAGCGTGTTCAGCAGACTGGGAAAGGCAAAGCCTCGGTCACAATGAGTTGTAACTTCGTGCTAGCATAACCATCGAAGGCTCCGTATTACTTCCATCTATCCAATTTCACTTACAAGGCTCGTGTCGATCCGTTTTATGTTTTTTATTACTTTCTCCAGACCAATAATATGAACAAGCCACCTCCTGATAAATCAACTATGATGAGATTTGAATCTTAGAATCTTATGCTTAGAAAGCAAAAATTCTAATCACACACACACACACACACACACACACACATATATATATATATATATATATATATATATATATATATATATATATATATATACCTTTTCCTATCAAGTGACGTGTTCAATGAGTTTCTGACTTTCAGCATTTGTTTTTATTAAATTTTAGAAATCTACCCTATCTTTTTGAATAAACCTGGAGTGTGTGTATAAATATATATATATAGAGAGAGAGAGACAGAGAGAGAGACAGCGACAGACAGACAGAAGGCAGAAAGAGAGAGTGAGAGAGGGTACGATGAATCAAATGTCCTCTAAATCCGAAAAAAGTAAAAATACCACTGAGTTATCATTTTAATAGATATATATTTACCAAAATTATACAAAATTTATACAAAAATATCTTGAAATACTAAAGAGAAATTTTGTTAAAAAAATCGACATTGATTTCAACCATAGTTTACGGACGACTTCGGAATCTCTTGCTTTTCTTCTAAATGGTCTCCTTAATTAAGATAATGAATGCTATCATAATCCTTGCCTTCTGTTCATCTTTTGGGCTTGAATGAAGTTTACTAGTCAACTGCTACTCACACATGATAATCAAGGTGGTTGCAGTCTGGGGAGTTAGGTGAGAAGATATGTGTGTTGTGGTAGCAGAAATTGTCTGACAACCATGACTGGAATCTCCTACTTGTGTGGCATCGTGCAGAGTTCTTTTGCAAGACATACGCTCTCCCATCAGCCATTCTTTTGATCCAGGGCAGCAGCATCTTCTCAGGGCACTTGCTCTAGGCTTCCGTGCAAAGTCTGAGGCCATGTGCGATGATGAAGAAAGGAATATTGTTGCCAAAACAAATGATCACTTCAAACACCATGAATTTTGACTAGATATATCATTCATCCCTTTTCGAATATTTTGGATTAACACCCAAACACTCTGAAATTTTTTACTGGAGTTTCCAAGTAGTACAACATGCCGTTTTCAAATTTCTAGCAGAAGGAATTTCGTCATTGTGCTCTATTTTCATCTACGATGCCCAACTACCCCTACTATACTGTCCAAAAAGAGCACAAATTTTTCTAACAGCAAGTGATGACGATTTACCCATCGCATCTTGTACATATATATGGGGGTGTAAAACATGATTACTTGTTTTTCTATTGTAACTATGAGTTACAATTTTAAACTTACAAAAAAATTTGATTATTCGGCAGTTATAACTAAAATTTAAGTTCAAATGTTAGCCTATATAAATGTGCATTTATAAAATAAGATTTCTTGTGATCTATGCTATACATTCTAGTATACAGTCTCGATGATTGATTGATACATTACGAAACAATGAGTTAACCTACGATTCGTATTGAGGCTTATTATAATTTATTACTGATAATAATTATCGATCTAATATTATTAGCAGAAATTCTGTTAAATTTCATATACATTAAGTTCACGTATATTAATTGCTACTATTATTAGCTAGCATTTAAGAATTACAGCTCATCATAAATTTAAATAGCAAAAATCGTGTCTCCAATTCATTTTTTTTTTGTTTTAATGGACCCCAAAAAAAAGGGAAGTTGGTAGAAACGAACATGTTGTAAAAAAGTGGAAATAAAATAAATTGGGATGGTGAGGTGAAATATTAAATTTTGAATAGTCTATTCCAGACACGAGAATAGAAAGGAATACCTTAGTGTGACAGTACGTTCATCTGGCAAGTTAATTTGGGTGCGAATTTGATCCTCACTGAGGTCCCTACTTCTGTGACATTATGCCAGACTGAATCTAGTTTAGTAAAAGAATAGAAATCGTTAAGAGTATGTTTCTCTTGATGGGGTATGTTTTATTTTAATGGATATTTGTTTTGGCGTTACATTTTATGGCTCCTCAAATAAAATAAAAATAAAACATAGAGTTTTACTTTTTTGAAAGAAACCAGATTGTCTTTCCACTTTGAAATAGTCAGAGTTGCTCTTGAACTCGGTGTCAAAAATGTTCCTGCTTCTAGATTGAGAATTGGTGTAATCTATATATGCACTTGGAGATGAGTGGAAGATATTAAAGATATACGAGTACTAAGTTATTTAGGACAGGAAATCGTAGAACCGGTTTTATTTAGAATATGCTGTCAAGAGAAAAACAATAAGCAAAAATATGCAGAGGGGGGCATCTTAATTCTTTGCATACTGAAAGTGATGGGGACCAAATTGCAATCTTACAAACATACAAATTGCAGACAGATAAATTAGAAACATACAAATAAATTACAAACAGATAAATTATAAACATGTAGATAAATTACAGACAGATAGATTACAAACAGACAGATAAAGTGCAGACAGAAATATTATTAACATATAGATAAATTATAAAGAGATAAATTATAAACATGCAGATAAATTACAGACAGATAAACTATAAACATACAGATAAATTATAGACATAGATAAATTACAGACAGATAGATTACAAGCAGACAGATAAATTACAGACAGATAAATTATAAACATACAGATAAATTATAAATTATAAACAGATAAATTATAAACATACAGATAAATTAAAAACAGATAAATTATAAACATGTAGATAAATTACAGACAGATAAATTATAAACATGCAGATAAATTAAAAACAGATAAATTATAAACATGTAGATAAATTACAGACGGATAAATTATAAACATACAGATAAATTACAAAGAGATAAATTATAAACATGTAAATAAATTACAGACAGATTAATTATAAACATACAGATAAATTACAAAGAGATAAATTATAAACATGTAGATAAATTACAGACAGATAGATTATAAACATACAGATAAATTATAAACAGATAAATTATAAACATGCAGATAATTTACAGACAGAAAAATTGAAAACAGACAGATAAATTATAAACATGCATATAAATTACAGACAGATAAATTATAAACATATAGATAAATTACAGACAGATAAATTATAAACATACAGATAAATTACAAAGAGATAAATTATAAACATTTAGATAAATTACAGACAGATATATTATAAGCATACAGATAAATTAAAAACAGATAAATTATAAACATTTAGATAAATTACAGACAGATAAATTATAAACATACAGATAAATTACAAAGAGATAAATTATAAACATTTAGATAAATTACAGACAGATAGATTATAAACATACAGATAAATTACAAAGAGATAAATTATAAACATTTAGATAAATTACAGACAGATAAATTATAAACATACAGATAAATTACAAAGAGGTAAATTATAAACATGTAAATAAATTACAGACAGATAAATTATAAACATACAGATAAATTACAAAGAGATAAATTATAAACATGTAGATAAATTACAGACAGATAGATTATAAACATACAGATAAATTATAAACAGATAAATTATAAACATGCAGATAATTTACAGACAGAAAAATTGAAAACAGACAGATAAATTATAAACATGCATATAAATTACAGACAGATAAATTACAAATAAACAGATAAATTACGGACAGATAAATTATAAACATGTAGATAAATTACAGACAGATAGATTATAAACATACAGATAAATTATAAACAGATAAATTATAAACATGCAGATAATTTACAGACAGAAAAATTGAAAACAGACAGATAAATTATAAACATGCATATAAATTACAGACAGATAAATTACAAATAAACAGATAAATTACGGACAGATAAATTATAAACATATAGATAAATTACAGACAGATAAATTATAAACATATAGATAAATTAGAGCCAGATAAATTAGATAGATAAATTACAAGCAGACAAATAAATTACAGACAGACAAACTACAAGCAGATAAATTAAAGCAGGCAGATAAATTACAAACAGGCAGATAAATTACATGTACGTCGCGTAACGATTATTATCGTATAACATACAATGATTCCATCCCTCCTTGTCCCCTGCGTTTATATTAGCTCAAATGTCGTTTGGGAAGGTTGTTTTCATCTCTTTTCCTCCATCTACAAGTTAAATAAGCAGGGGAAACAGAACTTTCTATAATTTGGGGGCAACCAATATAGGAGAAGGTATACTTTATAGTCAAAATCAACGGAAAAATTGTTCCTTCTCTCTTTCCAAAGATCTCAGAGCAATTTGCTTATAGTAAAGAAAAGATGTTGTGACGATCCTTCATCCTGAAGGACCATGACATTTTAAATTTCTTCATACCTAGTGTTTTATTTACAAGTATACATTAATAATTTCACTACTTTACAAATAAAATTGTATAATCTAATGTGATTAATATTTCCAACAGAATTAATGAAAAGTATATGCCTATATTTCTGTGATGAGGCATTGTAACTACACTATTTACATTAATCAGACTGATGTCTTCACTTTTATTGCTATATTTACGGAATTTCGTTTCATTAAATTAGAACAATCTACCCTGTGGATCAAATACAGGGTTCGGTTCGAAATTGTAAGATCACTTGAGTGTCAAAATTACTAATCTCTTTTTCCTAATTATGTGCCCTAAAAATTTCAACTGACTCTTTCTGATATTAATTACAAGAGTCCTTTTTTGTTTTCTATTTCTCTAAACTTTGTCATGTACAGTTTATACAGTTTATGGTATTCTCAGCATCCTTCTGTAGGACCACGTTTCTGTTACTTTAAATATCTTCTTTATCTGTGAGGAATCTGTCCAGCATTCACTATCATACAGGTGAATAGCATTCACATCATAGTTCAGTACTCTTTTCTTTTTTTATTGACAAAAAAGTGTATTGTCATATATATCATCCTATATGTCAGTAAAAACATTCCTTATAGATAAAGAAGAGACGAAGTGACAGAGTAGTGGATGTAAAGACGGTTTCTGTGAATACGATTGACTGAACATATTAATAAGGAAGTTTTTAAGAAAATTGGGTACTCAGAAAATTGGGTACTAAGAGGACATTTAGAGTTAAAGTCATAAAATTCATATTTCAGGGACACATTAGGGTTAGGAGAATTTAACACTCACGAGATAGCCTAAGGCTGACGAGATAAATGTAAACAACGAGTAACCTACCTAACACGTTTGTGAGCACGGATGGCACATCTGAGACAAAGAAGTACACTAAAGGATCAACGATTGCTTGGAGCTACAATGGACAAAGAGTTATGAAGAAACAGGATCATATATATATATATATATATATATATATATATATATATGCAATTCCTCTTTTATACAAGTTTCGTTAAAAATGAATGACAAGGTAATGTGGTCATATTTTATATTTATTTTTTTGTGTTCTTATAATTTTCTTTTTTTCTGGACATTAATTATGTAGAAATTATCCGAATGTTCAGTATGTTCTAGCTCTTTCAACTATACTTTTAGGCATTAATAAGAGTGAATTTAAATTTATTTTTACTTTTAACTGAATATATGGTTTCTTTATGTATGCATCAAGAGTTATAGTGACGTTTGATTTTCCAAACACAATCAGAAAAATTAAATAAAATCTTAACTATGGCACCTTGTCAGTCGTTTCTAACGACTCTTGTATATATATATATATATATATATATATATATATATATATATATATTTGAAAAGTGGATAAATATATATACATATATATATATATATATATATATATATATATATTATAGGGTGACCACTGAAAGACTGAATGAATAATATAAAAACAAAAAAATTTACAAGCACTTTTTTTTTCATTTGGAAATATAATTAATTGTTTCATTTCAGTTAGAATCTTCTGAAGTGATGTTCTGGCGATGCCTAGTTGAGTAGAGCAAAGACGGGTAGAAGCTGATGGATCCTCATGGACACTCTGTCGTACAGCTTCCACCACTGCGTCTGTTCACAAAGTAAGCTTGGGATCTCTTCCCGGGAGATCGTCCACTGATCCAGTTCTTACAAGCCGGATTCCGAATCATGCTATCATCTTGAGATACTCTGACATTAAAATTTCGCCGGTATTTTCTCTGAGTTGGAATAATTGATCTTTCAATAGAATAGAAAAATTAAATAAGCTTTACTCGGTGCCTGTAGTCTACATTTTGAATGTCAGGCAGTTAAGTGCCATACGTGATACTCGTTTGGACGATCATGTCTCTTTCGAGACATGACTGACTGGGCAAAAAATTTTCCCGCAGTAGGTTCCCATTACTTTCTGCAGCAGACTGGTTGCAAACCAAGGCTATATAACCCAATCTCTCCTGCTATTTAACCCATAACTGGAGAGAGAAGAGGCGGATTAATACATTTTCCAGTGCATATACGCGTAAGTGAATGCAACGGATTTAAGTGAAAATCTACTCTCCGATTTCTTATTTCAAACCGATATCTACTGCAACACAACACACGTCCTATAAATGTGGCGTACGAAATTCTGTCACTCATATAATATGTGGCCTACCTTAAAAACGTATTAGAGGGAAAGATTAAAACTGTCTCATAAGGATTAGGTTAAAGTTAGAGTAGGGTGAGGGATTTGTGTTAGGAAAAATAATTAGTTTCAATAAATGGCCAGATACTTATGTCTATTAATATATTCTTACTGAGGTAGGACACATTCAAACCACGGAGGCCATATACTATACAAGAATAATCAAAAAGGTAGGCCATATACTATAACAGAATCATCAAAGAGGTAGGCCATATACTATAACAGAATCATCAAAGAGGTAGACCATATACTATAACAGAATCATGAAAGAGGTAGGCCATATACTATAACAGAATCATCAAAGAGGTAGGCCATATACTATACCAGCACGCTTTACTCTTTACTGGACATAATACGCAGCGATTTTAATCTCCAAGAGATACTCTATGACCTGCAAAAATAAGGAAAAAAAATTTAAAACGAACAAGTTGTGTCCTTCTCAACTCTTCAGCTTTATTATGTCCACCATATATATATATATATATATATATATATATATATATATATATATTAATTGAAACAAATTCTTTAGTTTCCTTTCTTTCAGG
Organism: Ascarosepion bandense; assembly: GCA_037127315.1. NCBI lineage: Eukaryota > Metazoa > Mollusca > Cephalopoda > Sepiida > Sepiidae > Ascarosepion > Ascarosepion bandense. The sequence goes on along the minus strand of JBBBDQ010000841.1, from coordinate 4,609,312 downwards.
ATATAGTCAGTTTTAAATCCACTGGAGTGAGAGAGTGTAATCGCTTTCTTTTTTCCTCAGATTAGGTCATTTGCAGTGATGTCAAGCAATATGAATCAATATTCGGAGTTTATGATGAAACTTGTCTGACCATGAATGTGTTGCATCATCCGTGATCGCATCAGATTTCTATCGATTAATTGTCCGACAGCCATTGTCTGTAATGGACGTTACTCCAAGGAAGCGTACGAAAATTGTAATATTGTACGAACAAATTTGCAAGCCTTACAGAGAAATCGTGGATATTGTTGCTGTCAGCCTTTTAACTATCATTCGTGTCATCAAAGCAAAGAAACAAACTGGATCTATCAGTTAAAATGTAACGTAAAATGCGGTCAGGAGAGGAAAACAACGCCAAGAAACGACGTATACGTGATCAGGGAAAGTGTGAAAGATACTAGGAAGACATTGTTTTTTGCTTCAATTAAATTACAGAAGGCTATATATATATATATATATATATATATATATATATATATATATATATATATATATGCATTTCTTATTAACGTAATTTTTAGAGCGTACACATGTTTCAGTCGCTATCCCTGTTTTTTTTTCTTAAATAGCTTTATTTTTGTTAAACAGTTTAATGCACTTTGATGTTTTAAATTAATTATTCGCCATATTTTCACATATAATGCTTTTACTAAAATCAATTTAAACTGAGAGCTTTAATTTTGTAAAATTTGATACAACTGCGCCAAAAGTTTATTAATTAAGCAATTTCAGATTTAATCTTAAGATTATCGCGTCTTTATTGAATAATATTCCATATAATTAACATTGGCATAATTTTACTGACTCATTAGCCACAATTTTCTTTAAAGTAATCTTTTACAAATACTTGTTTTGTGAATTATGTTGCTTTTTATAAACCGACTATATCAAATAATGAGTACCAAATGGTACAATTAATGCTAACATTTTGTTAAAGAAACTTTCTTCTTTTCTTTTTCTTTTCTCCTTTTAGCCGCGTGAAACAACTAGTGAATATTTTGTTACTTGTATTTTCCTAGTCGGTTATATTTTAATGTAACTTCACGTAGTTTATTTTTGTGTACTTATTGGTGTTGATATTTGTAGTTCTCTGGTTGTACCAAATAACAAAAAAAAACTCCGTTTAATTAAATTGGAACTTCTGTTTACTATGTGTTGCTCACGAACAACTCGTGTCACACCTGTTAAATATCGGTTTCAATATCTAATTCAATATCTGTTAAATATCGGTTTCAATATCTAATTCAATATCTGTTAAATATCGGTTTCAATATCTAATTCAATATCTGTTAAATATCGGTTTCAATATCTAATTCAATATCTGTTAAATATTGGTTTCAATATCTAATTCAATATCTGTTAAATATTGGTTTCAATATCTAATTCCGGAACAATGCTGGGATCAAAATGTGGATGATTACTTAAGTTCGAGGCTCATCCACTATACGACTAAATTTTCTAATTTATTGTTTTGACTCTCTGCAGAATAAGATGTGTTAGGAAGTGACAGCAGATTAGTATCGAGAATGTTCAAAGTCTTCTTCTTCTATGTACCCTGTCCCTTCAGGACGTAGGCGATCATGATTCTCCACGTCTCCCTATCCCTTGTGGCTCTTAGTATGTTTGCTCCTGTTACTCCTGGCTACCCCCGTTCCGTTATCCATCTGATCAGGCCCTGCAAATATGTTATCCGCTGCCTTCCTCTGTCTCTCTTTCCTTCTATCTGGCCAGTCAGTATCAGGTTCTCCAGGCTCTCCGTTCTCATTGCGTGTCCCAGGAACTTCAGTTGTCTCTTCCTGATGCTCAGTATTAATTTCCTTTTAGTTGCCATTTTTATCCAACACCTCATCGTTGCTTGCATGCTTAGTCCACGATATCCGCAGCATCCTTCTGTAGAACCACATTTCCGCTGCTTCCAGTTTTGTCCTCATTTTCGATTATATTGTCCAGCATTCACTGCCGTATTGAAGAAATGTCATCACATAGCAATCCAGCACTCTTTTCTTTGTTTCTAGTGAAATTTTCCTGTGTGTTAGTACTTTACTCTGCTTCTGGAACGCGTCATTTGCCATGCCAATTTGCCTTCGGATCTCTGTGTCGCACTTTCTATCTCCTGTTAGAATACTTCTCAGGTATTTAAATTTTTGTACTTGCTTTATTCTAGTATCTCCCATCCATATTTGGCATTTTGGGTTACACCTTTTGCTGATGACCATGCATTCAGTTTTCTTAAAGCTTATTTGTGGTCCTTTTTTGTCACTCTCCACAGCTACCTTCTGTAGGAAGTCTTGTAGTTTAAAGTATACATGTTTAAATGAGTGTGTTACACCGTCTATTTACTGCAGTTATACTTCTATATGAAAGGGCATTTTAGATTTGTTTCTTTGCGAATAGAAAGCTTAATATTTGTACTACTGCAGGTTTTTAAGCATGCTAAACGACTGGAACTTTTTTAACTGCTATGTAACCTTGACACGTTTGGGAAGGATATTAGAACAACACAGAAATTTTACTGGGAGTAAACCGTCTGTATACGGATAGAAATATACAAAATAGAAAAGGGTTTAAGGCAAGAATGTGTCTTCTCCTCCGAGTTATTTAAGCTATACAGTAATGTGATTCTGAAAGAATTAGAAATCCTAAAAGGATTTGCTATTGGAGGCCAAAATCTTAACAACATGAGATATGCAAATGTTACAGGTTTAATAGTAAACACAGAAAACAAACCACAAGAACTCCTATAGAAGGCAGTGAAGGAAAACGAAATAAAAGAACTAAACATCAATTGCAAGAAGACATGATGTATAGTTGTTAACAAAAAGAATAGCACATGTAAATTACAAATTGGAGATACCAAAATCAAAGAAGGACAACAATTTAACTGAGAACTGTTCTAACACAGGGCGAAAATTGTGACACTGAAATCCAAAGGCGCATTGGGATACAGAAAGTATCCTCCCAAAAGCTAAGTAAAGTATAAAGAAAACGGAAATTTTGTCAGAATCAAAGAAAGGAATACTGAACTATATGGAATATCAGTCTCTCTATATGCTATTGAATACTGGAAAATCTCTTCGCATATTAAAAGACTTAATGCAACAAAAGAATATTGAGAATACAATCGGTGGGACATATGAACAACGACGTAGTTTTAGAGAAAATGGAAACAAAATAGACACATGCTTAATATCAAGTGCGTTGTGGTGCAGTAGATATCAGCTCGGAACGAGAAATCGGAGAGTCGAGTTCGAATTCTAGTTGAATTACGCGCAAATACCCTTGGGAAAGCTATTAATCCGTTGCTTCTTCCTTTGGATATGAGTTAAATAACAAGACAGATTGAGTTCTATATCCTTGCCTGGCAAACCAGTCTACTGCAAAAAGTAATAGCAACCTACTGCGGGAAAATCTTCTGCTCAGTCAGTCAAGTCACTTTTGAGATATAATCACCCAAGCGTGTATTACGTATGGCATTTAACTGACTGACGGATACTTAATATCAGGTAGAGACAGTTTAAATTTATAGTGCCAATAATTAGGAAATATGGTTTGGAAAATTTGATACTCACATGACAGGTAGAAGGAAACGCATAACCTACCTGACAAGCTTGAGTAAATACATGACAGAAGAAGTTGGAGGAGAGATAAGACAAAGGTAATATTCCTTAAGAGCTAAAAACGACAGGGAATTGTGGAAAGAAATGATCCCCAACATTCTAAAAGGAACGGCACATAGAAGAAACCATTTTAGCATTTGTGTTCGTTTAACATTGGTTTGCATATCAGTGAGAGCTTTCAAGGCTGTTAAATCTGTCCTACATTGGAAAATATAAGTATTTAATCTTCTTTTCTTGTTCTTTATAACGCGTCCCTTCCGAATGTATGCGGATTTTAACTCGCCACAACATCTAATCTAAACTTATTTATAAATGGAACTTTGTCTGTGTGTGTGTGTCTGTGTGTGTGTGTGTGTGTGTTACCTATAGACTCCGAAACGGCTGAACCGATTTTCTTGAAAATTTACACACTCCTACTATAAGCGTCTGCGAGTGTTCTTAGCTAGGTTTTGTTTTGAGGTACCCCCGATAAATATCGAAAATCGATAATCGAAAAAATCGGGTTATAGAAGGAGTGGTCCGATTTTAATCAAATTTTATAAACTCATATACAAAGACATAAGAAATGATATTCAGATGTTTCAAGGTTGCAGTTCTTACAATAGTGCAGAAAATCGATAATATATATATATATATATATATATATATATATATATATATATATATATATATATAAGGCAAGATGTTTGTGTGTGTGTCAGTTTATCTGCCTGTATGTCTGTATTTTTTCAGCCTTTTTATTTTAGTTTTTGCTTCGGATTTGGCTCTAAGTAAGTATAATTGTAGTTCTTAGTCTTAGCCATGATACCATTTACTCAGAGGACTTATTTAGCCTTCAAAATTCAGAAAAAAACGTATTTGATATCGATACCAGGAAATCAAAATTTGACTTACATCCATTCATTTTTTTTCAGTCTACGGTTTCGCTTTACCTGGAAACAACTATTGCTTTTTAGTCTTTCGTGCCAACGTCCAAATAGTTTGAGCTCCAGAACCATGGATTAGTTTTAAAGCTTTCATTACACCCGAGCAACGCCGGGCTATACTGCTAGTCTCTCTCCTATTTTGCTGTTAGCAATGTTTTTATTTTCACTATATCTCTAGTTCGTTGCTTTGCTATCTATTTCGCTCTTTAGGTAGGTTACTCTTTGTTTACCGCTGTCAATCTTGCCTTATGTTTTACGTGTGTCAGATCTTACAAGCCTTCTTTTCTCATTGTATCGCTTAGGAATTTCAATTCTATTTCTGATTTTATGGATAAGAATACTTTTTGTTTCCATTTTCCTTAGAACTTCCTCGTTAGCTACATATTCCGTCCATGGCATTTTCAGTATCCTTCTATAGAACCACATCTCTGGTGCCTCAAGTCTCCTCTTTATATGTGAGGAAACTCTCGAGCATTCACTGCTATATATTAGCCCTGTAATATATAGCAGTTTTATTTCTGTTTTTAACAAAATCCCTCTGTTTATTAATACATTTCTGTTGGTATTTTGATCATTCTTCAGGGTATATATTTAGTTAATTCAAATTATTAGACTGACGAGTATAGACATATGCCTTTGATTTCATGTCAGAGCATTGACTGGATCAATTTGGTTGATTTTCTTCTTTGCAAACCACAATGTAATAGCGTGGGCGGTATATTTTAGATGATTGTTCTGCTAAAACACCCAACAGCACTTCATTCATAAAACCTTCATTGATGTACGGAAATACTTGTTCCCTATATCACCGTTTATCCTACAATCACCGGTATTAAACAATGCAGAGCCTGGTCAGTACCTAAATAGGTAACTGCTTGACCAGGTGCCGTAAGCTTGGATGTATTGATGGTGTAATTTGCGAAGCAGAGTTCCAATTCCAGTCGAGTTCGTAATATTCACTTACGTGTAAATATCCTTGGGTAGGGTATGAATCCACCCTTTCTTTTCACCCAGCTATAACTAGTACAAGTAAATCATTATTATCTTCAAACATCTTACAATATAAAAATATTTCATGGCTTTAAATAACATTCAAAACATTGATAAGCCGTAAAAAACATGGTTTTATTCATTCTTAGATTTTGTGATACCGTTTTGGACTACGTGATGCCATGACATAATCCCTGATTTACAGCTGGAATGGTAACCTCAAGAAAACTGAATGTATGGTCATCAGCAAAAAGAGGAGCCGAATATGCCAACTACAAATCAAAGAAACTAAAATAAAACAAGTAAAAAAATTCAAATACCTTGGAAGTGTTTTGACAGAGGATGGAAAGTGCGACATAGAGATCCAAAAACGTATTGGCATGGTCAAAGACGCTTTTCATAAACTAACCAGAGTACTCAAAAACAGGAAAATCTCAGTAGAAACAAAGAAAATAGTGCTGGATTGCTATGTGATATCTGTCTTCCTGTATGGAAGAAAATACTGGACGATCTCATCAAAGACGAAGTAGAGACTTCAGGCAGCAGAAATGTGGTTTTACTGAAGGATGCTGAAGATACCATGGACAGAGCACGTGTGCAATGATAAGGTGTTGGAAAGGATGCAAACGAGAAGAAAACTGATACTAAATATCCGGAAGAGACAAATGAGGTTTCTGAGACACGTAATGAGGAAGGAGGGCCTGAAGAACTTAATACTCACAGGTCGGCTAAATGAAAGGAGAGACAGGGGAAAGCAGCGCGAGACGTACTTGTTAGGTTTGAGCAAATGGTTAGCGGAGCGGGGCTTAGAAGAGATAACCAAGAGAAAAATATTAAGAGCAACAACAGACAGAGCCAAGTGGAAGTCTATGATCGCCTACGTCCTGAAAGGACACAGCACATGGAAAAGAAGTTTGAATTCTTCATTTTCTTTCTCTAAAATTGATATGAATTGATGCTAAATAACTATATCTTGATCACATCAGACTAAATATTATTTCAATTTGTATTTGGTTTAAATAGATGCCCCTCAACAAACTTCAGTTGTGTCTCCCAGTCTCATTTCTTTAAAAGCGGTACTTTTATATTCGATAAGATTATAAGTCATGCAGTTTAAGTTGCATTGCCTAAGGCGTAACTTTAGTCCCTGACGTGTGGAGATCTACCAACTCAGCGAGTAATATATATCTAGTTCTTTTCAAGTCTTACAATCCCGTTTGCAGCATAGCTGGAAATTCTTCAAGCAGCTTAAGATTGGAAACAGTTCTCTGTCGGGTCACGTTTCTTCCACTTGAGAACTATCGAAATAAATGGAGCACGGATGAAATTGTAACACTTTCTCATTACGGTAACATCTACGGTAAGTATAATATTTCGTAGTTTTCAGCATTACGGTTGTTACTGCGACAGTCATTGACAGTCCCCGTACCATCATCCCCATACCATCACCCCCGTTCTATCATCCCAAGAATGTTTAATACTACTTAGAACGCTCTAGAATGAACTAGAAATTTTTAAATCCACACACGTAGAAATTTTTTTTTTTTTTTAATCATTTCACCCCGAGCAAGGCGGAAACGCCACTGATGTGCAGGGGGTTACATAAATGTAAAAAGATTAATTAGAAAAGAGTGAGGAGTACAAGCTAGTTAGAAAGGAACAATAGAAAGCTGAGAAAGAAGGTGCGATGACAGATACATAGGAGGAGAGAAAGGGAAGGTTATACAGGGGAGAGGAGAGAGCTAGAGGCCAGTGGTTAGTAGATGAGTATTAACTTTTTTCTATTCTTTAGCATGGCTGTGCGTTTTGGTGTAATGAATATCGGCTCGGAATGAGAAATCGGAGAACCGAGTTCGAATTCCAGTCGAATTAATTTCATTCACTTACGCACAAACACTCTTGGGAAAGATATTAATCCAAGCTACGGATTGAATAGCAGCACAGATTGGTTTCTATAGCTTTAGTTGGCAACCGGTCTTCCTCAGAAAATAATGGCAGCTTACTGCGGAAAAAATCTTTTGTCTAGTCAGTCATGTCTCTTTGGAGACATGATGGCCAAAGCGTGTATCAACTGACTGACTGAGCTTGGTGGAACAGGGTTTAGGAGAAATAACAGGAGCTACAAGATACAGTAGGTTGCGAAGAGCTATTATCGCGTAGGTCCTGACGGGACACAGCACATAAAGAAGAGTTAACTTACCTCTTGCAATAAAAAATGTCAGTAAGATCATTAGATTGTAGATATAATAACCTGCGAGAAATGTGGACATCCTTTTGTGACGGTGACGAAATTAGTACTTAATCACCTCTCGTTGAGTCATAGTGATCTCCTCGGAATCCCTATGGTTCTGGTGAACTGTTGTCAAAATCTGATCTCGCGTATAAACCGTGATTAGTCCAGATATACAGGAAAAAAGGCTCATCAGAAACTCACACTTTGTACAGTACTTTGAAATCGAATAACGGTTATTGGAATTACTCTGTTATACAGGTTGAATTAAATCAAAGTACGTAATCAAGGTATTAAAGGTAAAATCCGTCTCTTCCTTTCAGTTATGGGTCAAATAACAGGACAGATTGGGTTCTGTAACTTTAGTTGACAGCTAGTCTACCGCAGAAAGTAATGGCAATCTACTGCGGTAAGATCTGCCCAGTCAGCCATGCCTCTTTCGAGACATGATGGCCCATGTGTGTATCAGGTATGCCACTTCACTGACTGACTGACGTAATTGAGTCACATACTTTGATTGCATTCTTTGCATTGTATAAGTATATAAATGCAAAATATTATATACTTATGTAATTATGTTTTCTATGATGACGAAACTTTTGCTATTTCACTAGAGCATTGAGTTTATTGTTTAACATTATGCCTCACTTTTGTTCGTATATCTTCTTTTTTTTTAAGTTGAGACGATTCCCTGATGTACTCGGGGGCATTGTTTACATTGTATTTAATAAGAGCATACTTCAGATCTAAAGTTAAATTTTTACATTTTTTATTTTTTAACTGTCTTTAACTTTACTTGATAATCTTTATGTTGATATTAGTAGAAGATCGTTCAAGTTCATTAGTTAGAGGAAGAAATAATGTTCCTAGATATTGTGTGGTAATTTCTTTTACTTATTTAGTTTTGTGGATTTTGCATAATTTTCTTTTGGTACTGTCTATAAAATAACCCAAATTATGGAATAATTTAAGAATACGTTTAATACATTTTTATTATTCAGGCAGATACTCGGAGATGCACATTATAAGATCTAAAATAAAGGTCTTTAATTGATCCAAATTTTTTGTTATGAGTAAAATATTATGAAGCCGTTTTACTCGTCTACTTACAGACACACACTACTCAATAAATCCCGGGCTTAACTAATAAAACAACTTTTATGCAAAATTCAACTTTATATTTTAACATAGGGTGATACACTGATTCCAACGCTTCTCTAACAATTCGATGCTTTTTTGTGGAACGATTTGTCTTTAGCTTCAAAATACGCCTGAGTTTCCGATATCACTCCTTCATTAGAAACAATTTTTTTTCCTAGAGCATTCTTTTGAGGTCTTTGAACCGCCAGTAGAAGCTAGACTTTCAGAATAGGGTAGATGCGGAAGAAATTCGAAGTGCGATTCATGTAGTTTTGCCATCGTTGCGATCGACTTGTGATACGGTGTGTTGTTTTGGTGAATAATCACTTCTTTCTTCTTCATTTGTGGCCGTTTTTTGGCGATTTCTTCCTTCAAACGCCGCAATAATGCTATATAATATTCGATTTTTGATGGTTCATTCTTTCTCAAGTTAATCGATGAACAAAATACCTTGAGCATTACGAAATACGAAGTCCAAATACTTGGCTGTTGATGTTTGTGTTTTTGTCGTTTTAGATGACTCTTACCGGCTGCTGTCCACTCAGCTAACTGCCGAATTGACTCAGGAGTGAAGTAGTGGATCCATGTTTCATCCATTGTCACATATTTATGCAAAAACACCTTCTTGTTGCGTTGAAACAGTTGCAAACAACTGCAAACAACGCTCTGAATCGTCGACGTGTTGTTGCTTTTGATGGACTGTGAGCAATGTCGGCGCCCACTTTGAACACAGCTTTCTCATTGACAACTGTTTATGCAAATGGTGAATAAACTTCCTTCTGTTATGTTCAACTCTTCTGGTATCTCAAGCAACTTCAATTTACGATCAGCCACAACGAGTTTGTGGGTTTTTTGTTTTTCCGGGATAAATGCCGATTTTGAGCAAACTGAGCGTTTAAAGCCAGTATAGCAGCTCTTAACCGTTGTTTCCGACTAAGCAAAGTCCGAATAATACTTGTCAAGCCATTTCTTTGTTTGAACAGTATTCTTTCCATCAGAAAGCAATGCTTTATCAACACACGAAACTCAGATTTTTCCATTGTTTTGAAAATTTGTAACAGTAGCTTAACTTAACTAACTGAAATTTGAAAACTAATAATCCGATTGAACCCAAATTTTACCACGTGCCATTTGAAAGTTAGTACTCCATAAAAATCATAAGGATTTTTAGTGGTCTGTTAGATATTAAATTTAAAAACTTGTATCCATTAGATTTAACAGAATATCAGTAAATGGCAAGATATTACTTCTACTTTTTATATATGATTTTTTTTTATTTTAGGTTCAGTATTATTTAGTTACTGATTATTTAGTTTTGTGCTGATCTGTTACGAAGACGATGTTTATTTATTGAAAATGTTTAGTTTGTGTAGCAATACTTTCTTAAATAGATCATATTCTAATCATTTTAAATGCAAGCATGTGTATACACCGCTTAAGAGAAACCAAACGTGGAAGCAGATGTTTTCTTTGCAAAAATTATGATTGAATATGAAAGATTTGTTTTGAAACAGCTTGAAAATATTTTATGATTTATGGAAAGTTTTAGTTTTTATTTTATGAGCCGGTGGCGCCATTATTAAACGGTCTGTTATTACATAAAGATTTAAAATCCATGAGATGTGTTTTCATATTTATATTTTTTCTATTTTCTTAATGAGATCACAAGAAGGCTGAAGCTTAGATCATGTTGAAACACCACTTCTCGTACGATCAAAGAAGTTAAGCAATGTCAAGCTTGATCAGTACCCAGATGAGTGAACGCTTGGGAATATCAGGTGCTATAAATATGAACGTAAGGCTGGTGTAATGGATAATGACTCCGATTTGTTAACCAGAGAACCAAATTCTAATGACAGTAGGGTTTGACTATAGTCACTTACATGTAAATACCCTAGGGAAATGTATGAGTCTATCGCTTCTTCTCCAACTGTAGAGTAAGATTTGTAGCACTAAACTATTATTCTCCCGAAATAATTCTTACAATTTACAACATCTTTCTGGTTTAAAAGGTTGATAAGTCGTGAAAAAACCAATCAATCAACAACCAAGTATTCTTAAGGTGGTAAAAACTAATTATTTCTTAAAAAGGTGTTTGAAATATTTAATTCGGTTTTTCTAATTTTTGATGAGTTCTCCCTTTGCCAAAGATAATGGATCGCATTAGAACACTAGTTCCCAATCAGTCCGACGCAGGATAATAGATCAGGGGGAATGATTAAAAAAACTGAAATATTTAAAAACAGTTTCAAAGAATTCCCAAAATAACTAAGATTTTAAAACTTAAAATGTTATTATGGATTACTTATAATTGCATACATGAGTCCCAGTATGAATAGTTATAAATACTTACTGAAATTTTTATGATTGTGATATTTTGCATTATGTAAAGTATTAAGAATACAGTAACGAGCGTCTGTAAATTAGAGGAGAGAGTTATCAGTGATAATTTTCTGACTTTGAATCCATAGTTATCTCTCTTTGTTCTACTCTCTGTTTTATTTTTATTCTTAAATCTACTTTTTATCACATAAAATTTGGTATGGCACATTTTCATTACCAAAATGCAGCCTAGAAAAAATGTTTCAGAACCACTGTATCAGTGTGTTGGATTTGTGGGTGTTTTGTAAACTTTAGGTATCTTTGGATGATATCCTGTTAATCGTAACTATGTTTTTCTTCATGGTTACAGTTCCTCTGTATCTATTATCATTCTTTTTATGTCCTAATCTATCCGTCCATTGATTACGTTTTCATTATCTATTTATCTTCCCAACAATCTTTTTTCTTTTGTCCATCAATCTATCCGTATCTCTCTGAAGTATACTTAAATCAAGATGCTTACTTAGTACCATTAATATAAACTTTGCCTATTCACCGATGAGTCATAAAATATTACTCTGACTAAAGTGCTTATTTTCATTACCTGTTCTCTTTGAAGGAATTAACTCCTATTTGTAGTGGATATATAAAAAAAAATGCTGTACATGTTCTAAAATATAATTTATAATAATATATATAAATATATATAAATATTATATATCGAGCACTGTTTTAAATTAATGTTTTGGACGTTGTAAAAAATCTTTTTTCGTTCTGTATTCACTCGGATATATATATATATATATATATATATATATATATATAAACAAAATTTTACAGATATCACATTACCGAAAACATCTCGTTGTGGGTGATGCCTTGGATATAAATCATCTTGCTGCCAATAAAAATCGCACATTATTCAACGATCAAAATGGTGTATTGAATGTTTTTTCAGATTGCTCAATCAAATTCCTGCCACGCTCAACACGCTAGTATTAAACAAGTATAAAAAACAGAAAAATATACATCTGTAACAACAAGAAATTAACAACTAACTAAAAACAAAATACCTTGAAAATTTCTAAAATTAAGTGACCGAAAGCGCTTGGTACAATACGGACAATTTTTGCACTCCTTTACCGCCACTAAACAGAATAATGTAACAATGTTGACAAAAACTAAACAAAAATTACTCAAATTTTCTTTGTCTGTCATATTCAGCGTGTCTGTCATATTCAGTATGTGATACAACTGAGAAAATACGGGTTTTTGGGGCAATCTGTACTGCTAACACAAAGCTTTCAGTTGATAGCTAGAGATATAATATTCAATAAATTAAAACTTCAAGTCACTTATCTGGTTAGCTAACTCAAGAATTTTGTATCAAAATGCCCATCAAAGCCAGATGTTTTATAAATCTGTTAAAGACAGAGATACATATTCAATTTAAACCATGTGACTTTCTTAACGAAAAGACTAGCGTACAAATAGTTTAAAATTTAAAATTTTAAAGTAAAAATTAGCGTTCCTTTGCTTATATAGATTACAAATATGGGATCTGATAATATCTTCAATAGATTTATCAAATAAATTTTCTTTTTCTCTTTCTGCTATAATCGTTTCACCCCAAGCAAGGTAGTACTGACACTGGTGCGCAAGGGATTGCAGTAAGACAAAATAAGGGGTACAAGGGATGTTGAAAAAAGAGGTAAGAGAGAGGTGAGAGTCAAGGAGATAAAAGATGGCAATTAAAGTTGTATTTAAACCTTTGGAGAGTGTAGCTATCAAGAAAGTAAGCATGTGGAAGCGAGCTACGCTGGCGGGAAATGAAAGAAAAGAAACTGCTACAGAAGAATTAGTGGTTATAATTGCCTATTTTGACGGTAAAAGAGTAAACCCTCGTTGCCAATCTAGCTGTCCGCGTAAATTCATGAGAGCGGAGCACCAGGTAATTAAGCTTGTCAGAGCGGAAGCCGTTAAAATACTTATAGAAAAGACAGAGGGACTCCACATTCCATCGGTGAGAAAGTGACTGAAGGCAAGCTGCCAAATCGAGACCAATTACATTGCAGATCCTCCTTTTAATTTTGTAAAGAACCTCAAAATTTATAGAAGAAGCATCTGAACAGATATGGCAACAGTATATAATGCACGGACGAATGGAAGATTTAAAATTGATTCTGACAAGAAAATCTTCATGGCTCGTCCCAACGACCCAACCTTCTTAGCAGTAGATATATTTACTGCTTCGATGTATTAATTTCACATGAAATTTGCTGAGAGTAAGGCCAAAGATGCGCAGTATATTTCTTTCAGAGAGACTAGTGTGATCTATCTATAGCTTCTCTATAGTAGTTAAAGGAAAGCAACTTCATTTTGGAAGCATTAAAATTTACGAGCCATTTCTTACCTCAATCCATCACAAATTGGCGGTCCTTTACAAGCGCAGTAGCGAGGCTTATTTTGTCAGCTCTGGTAGTTGCCTACTTTAAAACTGATTACACCAGGAAGATCATTGATGAATATCAGGAAAAGCACAGGAACTAGAATAGAGCCTCAAGGGACACCTGTGTTCACATGAAAGGATTTGGAAGTATATTCATTCAGAATGACCATTGTTTTACGATTTGAAAGGAACAATTGAATTAAATTGAACAATCGTTTAGTAATACTGTAGCCCTGTAGCTTGCACAGAATGTCAGCATACCAGATCCTATGAAACGCTTTCGAGATATGCAGGGCAACATTCGAGCTTCGCAGTTCTTATCAAGGGCCGAATATATGTATTCGGTGATGGCCGTTAGAACATCAGCGGTAGACTTGGTGAAGCGGAAGCCATACTATTTGTCAGAGAACAAGTAGTTAGATATTGGATGTTGAATCATTCCAGCATTGATGATACTCAAACACTTTGCCAAAAAGCTATAAGAGGATAATAGGGTAACAGTTAAAAGGGTCGGAGGGATTTCTAGAGATTTTAAAAGCAGGAACTATGGAGAAGAACTTCCAAGCAGGCAAGCAAGATCCAGCGAGGCAATAGTTTTATAGTTTGTAGAGGACAAAAGAGAGTTCAGTGGCATATTTCTAAAGGACGATGACTGAAATTCCATCACATTCACTTGCTTTATGAATGTCAAGCTTAGAAATAATGTCAGAGACCAGATAGGGGGTTATGTATACATCACTCAGTTAGGCCTCTATTCTAGAAAAAAAGACGGATGTAAGTACTCTAGATGAATTAAGTGTGGAGTTGAAAGAGAATTTGCGAGCAAAACATTCAAACTTCTCCGTTGTAGATGTGAGGACCTTAAAACTATTGATTAGTGGAGGGATCGTGGTTTTGCTGTTGTTAACACACTTTTGCAGAGACACCAGTAGTCCTTAGAGCCAAACATGTGGTACGCTATGTGCTGCGTCATTCCATTAGCAAACAACAGCTTAACATCATTTAAGACGCGTTTGCATTCACTGCGAGCAGAGACAAACATATGCCTATTATAGTCGGACGTGTCACTCTGGTAAGGCCGGAATAAGGGATTCCCGTGGGCAATGGCGGCCGAGCAAGCAGGAAAGAGCCAAGACGAAGAATGGTGCTTAAGTTCGAACTTCCTGGCTGGGATGAAAGCGTCGATGTGTAGTCTTCAACATAGAGACTAAAAACTTTGTTCCAAGTGATATCAAAAAGAAAATTGTGGAACGCCTCCCAGTCCGCTTTTTGATAGCAGTAAGATATTCTTCTTGTAAGAGGTTCCTGGAAGAAACGGGATTGGAAGGAGATATTAACAGAAACCATGGCATGATCAGAGTTGCCAAGAGATGAGAGCTGCATGGTGTGGCAAGAACCAGGGATAGAAATGAAACATTCTTGACCAACGATTTTCATCTCTACCCTCCACTATGAATAAATAACAGAACAGACTGTGTTCTAGTGCCTTGAGTGGCAACTGGTCTAAGAGAAGGAAAACTCTAGGAGAAGGAAAGCGGTGCTAAGCTTGTTTCATTATCGATACTCAATGAACTCCTTTAAATGTAATTATACAGAGAAGTAAAAGATATTGTTAGTGTTTGAGAATTTTTAAATTTAAGAACGCTCTTAAATATACTTCAAGCGAGCTAAAAGCCAAAGTAAACTATGGAAGATGCTAATTTGGGTAATGTTATCAGATAGTTAATGCCTAATAAACGAAAGTAAATTTTGTTATTGTTTTGCATTTTTTATAATATAATTATTTTTGAAAAATTATTTTTTCATATATATATTTTAAATAATAGGCTATGTTTTAATTTCTCTCTTAACAGATATATTTTTAGTTATATCTGAATTTTTACACGCAACTTCACACACACACACACACACACACACACACACACACATATATATATATATATATATATATATATATATATATATATATATATATATTTCAATTTGTAAACGAGTTATTACGCAACCTAGGTTTCTACCATGAGCGGTGTTTTCAGGCAATGTGCAATAACAGATTTTATCGTTTACCGTTTTTTTAAGAACGCTCACGTAAAAGTGATTTTTGTGAACGCTCGCCTGACGGGGAACTTTTGAACGTGCAATTTTTAAAATTACCAGAAATTATAACGTTTTTATCCATGGTTGTATGAGCCTAATAGGTATTTTTTTAGTATGGTTACAGTTAGTCATAATTTCTGTTCTTTCATTCAATACTTTATTTTTGTTTGGGAATAACATAATCGCTAACTTTTCTTCCTGGCACAGTCTACATATCTTCCCACCGTTGTAAGACTTGGCTGTTTTCAATATACTCCACGTTATGTTTGGGTCTTTTCCATATTTTGATTTCAATTTCCACACGTGGCTAGCCAATTTTGTACAGTTTTTTTAAGTTTTATATTTTGAATGTAGATTTGTGGTTGAACTACCTTGTCTTAATAGTATCTTTAAGACCAGGTGTCATAATAAAATAAGACACTGGTCTCATTTTGTTATAAACAAAAACTAAGTAATTAAGCAATCAATCAATATATATATATATATATATATATATATATATATATATATATATATAGTGTGATGCAGATATAGAAATCAACACTGCATCAAGACTGGCAGAACATACCTTAAGCTATTATCAAACATATACGAAACTCCTAATCACCAAGCATTATTGTTTTTATATATACCCCTTTTAGATGTGCAAGTGGTATATCCTCTGTATTAATTACTCTTCTTTGACAACTGCCGACAATATAACTATGTATTTTGGTGACCCACTTCAAACACAGCTTGACAGCTTTTAGTATATTGTTATTGCTCTTTCGTGCGGGAGAAAGCAAGTTGCTTTTAAGTCTAAATAGCCTTTCATAGAGCATAAAAGCACCCCTTCTGTTCTAGCCCTTACATCTGTCTGATAATAATGTACATTAATATATCTCTTTAAAATCCCTAGTGGTTTACAGACCAGACTCTGAAAGTCGTGGATGGATATATGTAGATCTTAATTAATCCGTGCCACTTCAATAAAGACTTCTCATATAGTTTCATAATTATATATACTTGTATATATATATATATATATATATATATATATATATATATATATGCGTGTGTATATAAATATATATATATATATATATATATATATATATATATATATAACCTAAAGTGATTATAAATCATAATCTGTTTTTTTACAAGCTCATAAGCTCGTCTCTTCGGACCACAATTTTATTCATGATATAAATTTACTCAGAACATATATATATATATATATATATATATATATATATATATATATACAAAAGAAATAAAATTCAAGTTATATGACCTAGAATAGAAATATTTAGTCTTATCCTGTCAGGGTTACCAATGTTAAGAGAGAAAGAATTAATTGGGCAGAATAAGTAACCATAAACCAATACACACTCACATATATACAAATACACACATACATACGCACATATACATATATATACACACACATATATACATACACGTATATACATACACACACACATATATATATATATATATATATATATATATACACACACAGATCCATCTCTATATACGTACAAATATCTTCCACTCACCCACATATCCACCTATGAAGACCAGACATATATGTGTATAATTAGTGCTAACATATATACACAAGTATAAAAACTTCACATATACACGCCTACATTCAATTATATATATAATGTGTTGCACCAAGATTGTTATTTTTTCAGACGCCTAACTGATAAGATTTATTTTGGCAAGCCTTTTTTATCGTAAAGAACTCGATATCGGGATGGAGATGCAGCTTTAATAGGTTTAAAGCAAGGAATTTGTCACTTTAACTGAGCAAGTTTATGCCAACTTTGAAGTTTCGTGGGGATGCCGTTATGATGTCTTCACATCATTATGAGGAAGTCGGCATGAAACTTTGAAATCAGCTGAATCTACTCAGTTAATGTGACAAATCATTTGCATTAGACAGACAGATAGATAGATAGATAGATAGATATGCCAAGTCTGTAAACGAAGAAGATAATTCAAAAAGATCTATTTAATATAAAATATTAAGCGATAGATCTGTATAGTGAGCTCAATGGATATTATTCAGGACAATATAATATGCATAAATAAAAACAGAACACGTCATCTAAAGTGGTTATAAATTATAATTTATTTCAACGAGCTAATATGCTCATCTCTTCAGACTACAATTTCATTCAAATTAAGCTTTAGATGATAATTTTTCCATTATATATATATATATATATATATATATATATATATATATATATATATATATATATAAAGAAATAATAGAGTTTTTTCATTATACGTTATTTTTAGTAGATAACAATATTTAAGTTAACGTTCAGTTTAATTTTATCAGTATTTTATATCGTCTGCCGGAGTAAAAAAAAATGCGCCCTTCTGTAGTTGCGTTCCCCTTTGCAGGAGAAAACCTATCCAACGTGTTCTAACTCCTCCGATACGAACACAAATGAAGGCTGCATACTGACACTTCTTACCGAGCATATAGAACAATTACTGAAAAGTTTATCTGCACAAAACTAGAGTTGGGATGCTGAATATATAATCAGTCAGCTAAGTGACACATCTTATTTGTATTAATCCTATATATATATATATATATATATATATATATATATATATATGATCACAGATTATCTGAAGAGAGGAACAGTATGGTGGTAAAAAAAGAGACAAGAGGAAAAATATATTTTGTTTTGGTTGACGTGTTTCGTCCACTGGCGGACTTTACCAAGTCAAAAAAAATAATTAATTTCGTTTTGTGTCTCGTTAAAGTCCGTCAGTGGATGAAACACGTAGGCTAAAACAAAATATTGTTTTCCTGTTGTCCCTTTATATATATATATATATATATATATGTTAGTGTTTTCCTGTTGTCCCTTTAGTGTATCGAGGCAGCAAATAATTTTCTAAACATATACTGTTAAATATAAGAGACAATGAATGTCTATAACGTTTAATCATGAGCCGTTCTAAACGTCGTATTTTGGCTTCAATTTCAGTTGAAAATAAAGACAAACATTCATCAACATTTGGATAATTTTTTATTAATTGGGTTCTAAGCTTTCGGCTCACAGCATCTCCAGAGTGGTTATTAAGACGGTAACACAATAACAACCACCAACACCGACGATTTTATTTTCTGTTGACATAAAACTCCGCTAGGCAACGGCAATAGTTACCAAAAATAATAAACCCAGTTCTCAAATTTGCAATGCGGTTCTATGACGTCACACCGCGTGATAGCGCGAAATGACAATAGAGCCATACATCAAATGCAATGTAATGTGTTATGACCAGATTTAAACGTGATTTTATTAAGTGTGGGCTGTTTGAATTTTATGTACATGGCCTCGAATATCTGAAGGTTCCTCTTACTGTATGTATGAGTAAGGATTACTGTATTGTTGACTAAAATCTGTCTGATATTACCTACATATTTACGCTTTTCTGAGAAATGTTGTTTAATTGTACTCTGATCAGAAAGGTGACATGTAAGTCTACGGGAGAGTGTGGTTGTAGTAAAACCAATATATGTACTGTGTTTTTTATTAGTACTAGAGATACAATCTCTGAACGGGCATGTAAATTGGTACACTACATTGGTTTTTTGTAGAGAATTTAGTTTAATGTTTGCAGGGTTATTAGAGACTATGAGGTCAATTGTTTTGAATTTTTTATAATATCTAATGAGTTTTATTTGATTATTACTATCCACTGGTTTAACATTTCTACGTATTATGTTTTTGAGGGTTTTTTCATCTTGTTTGTAATTAATATGTATTTGATTGCAATAGAATTATGTTTATTTTGATGTACACCATTATTATTAATATTATCAATATTGTTAGAGCTATTGTTAAATTTGTTGAGATAAATTTTAATTTGTTGATCACTAATGGAGTTAGAAAATCCATTATTGACAAGTGTTTGCTTAATGTTGTGTAATTCTTTATAAAATATAGATTTGGAAGAAATATCATTTGTGTGCGTTGAATTAAGTTTTTTATAACAGCTAACTTATATCGTTGGGGGCATTCACTATTATAATTAAGAAGACACGAGTTTATGCTAGTTAGTTTCCTATATAGAGAAGTAGTAAATCTATGTGTGCCAGAATCAATGAATACATCAAGAAATGGGATTTTGTTATTAATATTAAGTTCTAATGTAAATTTGAGGACGGAGTGACTGCGTTTGTTATTTTTGGTAACTATTGCCGTTGCCTAGCGGAGTTTTATGTCAACACAAAATAAAATCGTCGGCGATGGTGGATGTTTTGTTACCGTCTTAATAACCACTCCGAAGATGGCTCATGTGAGCCGAAAGCTTAGAACCCAATTATCCAAATGTTGGAGAATTTTTGTCTTCAACTGAAATTAAAGCCAAAATACGACGTTTAGAACGGCTCATGATTAAACATAATAGACATTCATTGTCTCTTATATTTAATAGTATATGTTTAGAATATATATATATATATATATATATATATATATATATATATTTCAACGGAAACGTTGTGATAAAAACAACAGCAAGACAAAGAACATTCAGCCCTAAATGTAAATAATGCATATATTAACCTCCACGTTACAAAATTTATAGAAAATTTTAAATTTCTGTTTTTTTATAATAATAAATCCAGTTTATGATATTAATAATAATTGGTCTCAAATAATTAGAACTTATTGTCCGCTTTTGTTATCTGTTAAGCTTGACGTGAAAAACAAATTCTGTTTTTAAGCCACCGTTTGGAAAGCCATTTTAAAAATAAGAAAAAAAATGAGTATGCTTGTTCGGAATAACCAAATCCTGATGAAAGCGAAGAAAGTCATTTATTCTACCTGTATATATACTTTTGTTATTTTTTATAATGAAGCTCTTCGCAGCTTTGCAGATTTTCCTACACAAAATTCAAAGTAAATACTTCCTCCGTTCTTCATTTATACGAAACTTCTTCTCATCTTTCACTCTTTTATATGTGTTCTTTAATTCATCATGAGTAGAAAAAAATTACGTCTGGGGCGATTTGGATGTCTGATTAAAGATGTTTTACATTGCATTACAGTTAATTTAATCTTTCATGTGTACTCTTGAAACTAATTATTCAGGAGTTCACACTTTTTATTCACTTTTATTTTGGTGCTCAGTATCACCAGGAAAAAACACTGATCAGAAATAGAACCGAGGTTAAGAACAGTTAGTAATAATAAATAATTTATAGTAAACATAAGAACAGCTATTTAAACTCAGACCAACATTTGTTACAGGGACTAGCATTAGCAATAAGGAAAGATGTACTTAGGAATTAAACACTCCCAAGACATATGAAAGACAAGAGGGGCACTTCGTCGTGGTGTGCAGGTTAGCATACTTGTGTCTCCAAATCAATTACTACCGAATAGTGAGTTCTCTCCTAACTGCGTGCCCCATACTTTTGGCTTTGAGACAGGTCTGAGCTACACTTAGAAAATCATCATTTGAACTCTTTGACGTGGTGTAATGTAAGCTAGATCAGTTCCTACTGAATAGTGAATTTGATCCTCACTGGATACCCATTATATCGGCTTTGTACCACATCTGAGCTACGCTTAGAAAGTCACAATTTGGGCACTTCGAAATGGCGTAATGGTTAGCAAGCTTTTCTGAGTAGATCACTTACGACTGAATAGAGAGTTTGATCCCTACTGGGTACCCCATAACCTCGGCCTTTTACCTGATCTAAGATACGCTTAGAAAATTACCATATTAAATACAGGACAATCAGGGGGAAAACAGTGAGTTGCCTACTTAAAGCTTTGGTCTGAATAAATCTCAGAATATAATAAAAAAAAGAAGTTAAACTGTCGAAAGCTAATTAGTGCAATAAAAACGGTAATTTATGGAGGTCCCTGACCGCCCACGTTCTGAAGAGATTTAATACAGAAAAAGTTCTACCAAAATAGTAGCACCAACTCTGTAATCGAAGCTGATAAACTCAAAATTAATTTATGTTGGTCTCATTTTTTATTCCATCTGAGTTGAGTTTGTTCTTAGACATCAAACTTAAGCACAACTTTAAAAATGTCAAACATAAGGATCTTTGAAAAATTCTCAGTGCCTCAAGGACCCCTCTCCACGACGAAGCAGATATTTGGTGATTTGGTTAGATGTTTGAAAGTGGGAAGATTACCGAGAATATTTCAAGACATAAAAAAGAAACGGGTAATTCATTTTTCTTCTTTGTTTTTCACAAAATAAAAATAAAAATAATTTGAAATGTACAATGTCCCCATTATCTATTTTCTGTGATTTTAGTAAACTGCTGAAATAAACAAATCTTTCTTTTTATTTAATAACAGTCACAGAGCGCAAATTTAGTGATATATCAAAGCAAAATATAAAGTACCATTATTTAATTGGATATAGCACGTACTTTATAAAAACAAAGAATGTCCCAAAACCTAAACCTTAATCTTACATGAAAAATTCAAGCCTTCTCCTAGCCATAATCTTAGCAGGCACAATAATTCAATTCTAGCTGGAAAAACTCTATTGTAATATTTACCAAACATTTATTATTATTACTATTATTATTATTATTATTATTATTATTATTAATTCATTTTTCATCATAATTCGATTTTTGCTATGGTCGCACTACCTACCAAGTCTGCAAAAAGACCTTAGGCAAGTTGTGGTGTGTTGCTATGGCTACATTTCATGTTTTTCCTATCTCCTATAACATCTCTAGCGTTACATAGATAAAGTTCTTTTTAATGTGGGCTGTATTTAACAAGACAATTTTTTGTATAGCTTTTAAGCTGGGGTTTCCAGGGATTCGTTCAATGTGTTTTTTACTCCATTTTTTACATTACTGTACTACACTTGTTTTCAATTTCCACATTTTTTTTTCTTTTTCAATTTCCAGGTCATTATATTTTGATAGTTTGGAAATAAAGAATAAAGTGCTGGATTGCTACGTGATATCTGTTCTTCTGTATGGCAATGAACGTTAGACGATCTCCTCAAGGCTGAAAGAGAGACTTGAGGCAGCAGAAATGTGGATTTACAGAAGGATGTTGAGGATACCATGAACTGAGCACGTGACTAACAACGAAGTGTTGGAAAGAATGAAAACGAGAAGAAAACTCATACTTAACATAAGGAAGAGAAAGAAGAGGTTTCTGGGACAAGTAATCAGGAAAGATGGCCTGGAGAATTTAATACACACAGAACGGATAGAGGGGAAGAGAGACAGGGGGAAGCAGCGCTAGGCTTGAGCAAATGGATGTCAGAGCGAGGTTCGGGTGAGATATCAAGATGAAGAATTTTGAGAGCGACAAGTGACAGAGCCAAGTGAAATCCATGATCGCTTACGTCCTGAAGGGACACGGCACATGAAAAAGATGATGCTCAATAGCGGTTCAGTTTACCAAACTTTCATTTCTCATTACGTATCCAAAGAAATTTCAGCTGTATTTTCCTGATTCTATGTGTTCTTTGTGATGCCATTTTCTTTAAAACTTTCTTATTGGTTATTAACTTCGTCCATGGAATGTTCAGTATCTTTCCATAAAACCACATTTATCCTTCCTCATTCTTCTTTTTATCTCCAGTGAGATTATCCAATACTCACTGCCATATAAGAGGATGAATACCACATTACAATCCAACACTGTTTTCTTTGTTTCTAAAGAACATTTTTCCGTTTCTTAGCACCTTGCTTAATATTTGGAATGCTTTTTCCACTAGTTCAATGCGTATTCAGATTTCGGTGTTACGTTTCTTTTACTGTGGCTAATTTATAACTTAAACTTTATCCTATATATATTTATGAGAAACAGTATATATCAGTTTGTTTTTTTTCTAGCTTATATATTCACAAGGATATTGCAACATCTTTTCCCGCGGATTGGGTGGACAATTGTATTCTTTTGTCAGTACAATTCTTCCTTTCAGTAATATTTCTTTTTTTTTCTTTTCGGTATATATATATATATATATATATATATATATATATATATATATATATATACAAAATGCTATAAAAAACTTAGAATACCTACCAAGAAAGGGACAGGAACATTACGTTTGTATTATTACTTTGCATCTATCTTTTAAATATATTTTATTCACTCGCCTCCATTTTGTATTTTTTGGTCTCGTTCTTTTTTTTTTTTTTTTTTCATTTCTTTTTACATTTTTGTTTCTGGGTGAATTTCTTTCGACATTCTTCTGTTTATTTTACTTCCTTGAAAAAAGAGATTTATGACAAACACTTACACCTCTCCTAGCGAGCGAGTGATTATTTAGTCAACAGTGGAAAAATAACAAGTAGGAGAATTACAAAGAAGTAAACAGGAAGAAAAACGCAGGTATCACCCTCAAGTCTATATTAGGGGAGAGTCCCGATGACACAAAATAAAGTTTCCCCCAATATCTTAATTTCGCTTTCCCCTAAAAACTTTCGCAAACCAAAATGGTGTAAGGGCTGAGAAACAACTATTATTGATTTATATATGAAAATATTTTTAATATGTTCAGATCCCCATATACATATTTTCGCTACGTCTGAAAGGTATGACTTTAATTTTCAAAGATAGCGTAACATTAAACGCTCGTTTTCAGGATGTTTTTTGTTTTTGTTTTTTGTTTTTTGGCATGCAAAGAATTAATGATAGAAATAAACTGTCTTATTTCAAGCCTTCCACATCAGTCACTGCAGACGACTTTCAACATTAGAACATGCTGACATATAAAAAAATGTAACACTTGGGTGAAGGGCGTCTGATAATATTCCAAAATGTTTCTCTTACAAATTAACAGCAACAGGTTCTTCGTTTATGCTATTTAAAATAGCGAGGGACTTTGTATTCATATAGGTCTTGCGCAATTGGGGAAACCTGGGTTATACTTGCACATTTTTTGACAAACTTCATTGTATAACGTAGATAGATAGATAGATAGATAGATAGATAGATAGATAGATAGATAGATAGATAGATAGATAGATAGATAGATAATTATGCATACGTTCTGCAAGTAACCAGACTAGGAATTTTACAAACAAATATTAATTTGATACCCAAGGGACCATCCCCATAATGCAAACCCACTTCTTCGAGGTAAGGCTTGAGTCATTATCCGGTACCTAAAGTGGCCCCAAAAGAAAAAATGGCTTCGGCGTTGCAGCAATATTCTTACAACGTTTCGTCTGAGGGAAAGCGATTGTATATTATCCCGATGTGCAATACTTAATAATAAGTTTGATAAAACCATAAACTAAAAGGAAAAGAAGGTAGATTAAATTGATAATATGCCCAAACCCAAATTTAAAGATGCAAATAAATCTAAGAGATTACAGTGTCAGCCTCCATCTTATTTGTGTGCATGTTTTGTTGCATCAACCAATAGTCCTATAAAGCCCTAAATGAAACGCGTCTCGCGAAAAGTTATTTACATTTTACCTTTAAATCATTAATATTTCTATTCCGTAACATCTACCTAACATATATATATATATATATATATATATATATATATATATATATATATATATAATCATCCGCAGACAGATCTGTTCCGCTGTATTACAGCCCATCAATACGGTTAGCCTCCGATTGCTTTTAACCCAGGATTGCAACCCGACCGAATTGGCGTCAGTCGGTGATTCTGCCTCTGGGCTATGGGCGCTCAGTAGAAGAGGGCAGACTTTTTAGCGCATACATTATCATTATACACGCCCAATAGCTAGAGTGCTCTAATTCATTACGGAATGAGCGATTCTTATATATATATATATATATATATATATATATATATATATATATATATATATATATAGCTAATACTTTTCGTCCTCTGACCAATAACACCTTTTCTCTTTATATTTCCTCTGATAAAGTCTCTAAGAAGACGAAACGTGTTAGATAATATATTTTTTGTTTTATATATATATATATATAATGGTGATATTAGCCTTTCCTTCATAAGAAATTATTTGGCATTCACTGACCGAGCAGCCAGTGCCACCTTTGGTTGAAATTTATAACATCTTACTTAAATCAACTGTTTAAAAAAAAGAAGTTTTTCAAGTTCAGTAGCAGTTATCGCTCTTTCAAGTATTTATGTGGGTTTTCTTCCCAACCTTTTGCTTGAAGTCGTGTTGAAAGTGAGCATCTTGATTATGTCATTATTTCATATTCAAGTTACATGTAACATCCATCTTAACTGTTGCTAATGTTGAAAGTGATGTGGTTTCTGTTATATGCGCAGTTCTTTGTTTGTGATTCTGTAGTGCCAGTCTACAAGGTTCGAAGAAGTGTGCTCTTCACCATGCAGTCGAGATACCAAGAAGAATATTTAATTTGAACATTTGCCATGAAGATATTTATTCTCTGTATTACAATAAAGACCGTTGTACATATATATATATATATATATATATATATATATATATATATATATATATATATATATATTACTTTGGTCATAATTAAATTGTAGGTTTTAATTATAGGTTTCTCAATGCCAGTAATTGTTATTGCTCTATCCAGTATTGATGTTGGTTTCCTTCCTAATCTTTTAAGTGATGTGGAATTTTCAACATGTTCTTGATTTTCTCATTATGGACTTTTCAAGTTACATCTGCTATCCGTTTAAGTTGTTGATGCTTGTTGATAGTAATGTGATTTCTGTTGTTTGATAACGTTTTTGTCTATCTATAGTGCCAGTTCAAAATTTTCAAAAACTGATAATATTTGGCAAGATCCTCAGGTTTCAATTGCTGAAAGTTAAATAATATAAAAACAAAAACATTGATCTAAGACAATTGTTGTATATAACTGGTAGCTTAGATGTCTTTGTAACAATTTGCGGTTTGGGGCGAATCTAGGCTTCATCAGATCAAATAAAGCAAGAAATATATATATATATATATATTGTGTGTATGCCTAAATTGTGTATGTATGGCTAGATCATTAGTACTTTTTCTGCTAAGCTGGCGTTTTTGTGCATATATATATATATATCGTACTTGCTTACAAGGATTAGTCACAGATTAGAACGTAATGCCACTCCAGTTGCGCCGGCTGACTGCAAAATTGTGAGGACATTAGAACTTCTACAAGACAAACACGTAAGCACAATTACGATACATATTAATTACTATTTGATACTCGCTAATACATATCAGAATCTTTACAAATTTGTATACATATAGAATTATCTACTGTTTAATGCATGGGATACGTAATTGACCAATGAGAATTGACCCAAACAAAATTGAAAACACCAAAGTTTTAGTCTTGTCCATTTTTTTCTCAATTTCTGATGAAGCTTTAATAAAAGTGAAATATGTTACATTTATATCTTCTTCTTCTATGTGCCCTGTCCCTTCAGGACGTAGGCGATCATGTCCCCACGTCTCCCTATCCCTTGTGGCTCTTAGTATGTTTGCTCCTGTTACTCCTGGCAAGACCCATTCCGTCATCCACCTGATCAGGCCCTGCAAATATGTTATTAGCTGCCTTCTTCTGTCTGTCTTTCCTTCTATCTGGCCAGTCAGTATCAGGTTCTCCAAGCTCTCCTTCCTCATTGCATGTTCCAGGAACTTCAGTTGTCTCTTCATGATGCTCAGTATTAATTTCCTTTTTGTTGCCATTCTTTCCAACACCTCATCGTTGCTTGCATGCTTAATCCACGATACCCGCAGCATCCTTCTGTAGAAGCACATTTCCGCTGCTTCCAGTTTTGTCCTCATTTTTGATGATATTGTCCAGCATTCACTGCCGTATTAAAGAACTGACATCACATAGCAAGCCAGCACTCTTTTCTTTGTTCCTAGTGAAATTTTCCTGTGTTAGTACTTTACTCAGCTTTAGGAACGCGTCCTTTATAATGCCAATTCGCCTTCGGATCTCTGTGTTACATTTTCCATCTCCTGTTAGAATACTTCTTAGGTATTTAAATTTTTGTACTTGCTTGCTTCTGGTTTTCCCCCATCTGTATTTGGCATTTGGGGTTGCACCTTTTGCTGATGATCAGGCATTCAGTTTTCTTAAAGTTTATTTGTAGTCCTTTTTTGTCACTCTCCGCCAATACCTTCTGTAGGAGGTCTTGTAGTTTCCTTTCCGTGTATTCAATCAGCACTGTATCATCTGCATACCCTATGTTGTTCAAGTTGTGGCCTCCAATAACAGATCCTGGCGTGTCATTTACGGTCCTCAAAATATTTTTGTCTTACGCCTCTTTCTATCTTTGTAAGTCTACTGAAATCGTTACCTGTCCGTATGCAGGCCGTTTGTTTCCAGTAGAGATTCTTGATTACTCTGATGTCTTTCCCAAAAATGTTGAGGCTGCCGAGCATCTCCATCAATTCTTTGTGTCGTATCTTGTCGAATGCCTTTGCATAGTCAATAAAACATAGGTACAAGTCTTTCTTCCTTTGTATTGCTCTTTTGGAGAGCATCCTAATCATAAATATGACGTTCCTTTGACGAATCCGCACTGTCCCTGTCCTATCTCTGGCCTGATTCTGCTTCTCGCTCTATTCATCAGGATTCTGACAATCAGTTTTGTAATGTGACTCATTAAACTGATAGTTCTGTGTAGTTCACACTCGTTTACACCTGGTTTCTTCGGCAGTGCTATAAATATCGACTTGCATAGGTAGTCTGGTATTATTCCACTGCTATAAATTTCGTTTATTATGTCGGTAATTTTTCTATGCTTTCCAAGGCTATCACGACGCAGTCTGGACCAGCTGCTTTGTTTCTGTTCAGTTTAGCCATTGAAGCTTCCACTTCGGATTTTATTATTTCCGTTCCATCCACCTCCTTGTGTATTCTCGGTTGTTCTCTCCTGTAGCAAAAAGATCCTTTATATACTCTTCCCATCACTGGAGTATTTCTTCTTTCTCCAATATGATTGTTCCATCCTTAGATTTTATGCACCCTGTTGAGGAGCAGGTTTTTTGTCCTGTCAGTTCTCTAATCTCTTTATGCATCTCTGCTTTATTGGTCCTGCTCAGTCTCTCTACTTCTGCGCATTTGTTGTTGAGCCATTCCTCTTTAGCTTGTCTGCTTTTGTTCCTTATCTTCCTGTGAAGTTTCTTGTACTCTGCTTCATGTCTTGGCGTTATTTTTGTCTCCTTTGCATCATGTTGAGAATCTCTTCAGTCATTCACTCGTTTTTTCTTTTGTGTCTGATTTCCTTTGGGGCAATGTTGTTCGCTGAGGTCACCATCGCTTCCTTTAGCGAGTCCCATTTTGAGTGCCCTTTTCCAAGTTGTTCTTCATATTTCTTTCTCACGCTGTTATTGTATTCTTTCTGTAGGGTGAGGTCATTCAAAAGCGTGTTGTATTGCAGCCTTGGTGATATACTGGGCTTCTTCAGTCTCCGGAGTTTCACCCTTAGTTTGCAGATGACTGGGACGTGGTCACTTCCGCAGTCGGCACCTGGATATGTTTTGCATTGGACCACTGCGTTTCTGAATCTCTTGTTTATAGCTATGTAGTCTATTTGGTTCTTCGTGTCGCCTCCTGGGCTTCTCCATGTCCATAGACGTCGTGGGTGTTCTTGAAACCAGGTGTTTGTAATTACCTGGTCATTGGCTGAGCACCATTGGACCCATTTTTCTCCTCGTTCGTTGCGTTTCCCTACTCCAAAGTTGCCGGTTGTGTCTCCTTCCCTCTCTTTACCTACCTTGGCATTCAAGTACCCCATTACAATCCTTATTTCTTAGCTTTTGCACTGAGCCTTGGCATATACGTTTCCTATTTTTAAACCTTATCATATATATATTTAAAAATTTTAAATACATACATATATATGTAGATTATTTATTTTTTGTTTAAACAAATTATAAATATGTCAGAATTACTTCTTTGCATAAAAGTTTCGTAAATATATACATATATATATATATGTGTGTGTGTGTGTGTGTGTGTGTGTGTGCGGCTTTGTGCGTGCGTTGCGTGTCTGTGTGTGTCTAAGGTATGAAATGCACTGGTGTATAAAATGTGACTGTTAACTTTAGCTGAGGAATTGCTTTTCTTGACATTCTAAACACAAATGACTTTGTAAGGCGATTCCTCTCCTCCCAACAATTAACATTTTCCCATTATTAATCAGACTCAGTCTTTCCCACTTCGACCATTTAACTCGTTTACTTTCTCCCAGTGTTTCTCAGCTGCTTAATGCACCACGCCTTATTTTCTTTACATCCATATTTTTTCTGTGAAAGAGAAGAAGGTAGCCTTTGTTATGCTTCTCTTCCTTTAGTTGCTGTCCTTTTTATCTGCATATACCATTTTTGTGGATGTGGGCATGCAAACAACATTTTATGCGTGAAGCCAGTCTTATAAATATTGAATATTGAAATTGGATGCATAAAAATTGTTAAATAGAAAATAATTTATTGATTTGTAATAAAATCTAGTTAATCCTATAAGCTGGGATACCGTACGAGGGACTGATTAAACAAATACCTCATATCTTTTATTAATTTTAATAAGCTTATATATATATATTTAATAAGATACCGAAAGGTTGAAACCTAGGTTGCGAAAAACACTCTTATTTAAATGAAAAATATTCAAAAGTCCTACAATATGTGTATTGAACACTTTTTGCTACAACTGTGTACTGGTCTAATTTAATTAGAACCAAAAATTAACTAACTAATATATATATATATATATATATATATATATATAGAGAGAGAGAGAGAGAGAGAGAGAGAGAGAAAGAGAGAGAGCTAGAGAGAGATTATTTATTTAGATAAATAGAGAGAGACTGAGATAAAGAGAAAGAAACTAATTGTAATACGTCTAAAATAACTGAAGGCCTCATCATAAAAAGCAACAACAACAAAAACAGAAACTTCGCGTAACATTAACTACGATGACAGCCACAATGTATTAGGTGTATTCGGAAATGATATACATGTCTATCTTTCAGCACATTACATAACATTTACGTTAGCACTTGCACATCATTTACAATAACGTCAGCAATAGACTTGAAAATGACTGATCCATTAGCTGAAAGCGATCAGAATGAAAAATAATTTAAACAATTTGTCCACACTAATTTCAGAAATGAAATTTCATGTTTGCACACCAGATAAAAGATATTACTTAAACGGCAGTAATTTGTCATTCATTTAATGAAATGTATATTACTGTCCAAATACACAACTTTATATCAACTAGAAAAATGATGTGAAATATTAAGTTTAAAAGAGAGATTTGACATTGGTGAAAATACATTTTGACCTGCACATCACGGAAGAATTTGTATTAGGTCAGCTTTGGTGAGTGATAATCTTAGTTTAATGTGTAGTAATTTAGTAGTATAATTTAGTAGTATAATTTAGTAGTATAATGATCATAGTTTCTGAAAACGATTGAACTTGTTGTTACAATAATACTTTTACCATAATTACAGTCTGTCGTAATGTTTCATTCAATTTCTCAATTATATATGCATGCATGTGTAAGTATATATCTACTATCCTTTGATTTATCAAATACACGAATAATGAGCAAATGTATATAGCGGACAAGGACGAGTGCTTTGCTCGCAGGTTCTCGTCCAACTCCACATTAGATTTGTCTGGAGTATCCGCACTCGACTTTCCTCATCAAACTGAGGCTCAATTGAGGGAGGTTTCATAACCCTCTCTATGGTTTTTAACATAATTTCAAAACTTAACCCCCATGAGGCGAGCGGGGGCGATGGTATCACGGTCATTGTCTTGTACCCCTGAACTCTCCTCTATCCTCTCTAAACTCTATAATTACTGCCTCTTTACTTCCTGTTTTCTTCCCTGCTGGAAGTCCTCTTCTATGGTTCCTGTATCTAAGAATCCAGGAGAACCCTATATTACCCTATCAGCCTTTTACCAATATTTCGGCAATGTGTTTTTCAGGCTATCATCAATGCTGAAATAGTTCAACATCTCACCGCCCATAAACTATTCTCGGACAGACAGTATGGCTTCTGCTTTGACAGGTCTACTGCTGATATACTAAATACCATCACTGAGTACATATACCAGGCCCTCGATAAAAACAGCGAAGCTCGAGGTGTTGTCCTGGAGATCTCCAAAGCCTTTGATAGAGTTTGGCACGATAGCCTGCGCAAGCTACAGGGCTATGGTATCACTGGACGCTTGCTTGGTTTTATCCAATTTATCAAACCGCATAATGATGAATGTCTTGAACGGGCATGCCTTTAGATCCTATCACACAAACGAGGCAGTACCCCAGGGCTTTGTCCTAGTTCCGACGCTCTTTCTGATCTTCATCAACATCTCCCTCATGTGATCAAATCCCAAGCAGGAATTGACGCTGACAACAGCAGCATTTACTCCCGCCTCAGTAAAAAATCTGCCAAGGCTGACAAGGATAACCTCGTTGCTGATTTTGAGGGTGATTTCCAATCTGTGGTAGACTGGAGTAATAAATGACTAGCAAAATGTAATGTTTCCAAAAAGAAACAGCTATCTGTCAACCACCATAGACAGCCTCTCCTGCCCTCCATCAGCATAGATCAAACTAGTCCCCCGAAAGCAATAAACTGGATATCCTCGGCTTCACCCTCTCAGCCGACCTCAAAGTGTACGACTCCATTGAATCAACAGCTAAATCTACTGCTAAGAAGTTTGGGTCACTGTGTTGGGATAGGAAGTTGTTTTGCCTGAGTTCATCTTGCACATATACAAATAACCATCCTGCCGTGCATTGAATGCTGTTGTCATATCTGGTCGGGTGCCCCTGCTATTCATCTCGGGGTTCTCGAGATGATCCTGGTAATCGATTCCAACCTGGCAGCTCGACTTCAGCCACTTTCTCACCGACGGGATGTAGTTTCCCTCCGTCTCTTTTACAAATATTTTCATGTCTTCTGTTTCGATGAGCTTAACACCCTGGTGCATCCTATACAAGAATTTACTCCAGAAACCAGTCTGGTAACAAGGTCCCACCCCTTTACAGTCAAAACAAATAAATGCGGCCATCACTTCTACTCCCTCAGCTTGTTTTCTCACATTTCCCGCCTGTGGAACTTCCTTCTGTATACTTGCTTCCCTGATGGCTTCAATCTCCAAGAGTTTAAATGAAACATCAATTGCCATCTCTTATCCTCTTGACTCTCATCCTTCTCTTATCCTTTCACCAACACCCTCTGTATCTTGTTCTTCTCCATTTTCACTCTACTCTCGCGCAACTCTCTTTACACCACTATTCTTATCCTTCTATTACCTATTCTCTGACACCCCTTCTAACTGGTCCCTCTTGTTCCTCTTTCTCTTTGCTCTACTCCTATGTAACCTTTCACTCTCCTCTCAGAACTGCCTTGTTTGGGGTGAAAAGATAACAAAAAGAAAACAAAGGTAAAACTACATCATATATTATTTGAGGCTAATTAAAAATGATAAGCAAATACATATATATTTTCTTCTTTCTTTCGTTCGTTCGTTAGTTCATTCTTTCTTGGATTATGTAAACATCGAGAATATTTTTCGTTAAAATTTAATTAACCAAAAAATACTTCATTCACATAAAATAATCCTCTCCAAAAGGTAATTAATATCCATGTTTAATCCACAAAATAAAAAAACGAATATAGTATTGTTAAAATAAGATAAACCCATACAACACTAAAAAGTCACTCTATTCCATCCACTCATAGATAGTAGTAAAATAAAAAGTGGCTACCCTTTCTTAAAAAATCAAACATCCAGTATAAGAATTACCTAGACAAAACTAAAAAGTGACCTGTCCAAAACTAGGCTATCCCACGCTCTCACCTAACCCAAAGCTATGGTCACAAACAGCCGACTGACCGGCTTAGACATACTAAATTCCCATCCCACACATCACTTGTTTATCACATTCCCAGGAATGAACCGTTTTCACCATTTATTTTTCATTTCCACTTATCATCAGAAGAGGACCATTTGTGCTCTGAAACATGAGGATTTTTATGTAGTGATACTATGTTTTTATAAACCATTGTTACAACTATTACAATATATATATATATATATATATATATATATATATATATATATATATATAATAAGGGTAAAGATTTTTATTATGGAATTAAAAAGAGTAAAACTTTATTATTATGTTAAAAAATATATATTAAAAAAAATGAAGTGAAAAATAAACTCCCTCTTTTCATATATATATTTTCCTCAAATTATTATTTTTTATTTCATAATATATATATATATATATATATATATATATATATATATATATATATATATATATATATATTAGCAGTTTAACCCGGTTTCACTCGAATAGTTTAAGGAATAATACGAATAAAAAACATATGATGAATTTACATGGCAAATACTTACACAATGTCCACCCTCGTCGCTTTTATAGATATAGATAAAAATGTAGATTGTCTTAATTGGATTAGGGTGGGAGGGTAGGGGATGGGTAACATATATAGATATAGATAATATAAAGTGGCGTGATCGATTCTATATTATAAACAATACATAAACTGATCCCTTACACTGTGTGTAGTGATAATATATATTTTTCTATCGCTAATTTTGGCTTCCTGAAAAATTTCAAGGTGTCGTTAGCGTTCTAAAATTTTGATCTACATCTAAGGGAAACTCCCGTCGAGCTAGACCTCAAAATGCAAACGCTAAGTCGAATCTATCAAACAAAGAAATACTTACACAACGCCCACTCTTGTCACTTTTATAGATATAAATATACAGAGAGAGAGAGAATTAATGTGGAGTTGTGTGTTACTTAACTGACCAGAGTTATGCCGACTTTGAAGTTTTGTAAAGTTATTGTGATGTCTTAACTCTTCAGGGCTTTTGTTTCTTTCTGCTGAGTTCACTTACTGGATTAGTTAACAAAATCCAAACATTCTGGTTCAGCATGAATGGCCAAGAAAAATGACAATAATCAGTTACTACAAGAGATCACCTATTACCCCCCCCCCACAAAAAGAAATTGAAACCTGATGATGTCTGAATGTTACAATATCGAAACTTTATGTTTACGATAAACTCTCAGAAGTTGGTAATAATAATTCGAATAAAGCTAAATATATTCATCAGTGTTTCATGTGATGACGTTTTTCTGAAGTGATCATCTGCTGAAATTTAATCTCTGTTATCTTTCTCGAAACGCGAATAAAAAATAAAGAATTGAAACTCTCAGTACAAGAAGTTACATTCCGCCATGTAAGTGAAAATCAGTTAAGCATAACAGTGAATTAACTAAACTTTCCTCAATCTGGAAAACACCTCGGCTATATCATCAGGTACTCGCTACAAGGTCTAAATTCTTATGGTTCACAATGATACCAAATACGCTCCTACCTGACTGTGCAGACTCATGCCAAGTTCTGATAGCATTTATTTATGTTTTTATACTAATAATATTTATGTTTGCTCGTTATGGTTGTAACAGTAACAGTGTATAATGATTACCATTATGATAGCATGTCATTATTCATTTTTTCCATTAAAAATATTTTTTCATGAAAATTCGTTAGTGTTTTTATGTGCAATCTTATGATAGCCGTTAGACATATTTCAAAATTTTTATTTGGCTTGGGGGAGCATGAAGTCAGTATTTTTGTTGAGCTAAAGTTTTGCTATGGTAGTTTTCGGTCTGCTTTATACATGTATAATTTTTTGTTTTCAAATTCCACCCAGCTTTCCCGTTTAAGTGTTTGTATGTTAATGTAGATGCTTTTAGCTTCCTTTAAAAAAAATTGAGTGGTTTATCTCAAATATATCAAAAGTTATGGCTGTCGATAAAAAACGATTTTCTCGTTTGTTTTTTTTTTAAATTATTTTGCGGCAGAAAGTACCTTCTAATTCCAAACACTTCAACTGTAATAGGAGAATTACACTGAGTTCAATTTATATATATATATATATATATATATACATATATATATATTCGTGTATATATATATATATATATATATATATAGTGAGGGTCTTAAGTGAATCATCGCTTTTAACATTCGAAAATAGGATTTTATTTTGTTTTACAGGTTCTTCTTCTATGTGCCTTGTCCCTTCAGGACGTGGGCGATCATGGCTTTCCAGTTTTCCCTATCCCTGGTGGCTGTGAGCACGCCTTCTCTTGTTACACCATGCAATCCTCATTCCGTCATCTACCTGATTAGGTCCTTCAAATATGTTATCCGTTGCTTTCCCCTGTCTCTTTTTCCCTCTATCTGGGCCTGTTAGTATCAGATTCTCCAAGCCCTCTTTACCGCTTGTAAAAGAAATTGGTATATCTTAAACGTGCAAAGGCGGGTGGTTGATACTGAAACTGATGAGAATTGGAAAAGGGAATGAGTGTAGAGATAAAAGAACAAAAAACGACCATGGAATTGTGAAGGAAGAGAAAAAAAAACAGAAAAATGAAGCAAACTTTTTCTACATATCCTACTAGCGTTGCTCGGGGTTATTTTAGTGGTTATATTGAAATGGTAAGGTCAAGTGCTTATTCAAAAAGCTTTACTATAAGGTTGCCGTGACGCGTAAGTTAAAAAAATGCGAAGTACTGGTTCTTGTTGTATTTGTAAAATGGAATTCATGCTTGGTCAATTTTGCCAATAAACGGAATGATTATGTACAATAGGAAAAACCGGGGCGTGTGTTACAGGAGCCTGTAATGTGATGCGATGATGTTGTGGAGCAGAAGTGGATGCATTGTCCTTGCAACTTTGGAGGGGTTTGCACCTTGTAAAAAACGTGAAATTGTTATGACATATGATGAAGTTGAAGGTACAAAAAAGATTTTTGTTGGAAAGCGTTTCAGAGAAATAAACTATCGAAATAAACTACAAAGCGTTTCAGAGAAATAAACTATCGAAATAAACTACAAAGCTTTTCAGAGAAATAAACTATCGAAATAAACTACAAAGCGTTTCAGAGAAATAAACTATCGAAATAAACTACAAAGCTTTTCAGAGAAATAAACTATCGAAATAAACTACAAAGCGTTTCAGAGAAATAAACTATCGAAATAAACTACAAAGCGTTTCAGAGAAATAAACTATCGAAATAAACTACAAAGCTTTTCAGAGAAATAAACTATCGAAATAAACTACAAAGCGTTTCAGAGAAATAAACTATCGAAATAAACTACAAAGCTTTTCAGAGAAATAAACTATCGAAATAAACTACAAAGCGTTTCAGAGAAATAAACTATCGAAATAAACTACAAAGCTTTTCAGAGAAATAAACTATCGAAATAAACTACAAAGCGTTTCAGAGAAATAAACTATCGAAATAAACTACAAAGCGTTTCAGAGAAATAAACTATCGAAATAAACTACAAAGCGTTTCAGAGAAATAAACTATCGAAATAAACTACAAAGCGTTTCAGAGAAATAAACTATCGAAATAAACTACAAAGCTTTTCAGAGAAATAAACTATCGAAATAAACTACAAAGCGTTTCAGAGAAATAAACTATCGAAATAAACTACAAAGCTTTTCAGAGAAATAAACTATCGAAATAAACTACAAAGCGTTTCAGAGAAATAAACTATCGAAATAAACTACAAAGCTTTTCAGAGAAATAAACTATCGAAATAAACTACAAAGCTTTTCAGAGAAATAAACTATCGAAATAAACTACAAAGCGTTTCAGAGAAATAAACTATCGAAATAAACTACAAAGCGTTTCAGAGAAATAAACTATCGAAATAAACTACAAAGCTTTTCAGAGAAATAAACTATCGAAATAAACTACAAAGCTTTTCAGAGAAATAAACTATCGAAATAAACTACAAAGCGTTTCAGAGAAATAAACTATCGAAATAAACTACAAAGCTTTTCAGAGAAATAAACTATCGAAATAAACTACAAAGCGTTTCAGAGAAATAAACTATCGAAATAAACTACAAAGCGTTTCAGAGAAATAAACTATCGAAATAAACTACAAAGCGTTTCAGAGAAATAAACTATCGAAATAAACTACAAAGCTTTTCAGAGAAATAAACTATCGAAATAAACTACAAAGCGTTTCAGAGAAATAAACTATCGAAATAAACTACAAAGCGTTTCAGAGAAATAAACTATCGAAATAAACTACAAAGCGTTTCAGAGAAATAAACTATCGAAATAAACTACAAAGCGTTTCAGAGAAATAAACTATCGAAATAAACTACAAAGCGTTTCAGAGAAATAAACTATCACAAAAAGCGACATGTTCCAATAATTTTTGCCGCACCCTGCGTTTCAACTGAAATTTTTGTTCGCATATCAAGGTATTGATCTACCAGTTACTTGATTTTGGTTGAGTTTCAGTGAAGCGTCTTGGAGAAATGCATAAAAGTGCGCAAAAGACCACCCGAAATTATGTTTCCGAGAAACCCTGTACATTGATTAAAAATAATTTGTGTACATCAAAGTTTCAGACCTTGATCTACAAGTTACCCGATTTTGGTTTAATTCGCAAAAGAC
Source organism: Ascarosepion bandense (assembly GCA_037127315.1). NCBI lineage: Eukaryota > Metazoa > Mollusca > Cephalopoda > Sepiida > Sepiidae > Ascarosepion > Ascarosepion bandense. The sequence goes on along the minus strand of JBBBDQ010000841.1, from coordinate 4,571,032 downwards.
GTCTTGAAGGAGAAGAGTTCGTAAATTCTAAGCGTTTTGGTGATTTCTGTCGTACACTGGAATTCGATTCGAAAAACTTTTGCGTACATCAAAGTTTCAAGTCATGATCGACAAGTGACACAATTTTGGTGGAAATCGGACCAAGGGCTTCGGAGGAGAGAAGTTCGTTAGTATGTAGACACAAACACACAGACAGACATATCCATTTTAATATATATATATATATATATATATATATATATATATATATATATATGTATGTATGTATGTATGTATATACACTTTTTATATATGGATGGTATATGTGTTTGTATTTTGTGTGTTTGCTGTATTGTGACTTAATGCTTTAAAAGAAAGAAAGAAAGAAAGAAAGAAAGAAAGAAAGAAAGAAAGAAAAGTAAAAAAGATATAAAAAGAAAGGAAAAAGAAAGAATGATACAGAAAATGAAAAGAAAATGATATATGCATATGCAATTTAATATGTGCATGTTTTTTCTTCAGGTAGAAATCATGAGCAAAGTAAGACTCTTTATCCCTACTTCCTATCGTTATATGTTTTAAATTCAGAAGAGAACATATAGGTTGCTTTTACCTCCCTTAAGGTTACAAGTGCTTAATGCATTATGCAACACTTAATGAATAGCTCCAATCTGGCAAAGATTTGTTCAAACTGAAAAGAGGAATATCTCATCTAATGGATGGAATAAGGGTAAAAAAAATGAAACGAAGTGGCGTTCACCTAATATAAAGCCCAAGTGCCACTAAGAGTTAGAATATTACCGAATGTTGTTATTTTATGGGTGTAAGTTAAGGGCATTTACTTCTTCATGTGCCGTGCCTTTTCAGAACATAGATTATCATGGAACTTCACTTGTCCTTCGCCCTTGTCGCTCTTAATATTTTTTCTTTTGGTACCTCTTCCAAACCCCGATCTGCCATCCATTTGCTCAAGCCCATCAAATATGTCTTGCGCTGCTTTCTCCTGCTTCTCTTTCCCGATATCCGTCTTGCGAGTATCAGATTCTTCAAGCCCTCCTTCCTCATTACGTGTCTCAGGAACATCAGCTGTCTCTTCCTGATGTTAAGTAGAAGTTTTCTTCTCGTTTGCATCCTTTCCAACACCTCGTTGTTGTTCATGTGCTCGGTTCATGGTATCATCAGCATCTTTCTGTAAAACCACATTTCTACTGCCTCGAGCCTCTCCTTCATCCTTGAAGAGATAGTCCAACATGCACTGCCTTACAGAAGGACAAATATCACAGAGCACATTAATAAGTATATATAAAATAGATAAAGGTTAACTTGAGGTTAAGATTTAGCATCTACTCGGGAGTAGAATCTTTGGAGAAGAAGCTCTTTAAATGGATCTTCTTTCTTACCAGTGAAATTTAAAGGGGATGAGAAAGATTCGGCCTCGTGTAAGTTGTATGGAAAGTCTCAGTTCTAGTTAAACTAATGAACGTGTCTCGTCAGAACATCTTACTTGAAAATATCGGCAAAGCATTGCTAGGCTTGCAACGCTGTGGCTGTAGTCTGGAAAATAATTATTCACCCATAAGTCCGTGTGATTTTTTTAAAATTCTGTCAAAGCTGGAAAACTTGGCGATAAATTCAATTTGCTGATGATACAAAAGAGGCTGATGTGTTTATATCGAGACGGGGATGAACGCTCCTCTGCATTCTTAAAAACAGAGCAGACAGCTAATGCCTTCCGTAAGCGAAACATTTCTCCATCAGTCAGCGGCTAAACAACTTTCCTAACATTGGATATAACTCTGGATGAAACATGGGTTTGCATCATAACTGTTTCTTTTATGAATAGTGGCTTAATCATTTCAGCAACGAATTACTTTAGTAATTCTACCAACTACTCCTCTAAATGTCCTCCGCTTGTACGTTGTACGTTGTGGTGCAGTAGATATCGACTCGGAACGACAAATCGGAGAGCCGAGTTCGAATTCCAGTTGAATTCCTTGCATTCACTTATGCGCATATTACCCTTCATAACTTTCCTCCAGTTATGGGTGAAATAATAGGACAGATTGAGTTCTATAGCCTAGGCTGGTAACCAGTCTACCGCAAAAAGCAATGGCAACCTACTGCGGGATAATCTTCTGCCCAGTCAGTCAAGTCTCTTTCGAGACATAATCGCCCAAAGCATGTATCACGCATGACACTTAACTGACTGACTTCTCTCTGATTCTCTAAGCCATCTTTGTTTAGCTACAACGTGAAAGTGAAGTTTCATATGTTAAGCATTTTCATATTCTTTTCATTATTATTATTTTATTATTTCATCTTATTGTCGTAATGGGTAGTGAATGTTTACGGAAAGAGTAAACAGTTCTGTTAATGGCACTTCTAAAATATAGTAAAAACTGAAGTTAATGATAGGCCCTGTAGTGGTAGTTAGCTACTGCTGTGAATAAAGATAAGGTCAAACAAGCCAGTGTTCTAACTGCAGCCGACAAAATAATTTCTGAAATTCATAAGTGAATCACAGTAGTACCATAAGTTTATTACAATTTCTTGGCGACTTAAAATTCTGCGTGAAGATGGTGCCTGAAATTTCAACCTGTTTGTATCTTTATTTGATGAGGTGAAAGAGAAAACTCACAAGAAATTGAGAGAGTAGTTTAAGAACATCAATGAGACAGTTATACATTCTGTTATTTAAAAGCAGGATTCAACGATTCAAACAACAAAAGGACTGTTGAGGGTTAAATTTGAAATTCTGATACTTTTATTTTTATTTTGTCATGCTTGTTTGATTTCTACTAAGAAGAGACATTCATTTTTACATACTCTCGTATTTAATGATGAGAACGAAATAGACTCTTGTTGCATAACTTTCTCATGGTATCATGTGAAAAAAATTAGGGCAATCAACTGAATCATTCGTCGCTTTCAAGATATTTCAACATATGGATATTTCCTCTTCACATTATTTAGACGTAGAGGTAATATATATATATATATATATATATATATATATATATATATATATATATATATATAAAGTATTTTTTAAATTATCTCTAATGCAATTTTTGGGGGATGCAAATGTTGGGAAATCTCCATATTCCTTATTACTGATAATGTCTTAAAATAGATCACGTGCACCATCTCAGATGCAAATGATTAAAACATCATTACACAGGATTTGGTAGGAAATAGTCTTATTTAAACCTGAAAAATTTAGTTTTAGTTTGCTCTTGATTGCTGAAGTGGTATCACTATGGTGAGATCAAAGGAGCTCATTGAAACCTTCAAAAGTTAGTAGATACATATGAGTCTGAAAAGGGATTTAAGATCTCCAAGCAATTAGAAATCATCTGTTCCACTGGCCAAAAAATAATTTACAAGCGGAGGACATTTAAAATAGTCTTACAGTTTCATCACTTTTTAACACCCTTACGATCACCAAAATTAAACAACGTCGAGAGAGCTAGATGAATAACCTCTAGAGAATACCAGATGCCCAAAGCGTGTAGGTGCGGTCGAGTCGAGTTCCAATTCCCGTTGGCTTCGTTATATTCTCTTACCTGCAAGTACCTGTATGAACCTACCTGATCTTCCACAGCTATGGGTTAATTAGCAAGGCTTATTTCAATAAACCATTATTATCAACACCATCACCACCATTACCCACAATACTTCTTACAATTCAAAAATATTTTCCTGCTTTAAATAACCTGCAAAGGATTGATATACTGTAGAAATGGAATCAATCAACCACGTCAGAAAAAAATGGATGCCTTCTTGGAAATATCAGATGCTGTAAGCTTGAATATGCTAGTGTTGTAATTGTAATCGGAGAGCTGAGTTTCAATTCCAGTCGTGTTCGTTAGATTTACATACGCGCAAATATCCTTGGGAAAGGTACGAATTGACCTGCTATTGGTTAAATATTAGAACTTGTATCCGTAAATCATTAATATCTCCACAAAATTCTTATGGGTTAATTAGTAACATTTGTTTCACTATACCATTATTATCTCAAAACTATTCTTACAATATAAACAGATCTTTTTTTTTTTTGCTTTAAATAACCTGCAATAGGTTGATGAAAAAGTTTAATCAAAGCGTTAAAACAACTGCCAATAAGCTCAGTTCAGGAAGTGAAATCCGATAAATATTTTGAGATAGACAAAGATTCCTCTAAAAGTTAAGTATTAAGAAACAGGAAAAAAAATATTAGAAACAAAGAAAAAAGAACTGAATTGTTATTTAGCATTATTCAGTGAATTCTGAACAATCTCCTCAACAATGGAGAATAATTCTGAAGCAACAGAAATGTAGTTCTACAGAAGGATGTTGAGAATAGCATGGACAAAACATGTGAGCAACGACGAAGTTTTAGAGAAAATTTAACCAAAAAGGACAATTAGACTTAACACCAGGAAACAATAATCTAAACTTCTGGCGCACTTAATGAGGGCTTGGAAAATATGATACTCAGAGGACAGACTGTATGTACGAGGACGTAGAGAAACAACATCTAACTGACTTAGCGAACTTGACTAAATAAACAGGTGACAAATTTTATCAAGATCGACAAAACGAGAAAATTGTGGAGGACCATGCTCGCTAACGCTCTGAATAGACATGGTACATATAAAAATAAATATGATAATAATAAGAAATCATGTTTGACAAAAACCAAAGACAGAATCAGAACACGAGAATTTCATATCAACTGTGAAGTATGGGAATGGAAATGTCATGGTGTGGTGATTTTTCTGCCGCGAGGTCTTGAAAGCTCACCATCAAAGAATCTACCATGAATTCTTCATTGTACTAGAAGGTGCTTCAGGAAAAATACGATACCATCTGTCAGAAAGTTGGAGCTGAGTGGGGATATGAACCATGCAACATAGCAATGACTCAAAAGATTCTAGTAAATCCCTCAAGGAATTGTTCAAAAGAAAGAAGTTGTGAGTTCTAGAATAGCTAAATCAAAGCTCAAATTTTAATTCTGTTGAGATCCTGTGCGGTGGTTTGGAACGTACTTTACCTACAAAGCACCCTCTAAACATCGCACAGCTGAAAGAATTATGTTAGAGTGGAATAAATTTTTTTAGTCAATATCAGAGACTGATAGTAAAATAGTACTAAAGTACAAAGAACAACTAATTAAGGTCATGTCTGGCAAAGGAGACCGAGTATAAATGCATAGAATGACCAAACTTTTCCCTCGGTAGAAATTGACGTTGTTTTTTTTTTGTTTTTTTTTCATTTTTGTAAGTAAATGATAACAAAAATGTTAAATATTTTTCTTCCATAACATCACTTTACCTCCCTCTCTCTCTCTCTCTCTCTTTTTCATTCTCCCTCTTCCTCTCTCTCACCCACTGTTTCTCTCTCTCTCTTTATATATATATATATATATATATATATATATATATATATATATATTATTTTGAAGATCAAATGTTGATATGTCATGCAATATACAGTTATATAAATTCATATAATTGTATAGATATAGAGGTATAAATAAGCTCAAAAGGCCTACTAAAACCTGATAAAAAGCTTTTATTAACTACAATAAATATTCCTTTTCAAATTTTGGTTCCTGAATGGTCAACGCACTAATTTCAGTTTTCCCCTATAAAGTTAAATGTGCATAACACAGTAAAAACTTCATATCAATATTTCGCTAATAGTTGCATGACAGCCTGTGGATTTATTGCACTTGAAAGTATATAACTGAACTTTACGCTGGATTCAAATTGTAAAAATTATTCTCTTCAGTGTTATTCTTTTAGGAGGGCAGGGGCAACAAACGGAATATGTACAATATGTCACTTGATTTTAATGACTTTAGAAAATTTTACAGCAATCAGCATAACAAAGTAAAAATAAGTAAAAAATATAATGAAAATATGAGTATTAAATTGATATTTACTGTGGCTATCATTTACCTTGAAAACATTTATGTATCTTTGGAACTCAGTCTCAACATATTAGAATGTTCAGAAAGTAATTGCGTTTTTACACTATTTAGATTCCGACTAATGTTCTCATCTTTGTTGCTGCGATTACAACGTTTTGGCCGTTGTGCACTCCGGCATTCCGCAAGTGTATACTGGTCACGGTAACTTACAATGAATTCAGAACTGAACACTTTTATTTATGTGGGTAGACTGTAGACCCACTGTTCATGTCTAAGGATATCACGTCTAGTTCATGTTTTTAGTACTGTTCAATTATTGCTCATCATGTTTCCACTGAGTCCAAGTATACACTATCCGGTCCAAGGATTGTACCCACAATTAATGAATCACTACAATAAATCATTCTTTGGATTAAAGTGTTGGTTCGTGAATTTGGTGAAATAGTAATTGGGAGTGTACCCGGATCGATATACACTCGATGAAGGCCGGAGGACATAACGGTCGGAACATTGTAAATTATAATAACAAAGATTAGAAAAATCGTCCGAATTAAACAGTGTAAATAATGATAACTCCTCATTTCAGAAATTCGAGGAGTGATTACGTTTTATCAGGAAAATTATAAAAAGAAATGAGAGTTAAATTTACTTAATGCAAAAGCAATATTTCGAATCCATTTTTTAAAAAAATCTTGGTTTTTCCTCTAAAATGAGATAAAAAGATGCTAAATCTGGAGAGTATAGAGGACTTGGAAGAATCGTCAAAAGTTCTTCGTTCAGTGTGGGTTGTCTACCAGAGAGAAGATATGTGGAAATCAATATTTTTAAAGTTTTAAACAGAAGCTGAGATATACGAGATTTCTCTGCATCTGTCTATAGAGTGCATTTCTTTTTAAATCAGAGTTCAAATTCCAGTTGAGTCCCGTGCATTTACTTACGTACAAATATCCCTGGGGAAAAGTATTAATCGGTCTCTTCTCTCCAGTTATGGGTTAAATAATAGGACAGATTGGGTTCTATAGTCTTTGCTGGCAACCAGTCTACCGCAAAAAGCAATGACAACCTACTGCGGGATAATCTTCTGCCCAATCAGTCATGTCTCTTTCGAGACATGATCGCCCAAAGCGTGTATCTCGTATGGCACTTATCTGACTGAGAGATGGCACGATATCCATTTCGGAATTTATACACTAAATAATAGCTAATTTTTTTTTAATCATTTCACCCCAAGCAAGGCATTCCACTGCCACTATTGCGCTTGGGGCTAAATAGGGGAAGGTAAATAGAAAGAGTGGTTAGATATAGGAACTGTCAGAAGGGAGGGTGGTGATAGATAGTTGGGTGGGTGGGAAGAGTGTTTGAAAGAATGAAAGCGAGTTAGCTCCTCGGGCACAATCGATATTTCTAACCTTTTAAACAACAGCTTATATAAACAAAACGTCAGCGTATTTGTTTACTGTACACATGTATTTTCAAATACTTCTGCGGTAGAACTTCTACTTTGGAATTCATACACAAAGCAATGACTAATACGCTGCTTCTTAAAATTGTAATTCTCCATTACTCACAATCGATATTTTAACCGTTGAAATCACGGCTAAAATATACCTGCCATCACTGCATCTGTCTACAGAGTGCACGTTATTTTTAAATACCTCTGTGGCAGAACTACTATTTCGAATTTCATATACTAAATATAGGCTAAATACCCTATTCCTTAAATTTGTAATTTCCCTTGGAAACAATCGACATTTTTAGCATTTAAACCATAGCTGACATATACGTCTTCAGTGAGCATGTATTCTTAAATACTTCTATGGCAAATTATATCATTCCAGAATTCATACACTAAACCAAGTTCAATACGTTGCTCATTAAATTTTTAATTTTCATTTGACAACATAGGTATTTTAACCTTTTAAAAAGCAGCTGATATAAACGAGCCCTCACTGTAACCGTCTACAGTAAGCATGTATTTTTAAATACTTCTGTAGTAGAACTGTCATTTCGCCATTCATACACTGAGCAGTGGCTAATAGGCTGATTCGTAAATTAGTAATCCTCTACGATCACAATCGACATGTTTAACACTTAAACCACAGCTAACATATACAAGCAATCATTCCATCTGTCTACATTAAGCACATATATTTAAACAAATTTGTTTTTCGAAGTTAATACACTAAGCAATGGTTAATACGCTGCAGTTTTTCATAAGTATAATCGACATTTTAACCTTTTAAAATACAGCTAAAATATACGAGACTTCACGGCATCGTTTAAAGGATGTATACATTTTAAATATCTCTTTGGTAGAACTACTATTTCGGAATTCATACACAAAAGAAATGGCTAATACGCTGCTTATAAAATCTGTAATTCTCCATGGGCCCAATTGACATATTCAAACTTTAAATATCAGCTGATATAAATTAGTCTTCACTGCCACCGTCTACAATGAGCCTGTATTTTTAAATACCTCTCTGGCAGAACTACTATTTCGGAATTCATGCACCAAACAACGGCTCATACGATGCTTCTTAAATTTCACACGAGCACAATCTATATTTTTTTAAATTTACACTACAGATGATATATACGAGCCTTCACTGGATCCGTCAGCAGTGTGCACGCATTTTAAATTATCCCTATAGTAGAACTATCATTTCGGAATTCACAAACTAAGCAAGCTTAATACGCTGCTTCTTAAATTTGCAATTATCCATGGGTACAATCGACATCTTTTTCTTTTAAAGCACAGATGAGATATACGGGCCTTCATTCCATCCCTCTACCGTGTGCATGCATTTTTGGATATTTTTATTGCGAAATTACCATTTCGGAATTCATACACTAAGCAACGGCTAATACGCTACGTCTTAAATTTCTCCATGGGATTAAAATCTAAAATCTACAAGGATGTGCGTTGTGGTGCATTGGATATCGACTTGGAGCTAGAGATCGGGAACCGAGTTCGAATTCTAGTTGAATTCCTTGCACTCACTTACGCATAAATACCCATGGGAAAGTTATATTCCCTCCAGTTATGGGTTAAATGATAGGACAGATTGAGATCTATAGCCTTGGTTGGCAACCAGTCTACCATAGAAAGCAATGGTAACCTACTGGGGGATAATCCTCTGCCCAGTCAGTCATGTCCCTTTCGAGACATGATCGCCCGAAGCGTGTATCACATACGGCACCTAACTGACTATAAACAACACTTTATCAGATCGAGTGGGTGATAATAAAATCTACGGGGTAAATCAAAAATCATTCGCTCTTTCTCCATAACATCTGTTTAGCTTAACTGTTCTTTTTTGTACTTCTCCATAGATAAGTTATATATATAGTTCTACAGAAGAATGCTAGGGATATCATTTTCGGAATATGTAAACAACGAACATTTTCTGCCTGAAAACAGTAACGAAATTATGCTTGTACTAAGAATGAAAGTATATATCGTCAGCGAATTTTTAGCCTGCAGCAAGTTTTTCAGATTTTTTACAATGATGTTCACCCTTTACAAGAGCAACTCGAGATAGAGAGTTACGAAAGTAAAGTTTATAGGAAATATGTGAGTTGGTCTAACAAAGCAATGTTTGTAATAGTAATTCTATAAAATTTAAAGATTTACAAAATATTTGACATTTTCACAATGATTTTTAACATGTAAAAAAGCCCAATAGCCACATTAGGTAGGTTATTACAGATTATGATGAATTATTATTGAGATATTGACCCTAGACTTGAACATGTTACAATTCTAATGATCGGGAATCATCCACTTACAAATTGATCGATTCGTAGGAAGAATCCGTTCAAGTGAAACTTACATCTCACTAATAGAATACAAATAGAATGAAGGTGTTTCGCTGAAAATAGGCGTGGCATGACAGGTCTTAGATGTAAAGGGTATAATTAGTGGAACTAAGGAATGTACGAGCGTAAGTCAGAATTTATCCGTTCTTTCGCTATAACATATCTTTAGATTCAACACACTACTAATTTGAGCTTCATCGCGCTGAGTTTTTCTGCTGTTGTTACAGATGCAATTTTCTATCATTCAACTTTGGTTAATTGTCTCAATTCATTGCAGCGAAACGCGTAACCATTTCCACAATATCCTAATATTTAAGCAATTTCTTTTCTAATACAGTGCCAGGGAATTTAAATGTGTAGATATAGTGCTCCTTTTGAATCAATTCTATTCAACAATGACTAAATTTATCCAGACATACATATATTCAATAGAATTTAAATCAGGAGTTTAATGGGGGAAGTTCATAGTGAACAACGTTTACTCGATTTTCTTTTTAAGTAGACTGGAACTGTTCTCTGTGTCATTGTCTTCTTGCTAATAAAAACCAGCGCCAATAAGTTGAACATCACCCACGTTTAATCTGAATCAGGTTTCAATATTTACTGTTCATTATGCTATTTATTAAGCAACGGCTTCAGCGGAAAAAACTCTTCAGATAAACAGCCCCATATCATAAAACTACCTCTACTATTCCTAATTATCGGTATGCAAACAGTACAATGTTTAGCGTCTCGGAAAGAGAAATCAGCAATTCGAATTCCAAGTTCGTTCCATTTACTTTAACTTAAATAACCTTGAAACTATGCCTCAACACTGAACGTTTTAGGCCACAAGACGATCTTATGACTACAAACTCTCTCTCTCTCTCTCTCTCTCTCTCTCTCTCTCTCTCTCTCTTCTCTCTCTCTCTCTCTCTCTCTTTGATATTGACTCTTTCCCCTATCAATACTGTAAAGGACACTGTCGGTTAAAGGGTTCTTTTTCGTTTAGAATTTCTCTTGGAGCTATTTCGAAATATGGAACTATGTTGTTATTATGGCCGATTTTCCAACGTCGGTTGATTCTATATCGAGTATATGAATCTCCCTTTCTACCACATCAAAAAGGTGCTCTATGGGATTAATGGCTCATAACTGTGGAGGCTATTTTTAACAACAGAAAGTCACTGTTGTGTTTCATAAATCAATCTAACGCTATCTTTTTTTTTAGTTTGTGACATCATTGCTACTGTTGACTTTCTATCAGCTTAAAACAGTATGGCCATTCTCCATCGACCAAATTCAAGGTTTGATATGTTACGCATATAAAGATATCCTTCTATATACGTTCGCTGTAAAGAGTGATCTCTTGAGATACTGTTGCCTTTCTATCAGTTTGAGCCAATATAGCCATTCTCTAGCGACCTATTTCAAGGTTTGATATGTTATGCATTTAAAGATGCTCTTCTGTATACATCTGCTGAAAAGCGTGGTTAATTGACCTGTTGTTGCATTTCTATCAGCTAGAACCAGTCTAGCCTTTCTCCAGTGACCAATTACAAGGTTTGATGCATTGTACAGTTAAACATGTTTTTTCGTATTCCTCCAAAGTAAAGAGTAAAGTGACTGTTTTTTAACGTTTTATCAAACTGTCTGCAGGTTTTTGAAGCCAAAAGATTATTTTAGATTGTAATAATTTCGAGGTGATAATAATAATTCAGATATAAATCCTACTATTTAACTCATTAGTTGAGAAAAAAGATGGATTTATATATTTTCCAACGGCGTAAGGGAATCTAACGGACCCGACTGGAATTAGAACTCAACACTCCTATTTTCAATTCGCTTATCGATTACTTTACCCACTACTCAAGTTTACAGCACCTGATACTCCCAAGCATCTCATGCTAATGACCAGGCTTAAGGTTGCTTTACTTCAGTGATCGTAAGAGAACCGGTGTTTTTACGAGATATGGCTGTAAGCTTTAGTAATGCCAGAAATTAAATTAAAGTCAGTTAAGTGCCATACGTGAAACACGCTTCGGGCGATCATGTCTCGAAAGAGTCATGACTGACTGGGCAAACGATTATCCCACAGTAGGTTGCCATTGCTTTCTGCGGTAGACTGGTTGTCAGCCAAGGCTATAGAACCCAGTCTGTTCTGTTATTTAACCCATAACTGGAAGGAAGATACGGATTAATACCTTTCCCAAGGGTATTTGCGCGTAAGTGAATGTAATGAATTCAACTGGAATTCGAACTCGCCTCCCCGATTGCTCGTTCCGAGCCGATATCCACTGCACCACAACGCTGGTTACCATGGCTTTATTTAAATCTATGTATCCATTAAATTGCTGCCACGTCATTGGCTGATAAGAAATTTACATAAAATAGGATATATAAAATGCGTTGGGGAGAGATATAGAGAGGGAAGGCGAGCATATTAACGTTGATATAAGTTTTGATGTTCTGAAACATTCGGTTAATAGTATCAAGTTTTGTTCTAATGGGTTCCTTTATTTATTAAAGACTCAATTTCTTGTGTAGATATCAGTGTTATACCGTCTTCTCTCACACACACACACACTCTCTCTCTCTCTCTCTCTCTCTATATATATATATATATATATATATATATATATATCTCACACACACACACACGTACACATACACACACTCTCTCCTTCACATTTTATTTCTTTATATCTCTTTATTTCTTTCTCTTATACAGGTATAGATCTCTCTAATTTAATCTCTTTTTAACTCTTTCTCTCCCTCTCCCACACACAAACTCTATCTCTTTATATCTCTCTAACGCTTCCTATCTCTTTCTTCCATACACACACAATTTATTTATTTTTTCTCTCTCTCTCTCTCTCTCTCTCTCTCTCTCTCTCTCTCTCTCTCTCTCTCTCTAATACTTCCACACAATACTATCACCCGTTTTATTTCTTATTTATATATGCAGGTGCACGTATGTTAACAATGCTTAACGATATTGACTATTTTAGCGGATACACGGGACATTCTCTTCTTTTAATGCTTTTGTATGTAATTTACTATTTGTTGATAGTATTTATTTTACTTAGCTCTTTATCTACAATCGGAAATCCCTCAACTATCATGATCATATGCAGCCACCTAGTAACTAAACACGACTCCCAACCGTGAAATTCACTGGTCCATGCAATTCGTGTATATATTAATTGAAACATCTCTTTAGCAACGTTTAGATCATCTACTGCTACAGACTTTCAATGAGCTAAATCTCTTCCGATTAAAAACAATAACTTCTAACTGGATTGAATTTTTTTGGTACTTTCTTTTCTTAAAAAACTCAAAATTTTCATCGATGGAACTTAAATAATACTCGACTTTTTCACACAACATCGAACACTTAGACGTTTATTTACTTTCTCAAAGCATTTATGGATTGAAACTTTTCAGCATTGGATAACATATTTCCGAGTGTTCTCATATTCTTTTAAAATATAACGCTATTATTTACTCATATGTAAACAACTATCAACATGAGGATAATTCTACTATAATAATTTTTGATTTTTAAAAAAATAAATTGCAGAAATCCCAAGTGAATATCTTAACGAATTAACAGTTATTGATTGTGAAATCCCCTTCATCAGATTTCGTTACTTTATGAGTAATCAGAAAACTGATTTTATATTCGTAATTATTACAGGCTGAAATTTGACATATATATATATATATTAACAGAAAAATTACTTTAAAAAATAATGTTCGTACTTCTAAATTTCTTTTTTGTCTGTTTTCTCCACTCGGCCACCGGCATATCTTTCTTAGAGGAAAAGCGATTGCGAAATGATCTCTTTTTAAATTACAGCAAGGAGATACGCCCTGTTCGAAATTTGAGCTATCCGACTGTCGTCGACGCTGTTTTAACTGTTTTCTCGGTCTACAAATTGAATCTGGTTACAGGACATCTGGTGACGCGATCGAGTCTAGGACTATACTGGAGGGACGAACACTTGCAGTGGGAACCAGACAATTATGGAAACATCACAAATATTTATCTTGATTCAAAAAAGGTCTGGATGCCAAATATCATTGTCTGCAACTCAGAAGAGGAAGCAAACAAAAACGCCGGAAACACATTTGAGCTCATTCTTCACAGCAACGGCTTAATCGAATTTATACAAACTAAGATTCTACGAACATTTTGTGACATAAATGTCTACGCTTACCCTTTCGACAAACAAATCTGCGAAATTTGGCTGTGCGTCGTCGTTCAAACGGAGAGGCACGTAAAATTTAAAAGGCTTTACCAACATATATTTGAGGCGTTTCCAAATTACCATTGGGATATTAAAATGGAGGATCATACTGTTCTGGATTTGAATGACACAGCTTCATACGTTTATGCGACGATGTATCTCACCCGAAAGCTTAAAATCAGTTCTGTAGCGATGGTTCTACCTGCGGGTGTGTTATCCATTTTGACTCTATGCGTATTTCTACTTCCACCAGAATCGGGAGAAAAAGTGTCGCTTGCAACAACAATTTTTCTCACAAACGTCGTCTATTTGGTTGAAATGGATAAAACGCTAAACACTAATTCCAAGTATCCGGCTTTGATCATCTTATTTCTGATATGCTTAACCTCGTTAAGCGGGATTGGTACAATTGGAGCGATTATAGTGTGCAGAGTTCAAGTGTTTAACAAGGACAACTCCAACAAGAAGCAATCTATAAAGAATGCATGGATAACATGTAAACAAAACAAAGTAACGCCGATTAGTGCGATAGATTTGGACGAGAAACCAACGTCTGACTTAAAAACTGACTCTGAGGACTTAAAAAACATTAACAGCAAATGTATAACATGCCGTGGACATCGTATAATTGACAATTATTTTTTCATCGTTTTATGTCTGATTTTTACCATTTGTTCAATTATCTTCATTTATTATTATAATTATGAGTGAAATGTTTTCATCAGTCTAGTTTCAAACAATTTAAACGTTAATATATTCATTTTAACGCTAATAATATTTATTATTCATTTACTTTACACATTGGTAGTATCTGAGGATATTTATTGGAGATCTATTGAGAATAAGTATCCTTAATATTTCAGTATTCTCCTCTAGTTCTTTGCTTTTATCGTATTATCATCCTGCTTGTTCTTAAATTCTTTAGCATGTAAGTTACATCCTGCAAATACCTCATAAATTTATTTTTTATCGCCTTCATTATCTTCGGTTTATTTCGTATTTATACCTCATAAATTATGTACAATTCTGTTTTAATTGCGAGGGAAAAGGGAATAAAAAGATATATTAGAGTCATTGTTTGCTTTTAGTGAGAAATTGAAAGCATAAAATGACTTACAAACAATGGCTCTAGTATGTTATTTTATTCCGTTTTTCCTCGCAATCAAAACGGAATTGTACATAATTTATGAGGTATAAATAAGAAATAAATAGAAGATAAAGAAGGCGATAAATAAGAAATAAATAAAAATAGAGGTGATAACGTTCTCATGCTTTTAATGTCTACTTTTAGTGAAATGTTGATTTCAAATTTTTTCATTTGTACCCTCTTGCTCTTTCAAATATGGACTTACATTCATACTTACGATTGTTACGGCAATCATTTCTTAAGTGCATTAAGCTGAAAAATTTAACAGTGCAATTGATAACATGTAAACAAAACAAAGTAACGCCGATTAGTGCGATAGATTTGGACCAAAAACCAACGTCTGATTTAAGAATTTATACGAGTATTTTATAGCCATGGAACACGCAAGTAGTTTATTCATTCATTTAAGAATTAGAATTCAGCAGTAAAATAAAATTGGAAAACCGTTGAATGTTCGCGTAAATTTCTTATAGTAGCAGTAGTATTAGTTGCTGTTGTTGTTGTTGTTGTTGTTGTTGTTGTTGTTGTTGTTTCTTGATTTCTAGTTTGATAAAATCCTTTACGATGTCATTTACCGGAAGACTTGAGTTAAAGGAAGTTTTTGTTTTTTGTTTTGTCTTCTATTTTGTTTTTCTTTTTGTTTTGTTTTGTTTTTTGTTGTTGTTTTGTTGGGGTTTTTTTTGTTTTTGTTTTTTTGTTTTTTGCTTTTCTTAGACAGTTTTCGAGTGTATTTTATTGAAAGCGTTGTTTTCTGAGTGAGCGGTGCTAATGAGCACAGCCTTTTGGGTCCGAGATACATCAGTATACCTTTCAAACATTCCTAGTACTCCTGTTATTACTGGAATATTGTTTGTATTACAATAACTCATTCTTGTAATTCCTTCTTCTATGATATTTTTTACTATGATATCTTCTATGATTTTTATGTGCGTTGTGGTACAGTGGATATCGGCTCGGAACGAGAAACCGGGGAGCCGAGTTCGAATTCCAGTTGAATCCATTGCATTCACTTACGCGCAAATACCCTTGGGAAAGGTATTAATCCGTCTCTTCCCTCCAGTTATGGGCTAAATAGCAGGACAGATTGGGTTCTATAGCCTTGGTCGGCAACCAGTCTACCGCAGAAAGCAATGACAACCTACTACGGGATAATCTTCTGCCCAGTCAGTCATGTCTCGAAAAAGACATGATCGGCCAAGCGTGTTTCACGTATGGTACTTAACTGACTGACACTGGTGAATAGCAGGCAACAAATCTCTCCAATGTGCCATCAATTTTCCCCGTAATATCTTTTATTTTTATTGTTTCAAATCTGTCCCTTTGTTTTAAATTCTCTTTATCATTTATTAGCATTCCTTTTAATTTATATTTCCTATCGCTCAGAAATGGCTTAATGACTTTTTTCATTGAACATTTGTGTAACAAAAAAAAAGAAAAACGGATACATACACATTTTACGTAAAGTCTTTTGTAACCTATGAAAAGTTTTTTTTTTCTTAAGAAATGTACTGTCAAGGATCACTTCAATCACTCTATCAACACCTTTTCAAATCAAACTCTGGGCTCCAACCACAACGAACTATTGAAGCCTTTATGTGCCACTTTTTGTTTTTAATTTCCACTTCAAGATCTTTGCATTTTAATAGCCTTTTCAAAATATTTAAAGACATATTATAGTTTACAGGAACTGACATATCAATAAGAAACCACTTTGTGTTGGTGAGATTTTTTATCAGTATGTTTTGGCGATTATCTTTGATTATTCTCTCTGTGTGTATTGTAATGTTCCATAAAATTGTTGCATGTCCTATGACAGTAACCGGGTCTGGATGGCAATTTCTTGCAGCTTCGTTCTTATAAAGGTTTCAGATTGTTCAGTGAATATATTGATAAACCCAGTCATGCCAAGTTTAATATTCAGTAAATGGTAATACCATGCAACCTAATACAAAATGTCGAAATGTTCCTGGATATTCATCAGCTAATCTACAGTTGGGAGGGGGTCAACACAATTATGCCTGTTTGCTTGATCATTTCTAGTCAACAAGCATTTCTTCTGTGAAGAAGAATAAAACATGCTGTTTCATCTTTTAATCCTGCATTACACAACCACTAATGAAGTTTGTCTACATCAGGTTGTTTACTATAACCAAAGTTTTGCCCATGGTTTATCTTGCCATCGTTTCCGTATTTGTTTTATTGCATTTCATTTTTCCTACTTTTTAGGTTCTTTGTCGATGCAGGAGATGGATTATTACTTACTTGCTCTTCTTGAAGCACTTGAAATTTACTTTTTGAATTTGCTGGCTTTATTTATCACGAAATGGTGTTTTTTTACTTGTCTTCTGTTCTCTGACACAGATCGTCATTTAGTCTTCTGCAGTTTCACTGTATCTTTGAGGGCCGGCTGTTGTCGTTTTGTAAAACTCATGTAGTTGAACTAATTTTTTATCTCCTTTAAATTTGGACACATACAGATGATCAAAGTCGGCTTTAAGGTGATGCATGCGATGTCAAAGCGAGAAAGCTCGAGAATCTTTTTCATTTTCACATCCATTCGCTTAATGTCAGTTATTGTCCAATTAATGATGTTGATTTGCGTTACAAGTACCAACGATAGCGTTTATGGCTGATATTCTTTCATGAATTCAATTCGGTATTTACCATTAGAAGCACACTAATGTAGTATTCTTTTCTTACATTCTCTTTCATTTGTTTCGGTTGGATTTCATCTCCTTCGCCAACCCCTATTTATACACTTCTTATTACTCCAGTTCCCTATTCTCATAACAAAATTAAGATATCTTGAGTGAATTTTGATAATTTTCCCCTTCTTCAATGTTGCTTTAGCTTGTTTATTCAATCTAATCCAAAATTTGATGCGGGAGTGCATCTCCTTCCCTCGTTACGGGTAGGAGATACATAATACCATCAGTATTTTAATATGGAATTTAATTGGTATTATTCAATAGCATTAATAAAGTTTTCGCAAGCGTATAGATTATAAATTGATGACAGCTGAGAGAACCAAATATTAGTTACTTTGTCACGTCCTGGTGATTTCCATGTTGGCCATTTTTCTTAAAGTTTCTATTACTTTGTTTTTGACTATAATTTGCATTCGTTGTTTAGTTTTTAATCTTTATACTTATTATTATTATGTCATTTTTCATCATATTTCGATTTCTGCTTTGGTCTCACTACCAACCAAGTCTGCGGGGATACCTAAGGCAGGTCGTGGCGTGTTGTTATGGCTCCATTTCATGTTTTTCTATCTTCCTTATCATCCCTAGCCTTACATAGATAAAGTTTTCCTTAGTGTGTGGGCTGTACTTAATAAGACAATTTTTTGTATATCTCTTAAGCTGGGGTTTCCAGGGATTCTTTCAATGTGTTGTTTTGTTCCATTTTTTATCATTCCAAGTGTACCTATCACTGGCACAACTCTTGTTTTCAATTTCCACATTTTTTCTAATTCAATTTCCAGGTCTTTATATTTTGACAGTTTTTCAAATTCCTTGATTGCTATGTTACAATCCACTGGACAAGCCATATCAATTAATAGACAAGTTTTCTCCTTCTGGTTTTTAACAATAATGTCTGGCCTGTTTGCTTCAATTTTTCTGTCTGTGTAGATGGTGTAATCCCATAGAATGGTTACATCTTCTATTTCTGTAACCGGTGCTGGGTGATGTTCATACCAGTGTTTGTTTACAGATTTTCCATAATGTTTGCACATTGTCCAATGTAAATATTGCCCAACTCTATCATGGTGATTTTTATATTCATTTGGAGCAAGCACAGAACAGCCTGAGATTAGCTGGTCTATTGTTTCTTGGTGTTTATCACAAAACCTGCATTTTGGATCCATATTATTATGCATAATATTTGCCTGAAAGTTTCTAGTGAAATTATTATTATTATTATTATTATTATTATTATTATTATTATTATTATTATTTTACAAAATTTAGTTTGGACCTGAATGTTTTTTATAATCACACGCAGAATCATAAACCTTGACCTCGGACAAACGAAGGGTGTAATGTTTTTGTTGTTCCCACTTAATTAAAAAAAATGATAACTTAACAAAAAATTAAATAAACAAAGCTCTTCGCAGGATGTGCTTGTTAGAATTATTTTAGGAATTTCCCGGAGAGATGGTGCACCAGGGAGTTTTGTTGATTTGTTCCTTTCTTTATCAGGTCCAAAGCTCCAACCACAGCAGGAACAGTGATAGTTTGTAAATTCATTTTTTTCTGTTTGTCATCGTCTTTGTATTTCCTTAGTTTTTCAAAACCCTTCGCAGAAATATTTTTGTCCTATAGTGTGCTTACGTCAATCAGTGTGCAAACATTTTCTTTTCTGTTTCTGAGGATAACGTCTTGGTGATTTACTTTTATTGTTTGATCTGTGTTGATATAGATATCTTCGATTATTTTTTTTAATCGTATCACCCCGAGCAAGGCGGTAACGCCACTGATGTGCAGGGGGGCTACATAATAGTGAAAAGATTGGAAAAGAGAAAACCGGAAACCACATCCTAAACAGGGAACAAGGGATGAGCCTCTTAACCTGTTCAATAGACATGGGTGGAGTGTGATGCAGATTCAGGATGATGTTCCTATCAATTTTCAGTTGTTTTATTCCGCCGTAATGACCGATCTTCCAACATTGACATAATTAATAGTAATACTATTTTTTGTTTTTGCTTTCTATTTAGTATAGTCCTTCAGCAAGACATTAACCAAGTATTTTGCACAAACTCTCATATAAAGTGATACTTAACATGTCGAGAGTTTATTTTTACTTTTCATTGTAAATACTCTTCTGGATTTATTATCTTAGTCTCTTATGAAAGTAACCAGAAACTACCAGGGATTTTTTTTTTCGTTGTTGCTGTTGTTGTTTGTATCTTTTTTAATTATAAATAATTTTCCGTTTATTATTGATATAACAATTTATATATAAATATAAAATATATAACAGTTTTATGGTAGCGCATTTATTCAATTTATTCTTTAAGCTGTTCATATTTATTTATTTTTCCTATCTTTTAACGGATATGTTTTACCTAATGGCACTGACATATTAAAGAGAAAACTTTTTTGTAATCTTTAATGACAATATATTTAATGACCTTATATATATGTCAGTATGAATCCTAATGAATGGTGAAACAATTTATCGACATGTGGTGCACTGGAATACTGATCTGTCTCTCAGTGAATATACAGGTTGAGAGGTATAAATTGTCGGCTAAATTACGGAAAATGAAGATGAAACTGACATCTCATTTAAATGGATATATTTACCAAAATTATACAAAAATATCTTGAAATACTAAAGAGTAAACTTATTTAATAAAATCACCATTGGCTTCAACCACATCCTACAGATGACTTTGGTGTCTCCTGTAATACTTCCTGGCGTTTTCCTTGTTTAAGTTGGTGAATGCTGCTATAAGCCTTGCCTTCAGTTCATCTTTGGCGTTACAAGGAGTTTTGTGAGTCACTTTTGCTCAACAGCACCCACCCATAATAATCAAGGCAGTTGCTGTCTGTGGAGTTAATTAACCTGATGTAAGGAGCGTTGTGGTCACAGAAATTGTCTGACAACCAGGACTGGGTTCGCCTGTCTCTGTGGCATGGTGCAGTGTACTGTTGCCAGACATAGTGTTCTCCAGCGAGCCACCCTCTTGATCCAGAGCAACACTACTTCAAGGCTCTTGATGCAGGCCTCCGCGTTGATTCTGAAGCCTTGTCGGAAGAAGAATGGAGGTCTAATGTCGCTAACACAAGTGATCACTCCAAACACGATGATGTTGATGATTCACCTCTTTCCAAATCCTCTGCACTGTCCTCAGAAATGTTCATACTGGAGCTTCCGACGCAAATGTCAAGCAGGACAGCATGCCGTTTCCAAAATTCTGGCAAAGTGAATTGCGTCATGGTGCTCTTTTTCTCACTGACGGTTCCCAACTGACTCTACTATACTGTGCAGTCAACAAAACAAAAAAAAAACAATGCGAATGCACGAATTAAGTTAAATATATAAAATGGCGGTAATTTACCTACCGCACCCTGTACTACACAATCTTATGTCAATTTTTGCATTCCTTTGACATGATGATTGAGTAGTATAAAACTGTTGTTGTTGTTGTTGTTGTTGTTGTTACGTGATTTTTACTTTATTTAAAAAATAAAAACTTTAATGCATTCTGATGATTACATTTATAATGACAGCGACAATGAAAAAATGAAAAAAAAATAGTCGTTTTGATATATTTAAGTCAAGTAATTTTGAACCCAGTATACATAAACAATGTTTTGTCTTTATTTATAACTGTCTGTTAACTTTTCTGATACTCCATCATACTAACCTTTGTCTACAGACATTTGATATGCTCACCAAAATAAAAACTTCAGGCTGAAATTTGAAATTAATTAGAATAATTAACTAGTGATTAACTGTGCACATAATTTTGCATTTTAACGATTATAATTTGTTTGAGGAATCATCAGGATTAAACATTATTTTGTGCTTTGAAAATAAGGAGAAAAACAACTGTGAGTGGTCATGAAAAAACAAATAAAACTAACAGATTAATGCTTATTTTTATTTCTTCATTTCTTTATTTTTCCGATGTTTGGTTTTACTGTGTGAAATTACGAGACGATATCAGAAAGTTCACCAACTAGAATAGCTTAACAGTGTCCGTAACCTATTCTTGATATACAAAACAATTCATGGATTGTTTGGTGTCAATTCTTATGAACAGTTTTCCTTTAAATCTTGTCATATTTTTACCGTTTTGGTCAGCCTAAAAGTTCATCATCCTGAACTGACACTGTCAGTCATAAAATATTCGTAACACTTCACCGAAAGAATATTCGACAAAAGCTTGACAAAGTATCTGGACGATCTAGGTGGAAGATTTTTTGAGCCTTGCACCAAATTTGATAGGTACAAGTTGCTCGAATTTGTCATATATTGTAAAGATTGCAACGTTAAAAAACTTCAGGTTATGACTGAACACGGGTAGATAGCGCAAATTTTATTGGTAGATTCATTTAATAGTTCGTGTATTATTGAGCATTATCTTTAACCTTATTTTTGTTAAAAACCACGTAAAATCTAGAAACATTCTAATACCACATTGTGGATGTATATATATATATATATATATATATATATATATATATATATATATATATATATATAAAATAAATTATATTTTAGAACATGTACATAACTTTTTCTATATATATCCACTACAAAGGTACATTTGTTTTGACATTGAAACTTCAATGTCTCATCAGGCGGTGTGTATAGGAATGGAAAGCCTTTTTTCTTATATTTGGTCAGTTGTGTTTGGTGTGTTGGTGGGGGTTACTGATAGGGGAACAAGTCACGTGTATTGACCGTTGGAATTTTGAAGAAATTGGTGTGGGTAGTTAAAATGCTTGATTAATGAGAGTCTTTGATTTCTAGACAGATTTAACATTAGTAGTTAGAATGTAAGTTATTATTATCTTGTGACTAGACTGTATCCTTTGGATTTCTTAGAAGAGCCGGTAAGGGGTGGGAGTCTTATTTTGTACAGAATAATTAATCCATAAAGTCTTTAAATCCTTTGGTCTTGACGTAGTGATTAACCCCAATATCAAGCAAGTAGACTTCCTAGACATAACATTAGACTTAGTATCGAACACTTTCCAACCTTACATGAAAAACAATGCTAACCCAATATACATAAATCCCAACTCTAATCACCCACCATCCATTATCAAACATATCCCATCATCGGCTGAACGTCGCATTAACACACACTCATCCAGTAAAGAAATATTTGATAAACACAAGGTAATTTACGATAGAATCCTTAAAGAAAGCGTTTATCAATCATCAAAAATTAGCTTTATGGAAAAATTCCGGAGTTCAAAAAGCAAAAATAGAAACCGGAAAATCATATGGTATAACCCTCCTTTTAATCAATCAGTTAACTTCAAGCTGGGACATAAATTTCTTAAATTAATAGATAAACATTTCCCTAAAAATAACCCTCTAAGCAAAATCTTCAATAAAAATACTATAAAACTAAGCTATAGCTGCTCCAATAATCTAGAAAAAATAAAGTACATAACAGCAAAATATTAAAAGCATACAACAAAATAACTCCAACACTAATACCAGTCCGCCCCATAATAACCACCTCTGTAACCGTAGAAACATTAACCAATGCCCCATGACCAATAAATGTCTAACGAAATCCCTGATATATATATATATATATATATATATATATATATATATATATATATATATATAATGTTTGATTTCATCCATGGAGAATCCTAAGGATGAAAAAAATATATCGTAAATACCATGAACGTATTGAAAAAGCGATTTGACAATCACCTCTCATCCTCCAATAACAAAGAAAAACAAAACATGACATCTCTCTCCAAATACATTTGGAAGTTAAAAGACAAAAATAAAACGCCTAAATTTAAATGGCAAATATTTAAACAAGCAAGAACAGCTAAATCTATAAAGGAACCAGGTTTCCTTTGTCTTCAAGAAAAAATTGAAATTCTTAAATATATGAATAATAGAAAGCTTTTAAACCAGAGGCATGAAACCACAGTAAACTGCAAGCACGTTAAAGAACTAACATTACAATCATGCGAAAAAAATACTACAAAAGCCAGAGCTAGGACCCCGAAACGTTTTTCTAAAAAATTTAAAATTCTATAAAAAAAATTGAATTACTAAATTCTAAATTATGTTTAATATTCATAATTAGATTAGAAATTTTTCTAAAATATAAAAAATTCTATAGAAAAAATCGAATTACTAAATTCTAAAGTAAGGTTTAATATCCATAATTAGATAAATTATAAAAACTGTTCTTAACACACACATTAAACTTACCTTAAATACTAACACGCCTATTACCTATTCACCTATTACCTTAAATATAAACATTCAATATTTCCTCCTTTACGCACTTATTACCTACTTACCTATTACCTAAAAAAATTTGTAACCTTAAAATTTACCTCTTACATTAAATTTTACCGCAAACGGTGATCTAATTAAAATTTGAAATTTAATAGAGACAATCGGTTTCCAAACTGCGATCTAATTAAAATTTAAAATTTAATTGAAAAATCTGATTTTCTAAATCCAAAATTAAGATTAAATATACAAATTTAGATTATTTATAAAAACTCTGTTTAAATACAAAAGTATTCTGTACTGAATAAGCATCCCACCCCTAACCTGTTCGTCTAAGAAATCCTAAAGGATGTAGTCTAGTCACAAGATATATAAAAAAACTTACACTCTAGCTGCTAATTGTTAAATCTGTCTAGAAATCAAAGACACTCATTAATCAAACATATTCACTACCCACACCACTCTCCTCAAAATTCTAAAGGTCAAACAAAAAGGACTTGTTCCTTTATTACTAAACTCCCGCACCAACAACATATGCATAACTGAAAAGTATAAGAAAAGAAATTGAAAATTAAAAATTTAATAGAAAAAATCGGTTTCCAAACTGTGATCTAATTAAAAATTAGAAAATCTAATAGGAAAAATCTATTTCCTAAATCCAAAATTAAGATTAAATATACAAATTTACATTAATTATATAGACTCTGCTTAAATACAAAAATATTCTGTACAAAATAAGCCTCCCACCCCTTACCGGCTCTTCTAAGAAATCCAAAGAATACAGTCTAGTCACAAGATAATAACTTACATTCTAACTAGTAATGTTAAATCTGTCTAGAAATCAAAGACTCATTAATCAAGCATTTTAACTACCCACACCAATTTCTTCAAAATTTCAATGGTCAATACACGTGACTTGTTCTCCTATCAGTAACCCCCACCAACACACCAAACACAACTGACCAAATATAAAAAAAAGGCTTTCCATTCCTATACACACCGCCTGATGAGACATTGAAGTTTCAATGTCAAAACAAATGTACCTTTGTAGTGGGTATATATAGAAAAAAATTATGTACATGTTCTAAAATATAATTTATTATAAATATTCACAGCTCTATATAGTATACATCGAGCACTGTTTTACATTAATGTTTTTGAACGTTGTAAAAAGTCTTTCTTCGTTCTGTATTCACTCAGATATATATGTGTGTGTGTGTGTGTGTGTGTGTGTGTGTGTGTGTGTGTGTGTGTGTGTGTGTGTGTGGAGAGAGAGAGAGAGAGAGACAGGGAGAGAGAGACAGACAGACAATTAGACAGAGAGTTAAAGTATGATGGTATATGTACGGGTTAAAATGGTCGATATCAAAAATGGATCCTGTCTATATATTTTTCTTTTCTTGCATTTTCCGCCTGTGAAACTCCCTTTCGTTTACTTACTGATAGCTAAAAATTTTAAATGCAATATCAGTTACAATTATCTATTTCCTTAAATCCTGTTTATGTCTTATCCTTTCCTCCATTCCGCTTGTACTCTCTCTCTCTCTCTCTCTCTCTCTCTCTCTCTCTCTCTGCAACGCCCTGCATACTAGTGGCTTTCCTTTCTCGCCTTGCTTGTGGCGAAATGATTAAAAATATATTCATGTGTGTGCATGTGTGCATGTGTGCGTGCAATACACATGGTATCTTGCAAGTGTATGCATAAGTTTTAATGATCATAAGTCAGTGTTTATTAAAATACGCTTCATTTTTATTCAAAATTTAACACGATCTACAAATGAGATTTCTTTCTCTCAGTAATTTTTTAAAAACTGAAAATCGTTCTGGTTTTCGCATTGCTGATAACAAAAATCAACAGAAACACTAAGAAGCATTCCATTTAGTATTTGTAGGGTTTCTTGTTCAATGGCTGTCATCAATTTATCAAACTTATTTGGTTTTAAGTATCTTTATAAAACAGTCTCGCTCGTGAACGTGGAGGGTCGTCTACTGAACCTCTTCATCGAATCTATCAGTTTGGCCAAATCTAGTCAAGCTAGGCGCTTGTACCATGATAACAGTTATAGGGGACCTTATCTTACTTGAAGTAAAATATTCACTCTCAATTAAAGAGACACGGTAAATGAAGAAGAAAGGGCATGACAGAATGTTGAACCAACTTCAAGTAAACCGGAACCGTCAAAAAAAGCATGGGAAATTTTATGATAAGCTGCTCCACGCCATAACTCCTGGTAAACTAACATGATGTTCTTCGATAATATGCAGATACTCAGGTACGTAGCAGGTGTAATTGTAACAGTTATTTTATCTAATTAATTTAAATATAGCCTAATTACTACAAATATTATATCTTTTAATCAACTTCGTCAAAATCAAGGCAGTAAAATCACTGAGACACAATGGGCTATAGGCTGTGGAAGAATAAAGAAAAGAAACATTAATGATGAGCGGGAAGAAGAAAGAGTAATCAGGAGGACAGTAGATAGTGATTGACATTGCATTTAAATTTTTGCAGATTTAAATTGACGAGGCAGCAATAAACCGGAAAAGAGTTCCACATGCGAAAAATGCGAGAAAAGAAACATTTTGCAGAGAATATACAGTTGCATCAATTGATGAGTATCACCCTATGAAACAGCTACTAAGACACAAAGGTTTCCAGAGAATACAAGAATAAGAAACAGAAATATCAATAATGAGCGGGAAGAGAAAAGAGTAATCAAGTGGACAGTAGATGGTGATTGTCATTGCATTTAAATTTTTGCAGATTAAAGTTGATTGGAAAGCATGAAGCCAAAAATGAGTTCGACAAGCAAGATGTAGGAGAAAAAACTGTTAACAGGTAAATTAGCTACACCTAACCAGCTCATTTATAAATTGGTGAAGTCTCGACGCCAGCCTAGAACCGTGCTGAAATGCATAAAGTCTAGGTACCATAGCAAAGAGTAATTACCATGAAAATATTTATAAAAAAGGCACAGGGAGACAACCTTACGGCGGTGGGTGAGTGGCTACCAGATCAGGATCAATACTATTGCTTTGGATTTTATCAAAGAGCTCAAGGTAAATAGCAGGCACACTTGGCCATATGTGGCAGCAATATTCTAAGCATGGATGAATGGAAGGCTTATAGATATGTAAGATCGATTTCGGGGAGAAAAAAATTATCTCGCACGACCAAGTTAACTAACTTTCTTAGAATCTTGTCTAGCAGTGGATTCAATATAGTCCTTCCACTTCATGTCAACTAAGAACTATAGCAAGATAAGGCTCACACGAGTCATTTTTCTGGATGTTAGCATCAGCCATGCTAGTGGAAGGGAGAGAGGGGTCTCTCAATTTATTAATAGAGAGATTAGTTTTGGTGTGGTCACAATTGACAAGCCATATTTTACCTCAGTTAACGACGATCTTGAGATCGTTTTGGACATAACTGCTATTTTGACTTTGTCAGAATGATCAGCCTTAGTGCTGAGGCAGAAGTAAATAATTGTGTTGTCAGCGTAGATAACAATTAGAAGGTTGTCAATTGAAACAAAAACAACGTAGAACCAAGGATGAAGCCCTGGAGAACACTTGCGTTAATAAGAAATAATCGAGAAGAATTGCCGTTTAGGATAACTTTCAATTCACGATTTATTAGTTATTTGTTAATAATAATAATTATTATTATTATTATTATTTATAAATAATAATATTAATTGTTATCTTTATCATTATTATTATAACAACTTTTCAATGCACACAAATAGAACAATCAAAGTTAATCACCCAAACATTATGATCAAATATCAAAAGAACAGAATCTACATTCTTATTGATATGGCAGTCCCTGCAGCTTGTAATGTACATTTGAAGCTCCTCAGGAATCTATTAAAATACTAGAATCTTCAAATGTTACACATGGGGACATCAATATTTTCAGTTGTAGTTGGAGCACTCAGATTGATTGAAAAAGATTCCGATAGCCTCTGTAAGCGCTATAAAAGGAGTTCGGACTCCTAATGATCAGTCGGAAACACATCCAGCAAACTGCCAATTCGATACTCTCAAAATAGAAATTCAACGCCACAGGTTAGTCTAATCACTAAAAAGGTAAGTCTGTTAAATAATTTTGGCTCTTGTAGAATAAAGAACCAGTAAACCATATCCTGATCAGGGAACAAGAGATGAAGATCTATTCTTGATCAATAGACATGGAAAGGAGTACGAGCCGGACAATAGGTGATCATATTAATCTGTGAAAAAGGCACATAAAATACAAAGGAATTCATATTTAGTTATGACTTTGTATAAGTGTTGATGTCTACTACTAACCAAAAAATCGGGATGTAGTACTTGATATTTTATGACAAAATAAAGAAATACTTTCGACAGTAGGAAGTCTCCTTCTCACTATCATAATTACTTTTCTTTTTTTTTTTTAATTATTTCACCCCGAGCAAGGCAGAAACGCCACTGATGTGCAGGGGGTTACATAAATGTAGAAAGATTAATTAGAAAAGAGTGAGGAGTACAAACTAGTTAGAAAGGAACAATAGAAAGCTGAGAAAGCAGGTGCAATGACAGATACATGGGCGGAGAGAAAGTGAAGATTATACAAGGGAGGGGAGAGAGCTAGAGTCCAGTGGTTAGTAGGTGAGTATTAACTTTGCTTTTAAATTTCTGGAGGTCGTAGCCGTCAGGAAAGCAAGAATATGGGAGTGAGTTCCACAGGCGGGAAGTGCGAGAGAGGAAGCTGCAGGAGTAGAATTGTCGTCTGCGTTTGGCTAACCTGACTGTGAATGGGTGGGACCCAGTTGCCAGTCTGGTTGCACGGGTAAACACCTGTTGAGGAGGCATCAGTGACTTAAGCTCATCCGAGCAGAAGCCATGAAAGTATTTATAGAAGAGACAGAGGGAGGCCACATTTCGACGATGGGAAAGTGGCTGCAGTCGAGTCGCCAGATCAGTACCTATCACATTACAGACTCTCCTTTGGAGCTTGTCAAGAACACTGAGGAGAACGGCAGGGGCACCTGACCATAAATGGCAGCAGTACTCCATTTTTACTTATTAACTGATTGTCCAATCAATATTTCACGTGTCTGCACATCAAGAATGTGTTTTATCCAGAAAGAATAAAGAAAAATAAGACAAAATATGTTTCAAAAGCAGAAAATATAAACTGCATAAACATGCGGCTGTTAATTTTCTACTAGAGTTCTTTTATTGTGCGTGTTCTTCATCAAGTTGTACGACCTCAAACAGCACTTTTCATAGAATATTTGCAGTACCAAGCAAGGCAAACTACTGAAGTGATTAAATACTAACCGTTTTTCGATTTTTTAATGTAGGTATTTAGGTTCGTGGGTATTGAATTCAAAACTCTAGTGATAACATCCTATATTCAAAACTCTAGCCTGAACATTCTATATTGTGATACATTTAATCTAAAGAGCGGTGACACAGCCACACCAATGGGTAGTCATATTCCTGAAATTCTTTTTTCTTTTGTTGGCGATAGTGATACCTGATTTTGTGACCACATAAATGTGAAATATTTGGATCTTGACTTGATTGATTTTGATCACCTTCTCTGACTTATGCTGAGAACATTCTTGTCAATCCATACATCCGGCATCGGCACCAATGTAGATGTGAGGCCACTTTATCATGGCAGCGCTGATATTCCATGACACAATCTTTACTTGTTCGAATACACTTGGCGGCAAATGTTTTTCCAAACCAAATTATTATTATTATTATTATTATTAAACAAAATGATGGACGTAACATTTCCAATATTTTGCAACACTTCCAGGAGAGCGTGATTTCCAGAAAATAAAAATAAAAATGCAGTGTTTAACAATGTATTGACAGTATGCCTGTCTTGACATTAAAAACATAACGTTAAAAATATTATATGCATCATTCTAAATACTCACCCTAAATGGCACTTAAGAATAAAATTGGAGTACATAACATATTTAATTATTCTTGTAAATGACAAAATATGATGGATGTGACGTTTTTTCGAGCCTAGAAAAAACGTTTTGATGGAGAAAACTTTCTCTGATGAGAACTAGATTAAAAAGGTCCGTAGAAGTTTTTTCAGATCAAAAACTTGGGAATTTTACTCTGAATGTAAAAAACAGTTTCGTCTCTGAAAACAAATCATTACAGATAAAGGTGAATATATAATTGAATGAAGATCGATGCACTAAGGTCTTTCCGTACTTTGCTACTGTCATATATTTTATTTCTCATTTCTGAGAAATTGTGGATGACCAAATTGTTTAAAGCTGACAGCATTTCTATTACAATCCCATCTGCTTGCTTCCTGTTCGTCTTGTTTAGCAATTATTATGCTTTAATATTTCCGGTCTTTCCATATTTTTTTATACTGCCTGCTTATTTTCTCTCCATTCGGGAAATAGTTCTTGTATTTTTCTTTTCCTGCTATTTCTTCTATTCTTATCCGCATACTTTTACTATGGTGAATTTCTAAACGTAGCTTAGATGTGGTACAAGGCTAAACTCACTACTCAGTCATACAAGGACCGAACTCACTACTCAGTCGTACAAGGGCGAACTCACTACTCAATCATAGAAGGTCCGAACTCTCTACTCAGTTGTACAAGGCCGAACTCCGTCGTACAAGGCCGAAATCACTACTCAGTCATAATTGTTCTAGCGAGACAAGCTTGCTCACCACTCCTCAAAGTTGGAAAGCCCAACTTGCGTTATCTACGATGCCCATTCTTTTTAAAGGGTGCTCTACATATGTGCGAATTAAATAAAATTAACTAAATCTTTTTAAACATTTGCTGTTCCAGGATGCCGCTGTTATCAAGTTTTCAACGAAAGGGGATTGTAATATTTTAAAAAAACACCCAAATGAAGGAGAGAAACAAAGTCAAGAAATTTTGCGAGAATTCTTTAGTTTCAACACCACATCTAACATTTGCACGGTTTTATATTTGTTTTTGCATTTTTTTTTTTTTCAATTTTAAGTTACTAAATTTCTATACTTTGCTTTTATTTCAAATACCTGTAAGAAAAGTTCCAACAATTAAATAAACTGTAACAAATTTCGTGTTTGTTTGTTTTTTTTTGTGGCGGGGGAGGTACCTTGTATTTCACCTCACTTTTCATCGAGCTATTTTTCATTAACCTGCCAGTTTGTAGTTTCTAATTTCTGTGTTTAGTGTTCTGTATTCTATACCATCCATTGGCATTTTTTTGTCTCTTTTCATCGTCTCGATAATTTCATATTGCCATCCACTTTGTCTCTTGTCTCGTTTTCTTTGGGATGATCTCATTTGATGGTGTCACTCGTGCTTTTCTGAATGTGTTCCAATTTGAATTTTTGGCCTTATTTAAGTTATAATAGTTTTTGTCTCTATGTACATCTCATTGCTTTTCGGGTTATTCCGTAGTATCTGGTGTTGTAGTTGGGGCGTTGGTTTGGTTTTCTGTAAATTCCGTAATTTTATAGCATACGACTTGAAGTTCGTAGCCCTCACAGCCAGTACTTGAATGTTTTACTGTGTAAAACTACATTTTTAACCTTTACTACTAAATATTCAGTCGGTCTGGTTCTTCGTGTCTCCGTCTGAGCTTCTCGTTATCCATTCGTGTTATGAGTGTTCTTGTAACTAGTGTTGCTATTTAGTCATTTGCTGAGCTATCTTTCTCTACATACGTTTCTGTTTTTCGTCCGAATTCAAGGACTATTTCCTCTTCTCGTTCCTTCCCGATATCGGTATTCAGGTATCCCATGATAATGGCAATTTCCGGCAATTGATGTTAAATTGTGTACTGTCTTAGTGGTAATTATTTCCGCTAGAAAAACAAACTGACGCTTATATCTGAATTTTTCAGATGAGAATTATTGACTATTTAATTTTTTACTATTTAAATAAAGAATAAGGTCTGCATCTTTGTTTACTATTTAGATAAAGATTAATGTCTGCATCTTTGTTTTTACTACCATAACATTTCAGTTGTTATATTCTATGGTCTTCTTCAGGTGTCTGAGAAACTTCAGAAGATTTGAACCCTTTATTTAATCTATGGGAATGATTATTCTCATTGTTTTCTCTATATCTGATGATATGTAGTATTTTTATATTTTTTAGTAACATTTATTTTCTTTCTTTCTTTACTTTTATAATACTCTTTTTCTACCGAGTGAGTCTGTACTATCTGGTCCAGGGATTGAACTTGCAAATATGCAATTCGGAAGTCAGAACATGGAACATTGAAACCATTGCCTCCTCCTCTGCTTCTCTACTGAAAACTTGCAGTTAAATTTGACTTCTTCAGCCGGTGTTCCTCTTTCTTACTCTCATTGTTACTGAAGCTTTATTGTCAGGCTTATCCCTCTCTACCATCGGGACTTTTTATTTATTTATTAAATGTCCTCATATGGAGTTTATATCAATGCTATTCCAACTGAGGATTATATCATAGTCGGGGATGATGCGTTGATTTTTTTCAAACGTAAAGTTTTCCATTGTTCTAATATTTATCCTTTATTCTACTGGGGTTGGTATTTATTATTTTTCTTTTATATATGATCAGCTATACATGATTTTCGTTTCTTACTTCTGATTCTATTATTTTTATGGTCCTTCAGCTTAATCGTTAGAAGTCAGCAGAGGTTTCACCTTCTTATTCTTTGCTACAACTACAAAGAATGGAATATACAGAGTTCTTGGTCATGATTTCTTTTGTGTTATTCAGCAGAGGTTTCTAATAAAACTGAGTTGTTCTAAATATTATTCTGATGTCGTATGGGCCACAATACTTCTGAATCCGACACGCCCTTGATGTATGGAGGAGTAGTCTTTTCAGCTTACGCATTTCCCTATAAACACAGGTGTATAAAATTATAAGCAATATACACAGGCGCACACACACATACACGCGCACGCACACACATACATACATACACACACATACACACACACACACACACACGTATATATACATATATATATACATATATATATATAGTGTTTAATTATGATAAAGTTTAACGCTAAGGTGGCTGGTTTTCAGTGGTTTTACTAATAAAATGTATTTTGCCAAGCAGGTTTTTATAAATAATACATAATTCTGAAACCACACGAGCAGAAAATGACGATATATATTTTTATATGTCAAGAACAATATCAGGGAAAAACGTATGACAAAATGGGAAAAGATTTCTTGCGACGCATTTTCTCCTTTAGTATCTCACTAGACTAAATTTAGTCTGTTGTTGCGACTACGCATGCGCACCCTGGAAAGATGCTGAGAATGTTAAAAAAAAAATTTGTGTGCCTCGGGTGCCTACTAACAAAAAAAATTTTTTTTTAATCATTTCACCCCGAGCAAGGCGGAAACGCCACTGATGTGCAGGGGGTTACATAAATGTAAAAAGATTAATTAGAAAAGAGTGAGGAGTACAAACTAGTTAGAAAGGAACAATAGAAAGCTGAGAAAGCAGGTGCGATGACAGATACATAGGTGGAGAGAAAGGGAAGGCTATACAGGGGAGGGGAGAGAGCTAGAGGCCAGTGGTTAGTAGATGAGTATTGACTTTGCATTTAAATTTCTGGAGGTTGTAGCCGTAAGGAAAGCAAGAATACGGGAGTGAGTTCCACAGGCGGGAAGTGCGAGAGAGGAAGCTGCAGGAGTAGAATTGTCGTCTAATGGCTAACCTGACTGTGAATGGGTGGGATCCAGTTGCCAGTCTGGTTGCGCGGGGAAACACCTTTTGAGGAGGCATCAGTGACTTAAGCTCATCCGAGCAGAAGCCATGAAAGTATTTATAGAAGTGACAGAGGGAGGCCACATTTCGACGATGGGGAAGTGGCTGCAGTCGAGTCGCCAGATCAGTACCTATCACATTACAGACTCTCCTTTGGAGCTTGTCAAGAACACTGAGGATAACGGCAGGGGCACCTGACTATAAATGGCAGCAGTACTCCATGCACGGACGGATGGTTGGAAAGAAAAAAAAATCTAAATTTAAATGAAATTGCCTAGATACAAAAAATATAAAATTTTAAAATTTACTGCCTTCCTCTTTCTTGCGCATGTGTAGTCACACTAGCATATTTCAATTTACTCCTATGAAAGAACGAAACGCGTCACAAGGAATTTTTTCCACATTGTCATATATTTTTCCCAGACTTATAAATATTGGGGAAAATTTTTAGTGCTTCAAAATTTAGGACATCATCAGACCTACTTTATATAAAAATGTATATATCATTATTTTTATATCTATAATTAAACATGCCTCCAGGTTCTTAAAATGTTTCACCATTCTTGACAGATCTTCTATTATCACAATGTGGGTATGAACGAGAGACGCTAGCAATTTCTAATAATAGCAAAAGTGATGGAAATTCTTAGCGGCTCTCGTTCATATGCCTGCGTAATCGAATCATCGTAAACATATAATGTAATCCAATAATGTCTTAAAGATCGAAACGCGTTACTAATATATATTAGCACTCGCACGCGAGAATACCCACATAGATAGATAGATAGATAGATAGATAGATAGATAGATAGATAGATAGATAAGAATTAATTTCGATGAATTGGTTTAAATTGAGAGACGGATCGTATGTATATTACAAATAAATTAAAATGGGTAAAATGTATGTGGCAGAGATAAGTCTTCAAACAATGAGTAATTCCCAGACTTCAAAATGTCGTATTCGAAACAACCTTTTCTCTTGCAATAGTCTTATTTAACTTAATACTTAAGTTATCTCATCATAACTGTTGTAAATATGAAAATGGTAGGAAGGTTGCTACGAAAAGAACAAGGATAACATAAAAACTAGTCAAAAACTAAAACAAATAAAACTTTTATTGATTTTTAAACAAAACTCACATGGAAAATCAACCAAAGAGCAGTAGAACAAAAACAAAGATAAAAGAAACGTTCCTGGAAAATTTTATACTACAGGGATCAGTCTCTGTTACCAGTGACTACAGTGTTGTCAGAATTTGCAATCACAAAATACCTTTCGCTTTATTGAACGATACAACTTAATTCTTTCAAGTTAATATGTCGTTTAGAAACAATAAACGTCTACTTTGCTTCTGAAGTCAAAATCTACAATAAATGTCTCCTAATGCACGAATTAATACCGAAGGATCGGTTTGGCATGAAAAGCAATATGATTATAGGAACACCCTTTTATATACAACTGATGCAGAATTTAAATTGTTCGGCTTTGAAATGCCTTACTTTGACTAAAGCTTATCGGAATCGATTTTGCGTATTTTAACAGGTTATCGATTTGCGAGGTCATTTTTAAATGAAATATTCTTGTATGTTCATTAACGATGATATTTCATTCATATAATTGCAAAATATGAAAGTGTCAAACAATATATGCTAAATTCTATGATATAATATTTTGATAATTTCTAAGGATTGGTGTCTTTTTTGTTTCGTTTATCACATTAACAACTTTATCGGAAATTGTCCTTTTGTTATAGTAATTTAGTTAAGTATACAGCCATTTCTAGAGTACAATTTTTGTATATTAATTCATAATGCATTGTTCCTTCAGTTATATGCTAACGGCAACAGTGAAATTAGCTGTTTCAATACAGTTACCGTCCAACATTCACTAGCCGATAAGTTAGCATTATTCTCAGTTGAAATTTATAAAATCGCTTTTTTAAAGTAGTTTTTTTCTTGATATCGTTCACAAGTCTACAAAATGTTATAATTATTTCTAGTACTGATGAGAATTTCCTTGCAAATCTTTTGCTTTTAGTAGTGTGGAAATTTAATATCTTGGTTACGTTATTATTTTCTCTTACAGTTACATGTACTACTCATTTTATTGTTTTTGCTACTGGAAGTGTTAACTTGAAA
Organism: Ascarosepion bandense; assembly: GCA_037127315.1. Taxonomy (NCBI): domain Eukaryota; kingdom Metazoa; phylum Mollusca; class Cephalopoda; order Sepiida; family Sepiidae; genus Ascarosepion; species Ascarosepion bandense. Next base: position 4,535,087 of record JBBBDQ010000841.1, on the reverse strand, counting down.
GAATTAAGTTGTATCGTTCAATAAAGCGAAAGGTATTTTGTGATTGCAAATTCTGACAACACTGTAGTCACTGGTAACAGAGACTGATCCCTGTAGTATAAAATTTTCCAGGAACGTTTCTTTTATCTTTGTTTTTGTTCTGCTGCTCTTTGGTTGATTTTCCATGAGAGTTTTGTTTAAAAATCAATAAAAGTTTTATTTGTTTTAGTTTTTGACAAGTTTTTATGTTATCCTTGTTCTTTTCGTAGCAACATTCCTACCATTTTCATATTTACAACAGTTATGATGAGATACTTTAAGTATTAAGTTAAATAAGACTATTGCAAGAGAAAAGGTTGTTTCGAATACGACATTTTGAAGTCTGGGAATTACTCATTGTTTGAAGACTTATCTCTGCCACATACATTTTACCCATTTTAATTTATTTGTAATATATGTACGATCCATCTCTCTATTTAAACCAATTTATCAAACGTGATTCTTATCTATCTATCTATCTATCTATCTATCTCTCTATCTATCTATCTATCTATGTGGGTATTCTCGCGTGCGAGTGCTAATATATATTAGTAACGCGTTTCGATCTTTAAGACATTATTGGATTACATTATATGTTTACGATGATTCGATTTTGCAGGCGTATGAACGAGAGCCGCTAAGAATTTCCATCACTTTTGCTATTATTAGAAATTGCTAGCGTCTCTCGTTCATACCCACATTGTGATAATAGAAGATCCGTCAAGAATGGTGAAACATTTTCAGAACCTGGAGGCATGTTTATTTTGTTATTTTCTAAAGTTCTTTGTGATTATGTAGGGCCAGTCTCTATAGTCTGATGAAGCATTGTCTATTGTCTCGTTTAAGTTTTTAAAAATTCATTGGCTTCAAGCTATTTTTCATAATTGATCTAGGAATAGGATGAATTTCTATCAGTATAGACATTTCTGAACAAGATAGACGCCATTCATGTCATCTCTATGTAACGACGGATTTTATGGTGCAGTTGAAGTGCATGATTCTAGCTCTCTTGTTGATATTTTAATTTTAAAACAACTTGTGATGTTGGACAAAAGCAACTCTATCACAAAAAATTCTGTGCTCAATTTCCTTATCTCCTCTACTAAATCTCTTATAACTGGTTCCTAAACCAAGATAATTGAAATACTTAAATCAGTGTAGTTAGCATCACTACTCTCACTCCAATTCTAGATCATAAATTCTGTTTGGGAAATGAAGTGTCTATATATTGGTTTTTCAATTAACAATTGCGAAACTTTAACCAGAATATTTTTCAGATTTCAACAGCGCCCTGTTTTAATTTTTTAACGAATGACATTTCTCGTTCGCTGTAAATTGAGTTTTAGAACTTACTCAGTATTTGACAATAACTTGGTGTGAATGTCACCATCTCCTGTTCATTAAAAAAAAACATTTAAATAGGTTATCAGTTGTTAACCGTTTTAGTTGAAAATGTTCACCTTTGCGTAAAACATTTTTATAATGAATGAAGTCATCAAAAACATTCTCTTTACAAACTACAAGCACTGTTATTTTGTATGGAACAAAGACACTTTTTCAACAAAGTTTTATGAGGCACAACACAGTACCAACCTACGTTGAAACTGCCCTCCTTTTCAATGCGATTATCATTGCAAAAAAGGTTGTATTCTCAAATTTTTAATTTGGTTCATAGGAACATGATATTCTGGTTACTTTTTTCGGTCACTTGATGCATTTTTAAAATGATTTTCATAGGATTTTACTTATGATACGTATGTTATAGTATTGTCTGTGTAACATTCGATTTATTCAAATATATGAACTTATTTTAAATGATCACATTCGCTGAAAAGTTTCATTTATGTATTGTACTTGCTCTTTCAGTCAACTACCGCGTAAATCTCGTTAAATTTTCGAGTAATCTTGTCAATACATCATTTTGCGAAAATCCTAAATTTCCGACACAGATTCCATATTGATAATATTTTGTTTTTCAGCATCCTCATAGAAAAAATAAACATTCTACATTGATAATATAGTGCATTATAAATTCCATGTAAACAATATGAAGCTAAAGATGCATCCTAAAAACTAATCAATGTATTCAGTCAAATATGTGATACACGCTTGGTCGAGTATGTCTCTTTCGAGACATAACAGACTAGGCAGAAGATTTTCTCGTGTTGCTATTAATTTCTGTGATAGACTGGTTGCCAACCAAGTCTTTAGAAACCAATCTGTCCTGCCATTCAACACATAGCTGGAAAAAGAGGAGATTGATTAATAACTTTCCCAAGTGTATTTGTGCGTAAGTGAATGAATTGAATTTGACTGGGATTCGAACTCGGCTCTCCTATTTCTCAATCAGAATATTAAGAAACAAAATAATAAATCGTTAGAAACAAAGAAAATAATACTGAACTGTTACGTGATATCAGTCATCCTATATGACAGTGAATAAAGATAAAGAAGAGACTTTACGCGAATGAAACGTGGATGCTGTGTACACCATGGACCGGACATATGAGCAACGACGAAGTTTTAGAGAAAATAAAACGAAAAGAAAACTTATACTTAGCATCTGAAAAAGACAGTTGAAATTTCTAGGGCACATAATGAGGAAAGAGGTTTTGGAATATCTGGTACTCACAAGATAGATTAAGGGTAAGAGGGACACAGAAAAACAATGCAAAACCGACTTAGTGAGTTTGAGTAAATAAATAGCGAAACAAGCTTCAGAAGATATAAAAAAGGTAACATTTATTTTTATCGCCTCTCCAGCACCAAATTTATGTCGCCACGTGGAATTACTTCTTTATATTGTACAACTACAGGGATGCATTCTGAGATATGTCGTATAATTTCTTCTAACAGGTCTTATTTTACTTGTGGTTCAGGTAATGTTTCTGCTCTAGCTAATTACTTAATTCAAACAACTTTCTTGAAAGTCAAAGATATTTTAGCTGAAAGTACAAACTCTGTTTAAAAATCTATCAATAATTTGTTAATGATAACAATGTACAAAAGTTGCAACTATCGCACTTATGCGGTTCGACTTCAGTAAATTGTTTTCTTTCTCTTAAGGGTATTACTAGTTATCTAATAGATATAATACGGGTGACTTGCCAACTTTGTTGCTAGACCCACTTTCTTAAAACGAACTTTTCATTAACATTGCATGGGACCCATGCTTCTAAAGTATTCAAAACCATAGATTTTGGTAAGTCTGCTGGATAGGGTTTTAATATGTCAGTTCCCATTTCCGTCTGGGTTTTGCTTAACACATTAATCACAGCATCGCAGCTTCTTAGGGGCTGTGACGCTTGGTAGGGAATTACAGTTATACTGGATTTTACTGAATCTAAGTTGCTTTATTTTCGATTCAACTCACCCGATATTATTTTATTTTTATTATTTTATGTTCTAATCAGTATTTCTAAATCAAATTTATTTTTCATTAGGTTCCAACCGAATAAACTACTTTTCATATTTTTCTCCATCTAGTACCTCTACTCCTTTACTATGGATTACTGAGTCTCTCAATACCTCAAGTCACCAAAACAATAGTTCATGCACGAATATGACTCAGTGAAGCCTACTACGGTGTTGTATTATATTTATTCAAGCAGCAGTTTTTCTAATACACAAATTTTGTTAAAGTTCAAGTTCTTTGATAAGGGTCGCTTGTTTATTTTTCCTAGATTTTGGTTCATGTATAACAAATACATTCGTTTGATTTTATGCTAAATATTTTCGACAATATAATATATGTTGAGATGAACTGAATACTTTATTTAGATCATGGTTTTGACTAGAGTCTAAAATTTAAATCTTGGTTTTATCTGTTTTGTAAAGTTGGTGAAGCAGCTATAGCTAAAATCACTGATTTAGGTTGATTAGATAGATAGATAGATAGATAGATAGATAGATAGATAGATAGATAGATAGATATGAACAATGATAAGCCACCTTATGAATAGGGAATGCTTGATGATTGAGGGTGCTGATATTGTGACTGACGCATGAATCTATTTTAATCATCTGTCAATTAACAGTTATTAAACAAATTCTCAGCATTCATTCGAACCAGAGTAACAATTACAATTGATTATATTCTTCTAAATAATTTCTAAGGGAAAAATTAATAAAATGAAGTATTTTAATCAAAGAAATCATTTTGGTTACCATCGACAATTAGTAATGCCAAGCATTTCAGTTCAGCTTTTAGATCTACACACCAACAACTTTTCATCTTCATGGTCATCAGGCAAAAGAAGAATCCAAAATGCCAACTACAGGTCGGAGAAACTAAAATACAACAAGATACGGAACTTAAATACCTGCGACTGATTCTGAGAGAGAAATGAAAGCGCGACACTGAGATCCAAGGACACATTTCAAAAACTAACCAAAGTAGAGACAGGAAAATCTCATTGGAAACAAAGAAAAGAGTGCTGGACGGTTATGTGATATCTGTTCTTTTGTATTGCAGCAAATGTTGGACGATCTCTTCGTGGATGAAAGAGAAGCTCGAAAAAATAGAAATGTGGTTCTACAGAAGGATGCTGAGAAAAGTATAGACCGAGCACGTGAACAACGATGAAGTGTTTGAGAGGATACCAACGAGGAGAAAATTCGTACTTAACTCCAGGAAAAATTGCTGAGATTCCTGGGACACGTAATGAAGAAAAAAGGCCTAAAGATGCTAATACTCACAGAACGGATAGAAAGAAAGAGAGACAGGAGAAAACAGCGCGAGACATATTTGATAGGCTCGAGCAAGTGAATGGCGGAGCGGGGTTTTGGAGAGATACCAAGAAGAAAGATATGAACAGTGACTAGAGACAAATGGAAGTCCATGATCGCCTACGTCCTGAAGGGTCATGGCACATGAGGAAAATACTTTTGGGGGATGATATTTTGCTATTAATGATCCTCTCAAAAATAAGAATTTTCTTTTTTGTTTGGTATCTACTTCATTAACTAGATGAATCCTTTTAACGAAAATCTATATTCCAATACCTTCGTTAGGATAAATCAATCAAATCGTAAGTCATGTGTCGTCGTATTGATTAACTGTCCGTTTAAAAAGAAATTTTAAAAAAACAGTTTTCACTTGGTCGTATGTAGCTTCGTCACACTGGTTCCTATTTCTCTGAACGATTTTGCCTCTTCGTTTATTATATTCCAAATAACACACAACTCATATTTACGGCAAAGACCGATGCGTTTTGATCAGCATAACAGCATGCCATTAGTATCAATAACTATACCCTTTTTAATCGGATGTCTTTTTTCCTCCGTTGCATGCTGGACCTATAAGGAAGAATACGACCTGAGAAAAAATTATCGCAGAAACTACAGCAAAGAGATAAGACCTTTAAAAGATTTGAGTCGTACAGTAGATGTTGATGGAAACATTAAAATTTACAGCCTTCGTGATTTCGACTTGATTCAGGGAACCATCAAGATAGAAGCCTATTTATGGTTACAGTGGTTTGACGAAATACTCTATTGGAATGACACACACCCCAACATAACACACGTTACTGTCCTAGCCCATAAAATATGGGTTCCAGATATAGGCTTTTACAATACCAAATTTGAAGATAAGAACAAAAGAACTCCACAAATTCTCCTACAGAATAATGGCAGTGTAGAAATGTGGATACTGATGAATTTTGAGATCCTCTGCAAAATAGACGCTTACGCTTACCCGTTTGATAGACACGAGTGCCGGGTGAATATTTACTTTAACGATTATGAAAATGATAAAGTAAAATTTCGAAAGCTGGCATGTTTATCAAAGACAGACTTCTATGAAAGTAATTGGTTGATAACACAGTTTTGTTCATTTGAAAACAGCGAAGGTGGTTATAGCCGGGGCTACCTCGGTTTCAAAATCACCCGCAAGATTCAAGTAAAATCTTTCTCCAGTCTAATACCACTAATTATCTTTCTCATTATAAATATTATGACCGGATATCTACCCATAGAAAGTGGAGAGAAAGTAACACTGGCTACAACGATTTTTCTGTCGAATGTCGTCTATCTCGGGAATATTGGCAAAGAACTACCTAAAGAACCATCGCAAATTCCGCTAATCTTTTTGTGTCATTTAATCTTGACATTACTGAGTGGGTTGACAGTCGTCGGTAGCATTGTGGCTGGGAAGATATACTGGAAGAATAAACACGCAGAACCAATCAGGAATTATCCCAGCAGTAAACCAAAGAACAAAAAGAAGGACATCAATCAGGCTGAAAAATTCGGAGAAGATAACCAAGAAATAATACGCAATGAACCGAAAAAAAAGTATTTTCATCATTTGAATACCGAGTTAAGAATATTTAAATTTATAACTTTTATTTCAGTGCTGTATGCAGTTATCTTTATAGGATTGTTTTGTGAATACATATTCCGATTCGACTGATGGCACGAATGACGTGTTTATTGGCAGATTTGACCTTTGAATGAAGTTGGCACGAATAATTTTCACACACAAAAGTGAAATAATATTTTGTTTGTGCAAAACAGATTATATGGTTGTACTCACATATAAATGTATCGTAAAATACAGTTATGTAAGCTTTATATATATGAATAAGAACGAGGAAAACAATTGCAACGTTCAAAACATTAATTTAAAACAGTTCTCAATATAAAAATAGACAATGAATATTTATTATTAATTATTATGTTAGAACATGTGAAAAAATACAAACTACTACATAATTATACATTTTGTTTCGACATTGAAAGAACAATGTCTCATTACGTAGTTAACAATAATGAAAATAAACGTTTTTATTTTTTTTTCATTTCTTTTAAGAACAATACTTCCTATTATTTTTAAAAGGTTTTGATTTCTCATCTTATTGTTTTCTTTTTTCTTCCTGTTTTCTTTCTCTTTTTTTAATATGTTTTTACCTCGTACGGAAAAAGAATTCAAAAATAAAGGGAAGTGTCTTTCTTAAAAGAATTTTTTTTCAAATTAAAACGTATATTACCATCATTGTTAACTACATAATGAGACATTGTTCTTTCGATGTCAAAACAAAATTTACAAGTTTGTAGTTTTTCACATATAAAATGATTTAACTTTTCTGTGTTTACCATATAAATAAAAACTTAATTCTATAAACAAATCCATAAAATATATTAACCTTATTCGATCTAACATATTTATTTACCAATGATAATGAGATAATACATATCACTATATACACTATTTATAACTCCATTCTCATTCTCTTTCATAAAATTAAACTTGCTTTAAAAAAAAAAACAACAACAAAAAAATTTATTGACATATCCGACAAAAGCTTTAGTTTATGATCATTTTGTTAATATTTATAGACAGACAAGTTTTGCTATGGGTAAACATTTGGACTTTCTTTTTAAAGATTTTTTGACTTGCATTGAAAAATATTCAAAGAAATAACTAAATCTACTTATATCAGTATCTGTGTGTGTGTGTGTGTGTGTGTGTGTGTGTGTGTGTGTGTGTGTGTGTGTGTGTGTGGTTATATTTTCCTTTTGGCTAAAAATCTAAACGATATCTGAAAGAAATAGTTAAATGCAATTCTGTTAACCTTAAATACTAACTAAATTTTTGAAAAATTATTTCGTCGATGCCTTTCCCGATTATAATAGGCTCAATTTTGTTATAAAAAAACGTATAATGTTTTTAAAACTTGTTTTTCTAATTACAAAAATGAATGCTCTAATCAAGTGCTCTTCAACCGTTTTATACCACGAAACGACTTCATGCCGTAAAATCTTTCACGGGGTGGTAGTAGCAGTTATATGTAATTAAGTTAAAGTGCATTTCGATAAAGAGAGCAACAGTAAAAAAAAATTTTAAAAAAGAGCAATTAATTAAAGGAAAGAAAAAATGTAAAATTTTTTGAATCTCATATCTGAGCTTCAGTCCAAGCATACACTTGTGTGCTTAGTATCTTTGAATCAATCAACACACCATGATGTAGAATCAGTGTAGAATCTAAAAACTAGTTGGGATTAGAAAATTAGTTGAAACTTATTACGAATAAATAAAAATATACATTAATTGTAAAAAAATTTTCAGTTAGGATAGATAATAAAGATAGACGTAAAATATCTATTAATTAAAAAGTATGTATTAATTGTAAAATGTCCTAACAGATACGATAGTATTGAATAGATGAATAATGATAACTTAAACAAATCGTTTTTTTTTTTTGTTGTTGTATTTAAATTAAAGTATAATATTCAATTTATCTATTATGTAATTCCAAACATGTTAATTATTTCTTTATTGACCTGTAGCAAATAATCCACAACCGGTACCAGTCAGGGGCCCAGTCGTTAGAGACCTCTGCTCTAATTGACATAAATTAAATCTTATAAAACATTTTAATCGAAACAAATTAATCTATTGTTCTAATAATTACTATTAAAACTAGACCAATACCAATCAGTAATGGTTTTTTAAAGGATATCATTGATGAACAAATGACTTTGAGTTGAATTAGTAACTCTGATAACAGTACTGTTCATAAAAGAAGAAATTAATTGTAATATAATATTGTAATCAGATGTACTGAAGCTACAACAAAAATCAAACAGCTATAACAAAAACATATAATGCATGGATACATAAAATTTTCTGATAGCAACAACATAGACCAAAGAAACAAAAACAAAAAAAGACGTCCATAACAGACATTAATACAACCTAATTAACCTCATTAATTTTGATGAAATTAACCTAAAGTAATCCAAATAAAATCAACATTTTGACATTCGATTGCCCTATTGGAGAGTTTACAATAACAAAAGAAAACACTTTTATACGATCTACAACAACAATTTTGTCTCATAGACATAATTCCGACCAAACACATATGACAACACATGATTAAAAAACACAAACCTGCAATAATATAACTCTTTACGTATAGTACAATAATACCCAGCAAAACACGTTATAAACAAAGATTAAATATTTTAGAAGCTCCCATTATTAATGTAAAAAGAATCAACAATCAACTGAATTACTTCAAATTTTGCAACATGTATTATAAAATGTATTCCAATTCTCCGAATTTGCATTACGCCTCGTTCAACCAGCACTGCAATACGTTCTAACGTAAAACATAACATCGTGTACTTGCGACATTCACAAACAGTCAAAACTTCATACTCAAAAACATTCTCGAACGTGCAAACTTAACACCAAATGTAATTTTATTAAATTTTCTTCATTGTTGATAATTGACTGAATCGAGTTGAAAGCTTGGAAGTTTAGTAAGAACACAAACTGTGGACAAACACTTTACACCTGGAACACCAATATACAGAAACTAATCCAGTAATAAGAAAAAATCATAAAAAAATATAATTAGTATAACATATATCTTATTCAAATTTCTTTAAATGAACATTTACTGTATCGTTAATCTAGTATATATATATATATATATATATATATATACACAGTTTTTTAGTTCATTTTGGGTTTCTAAATTAATTGTTATTTTCTGCTATTAAAACTCTCGTTAATCTACCTTGAAAAGATTTGTGGTTTGTTTGTTGTTGTAAACATTTTGTTTTACACATGCGTCATGTTGAAACTGGAGAAGTCAGAGACAAAATCAATTAATCTATATGATGTAAATCGATTACTTTTTTTAATTAAGTAAGGAAATTACAATGCTAAAATCAATTTGTTTCAATATTAAGTTACTAAATTTCTATCTTTTGCTTTTATTTCATATAACTATAACAAAAGTTCCAACAATTAAACAAACTGTAACCAATTTCCTGATTTTTTTTTTTTTTTTTTGGTGGGGGAGGGTGCTCCTTGTATTTCACTTCATTCTTCATCTAGATATTTCTCATTAACTTGCCTGTTTGTAGTTTCTAATTTCTGTGTTTAGTGTTCTATAACATCCATTGGCATTTTTTGTCTCTTTTCATAGTCTCGATAATTTCATATTGCCATCCACTTTGTCTCTCGTCTCGTTTTCTTTGGGATGATCTCATTTGATGGTGTCACTCGTGCTTTTCTGAATGTGTTCCAATTTGAATTTTTGGCCTTATTTAAGTTATAATAGTTTTTGTCTCTATGTACATCTCATTGCTGCTAGGGTTATTCGGGAGTGTCTTGTGTTGTGGTTGAGGCGTTGCTTTGGTTTTCTGTAAATTTTATGGAATTTACATAAATTTTACGAAATTTACATTTTATAGCATACTTGAAGTTTGTAGCCCTCACAGCCAGTACTTGAATGTTTTACGGTGTAAAACTACATTTTCTAACCTTTCTACTAAATATTCAGTCAGTCTGGTTCTTTGTGTCTCCGTCTGAGCTTCTAGTTATCCATTAGTGTTATGAGTGTTCTTGTAACTAGTGTTGCTATTTAGTCATTTGCTGAGCTATCTTTCTCTACATACGTTTCTGTTTTTCGTCCGAATTCAAGGACTATTTCCCCTTCTCGTTCCTTCCCGATATCGGTATTCAGGTATCCCATGATAATGGCAATTTCCGGCAATTGATGTTAAATTGTGTACTGTCTTAGTGGTAATTATTTCCGCTAGAAAAACAAACTGATGCTTCTATCTGAATTTTTCATATGAAAATTATTGACTATTTAATTTTTTGCTATTTAGATAAAGAATAAATTCAGCATCTTTGTTTACTATGTCTGCGTCTCTGTTGTTACTAACACAAAGTTTCAGTCATTATATTCTATTGTCTTCTTCAGGTGTCTGAGAAATTTCAGAAGATTTGAACCCTTTATTTAATCTACGGGATTGATTATTCTCATTGTTTTCTCTATATCTGAAGATATGTAGTATTTTTATATTTTTTAGTAACATTCAATTTTTTTCTTTCTTTCTTTACTTTTATAATACTCTTTTTCTACCGAGTGAATCTGTACTATCTGGCCCATGGATTGAACTTGCAAATATGCAATCCAGAAATCAGAACATGAATTTAATATCTCTCCTCCTTTTTTGAAACGTAAGGTTTTCCATTGTTCTAATATTTATACTTTATTCTACAGGGGTTGTGATTTATTTTTTCTTTTATACGTGATCAGCTATACACTATTTTATTGCCATACTTCTGATTCTAGTATTTTTATGGTCCTTTAGCCTAATCTTTAGAAGTCAGCAGAGGTTTCACCTTCTTATTCTTTGCTACAACTACAAAGAATGGAATATACAGAGTTCTTGGTCATAATTTGTTTTGTGTTAGGCTTCATTCAGCAGAGGTTTCTAAAAAACTAAGTTGATCTAAATATTTTTCTGATGTTGTATGGACCACAATCCGACACGCCCATAGTATTTGGAGGAGTAGTCTTTGCAGTTTACGCACTTCCACATACACACAGGTGTATAAAATTATATACAGAACACGCACGCACACACACACACACACACACACACACACACACACACACACACACATATATATATATATATATATATATATATATATAGTGTTTAATTGTGATAATGTTTAGCGCCAAGTTGGCTGTTTTTTTTTCAGTGGTTTTACTGATAAAATGTATTTTGCCAAGCAGGTTTTTAAAATGTCTGACAAAGTGGAAAAAGATTTCTTGCGACGCACTTTGTCCTTTAGTATCTCATCAGACTAAATTTAGTCTGTTGTTGCGACTACGCATGCGCGCCCTCCAAGTATGCTGAGAATATTTATTTGTGTGTGTGTGTGTGTGTGTGTGTGTGTGTGTGTGTGTGTGTGTACTAACAAAAGTGACGGAAAGAAGAAAAAAATTTAAATCTAAATGAAATTGTCCGATGAGGTCCTAAAGATGGAAACGCGTTACTAATATATATTAGCACTCGCACGCACGCACGAACGCACACACGCACACACACACACAGATAGATAGATAGATAGATAGATAGATAGATAGATAGATAGATAGATAGATAGATAAGAATTAATTTCGATAAATTGCTTTAAATTGAGAGACGGATCGTATGTATATTACAAATAAATTAAAATGGGTAAAATGTATGTGGCAGAGATAAGTCTTCAAAATAATTAGCAATTCTCAGACTTCAAAATGCCCTATTCGGAACAACTTTTCTTCTTGCAATAACTTTATTTATCTTAATACTTAAGTTATCTCATCATAACTGTTGTAAATATGAAAATGGTAGGAATGTTGCTACAAAAGGAACAAGGATAACATAAAAACTTGTCAAAAACTAAAACAAATAAAACTTTTATTGATTTTTAAACAAAACTCTCATGGAAAATCAACCAAAGAGCAGTAGAACAAAAACAAAGATAAAAGAAACGTTCCTGGAAAATTTTATACTACAGGGATCAGTCTCTGTTACCAGTGACTACAGTGTTGTCAGAATTTGCAATCACAAAATACCTTTCGCTTTATTGAACGATACAACTTAATTCTTTCAAGTTAATATGTCGTTTAGAAACAATAAACGTCTACTTTGCTTCTGAAGTCAAAATCTACAATAAATGTCTCCTAATGCACGAATTAATACCGAAGGATCGGTTTGGCATGAAAAGCAATATGATTATAGGAACACCCTTTTATATACAACTGATGCAGAATTTAAATTGTTCGGCTTTGAAATGCCTTACTTTGACTAAAGCTTATCGGAATCGATTTTGCGTATTTTAACAGGTTATCGATTTGCGAGGTCATTTTTAAATGAAATATTCTTGTATGTTCATTAACGATGATATTTCATTCATATAATTGCAAAATATGAAAGTGTCAAACAATATATGCTAAATTCTATGATATAATATTTTGATAATTTCTAAGGATTGGTGTCTTTTTTGTTCCGTTTATCACATTAACAACTTTATCGGAAATTGTCCTTTTGTTATAGTAATTTAGTTAAGTATACAGCCATTTCTAGAGTACAATTTTTGTATATTAATTCATAATGCATTGTTCCTTCAGTTATATGCTAACGGCAACAGTGAAATTAGCTGTTTCAATACAGTTACCGTCCAACATTCACTAGCCGATAAGTTAGCATTATTCTCAGTTGAAATTTATAAAATCGCTTTTTTAAAGTAGTTTTTTTCTTGATATTATCGTTCACAAGTCTACAAAATGTTATAATTATTTCTAGTACTGATGAGAATTTCCTTGCAAATCTTTTGCTTTTAGTAGTGTGGAAATTTAATATCTTGGTTACGTTATTATTTTCTCTTACAGTTACATGTACTACTCATTTTATTGTTTTTGCTACTGGAAGTGTTCAAGAAATGTGATTTTGTTATTTCCTAAGGTTCTTTGTGATTATGTAGGGCCAGCCTCTATAGTCTGATGAAGCATTGTCTATTGTCTCGTTTAGGTTTTAAAGAATTCATTGGCTTCAAGCTATTTTTCATAATTGATCTCGGAATAGGATGAATTTCTATCAGTATAGACATTTCTGAACAAGATAGACGCCATTCATGACATCTCAATGTCACAATTGATTTGATGGTACAGTTGAAGTGCATGATTCTAGATTTCTTGTTGATGTTTTAATTTTAAAACAACTTGTGATGTTGGACAAAAGCAATTCTATCACAAACAATTCTGTGCTCAATTTCCTTATCTCCTCTACTAAATCTCTTATAACTGGTTCCTAAATCAAGATAATTGAAATACTTAAATCAGTGTAGTTAGCATCACTACTCTCACTCCAATTCCAGATCATAAATTCTGTTTGCGTTCCTGGTTACCTTCCTCTCTTCAGGAAGGACACCAATGTCCATATGCATGGGCTTGGTGTATATGTCAGCGAACAACTCCCCCTAGCCAGGGTCACATCTCTTGAATCCCTTGATCATTCCTTCATGTGCTTCCGTCTCTCACTTCTAAGCTCGGTTAGCTATCTCTTCTTCCTCTACCGCTCCCCCTCCTCCTCTGACTGTACGTTACTTGATTGCATCTCGACTAACATCGACAGGGCCATTTCTTCTCACCCATCTGCCCATATATTTGTTTGGCGATTTTAACGCCCACCACACCAAGTGGCTTGAAAACTCAGCCACCGACCTTGCTGGGATCCGCACCATGCACTTTTCAATAGCCCAAGCTCTAACGCAAGTGGTGGACTTCCCCACGCGTTTCTCTAAAAACCCTAACGGAAGGGACTCTTTACTCGACCTTTGTTTTACCTCCATCCCAGACTCCTGCACTACCAGGCAACTCTGCCCCCTTGGAAACTCTGACCACGCCGTAGTCTCCGTAAACATATCAATCCGCACTAACTCTACCCAAGAAAACCAGACCAGCAGAATATCATACTGCTACCAAAGAGCCGACTGGGACTCGTTCAGGGACTTCCTCTGCGACGTCCCCTGGAACAACGTCTTTGATCTTCCTGTCGAAGACTGTGCCTCCGAAGTCTCCTCTTGGGTTAAGGCTGGCATCGATGCTTTTATCCCTGCCAGAAAATTCCAACTAAAACCTAATTCGTCCCCCTGGTTCTCACCCGCTTGCTCGGCCGCTATTGCCCACCGGAACCATTTCTTCCGGCTCTATCGAAGCTGCTCGTCGAACCAAAACAGGCGCCTTTTCACCTCAGCACGGAACAAGTGTAAAAAAGTACTGAACGAAGCCAAGAGGGCGTTTGCTACCAGAATTAGGCAACGCATAGCATCCTCTAAGTTTGGCTCCAAAGATTACTGGCGTCTCTGCAAAAGCGTGCTCAGCAGGAACAAGACTTCAATACCCCCACTAATCAATGAATTTGAAGTTCTCACCTCCCCAGCCGACAAGGCTGAATGCTTTGCCAGTAAATTCTCAACCAATTCGACACTGGACTCGTTAGGAATACCTACACCAGACTTCCCACCCAGAACTAAGGCTCAACTAAATAACGTCCACATTTCACCCTCGCTGGTCGCCAAGATATTTGCGCAACTTGACCCACACAAAGCGAGCGGCGGTGACGGAATCCCAGTCATAGTACTGAAGAAATGTGCCCCAGAACTCTTGACTGTCCTCTCTAAACTCTATAACCTCTGCCTATCTGCTTCCTGCTTTCCTGCCTGTTGGAAGTCCTCCTGCGTAGTACCTATATTTCAGAATTCTGGCGAACCCTCAGACCCCGCCAATTACCGTCCTATTAGTCTCCTTCCAATCTTCGGCAAAGTTTTCGAAGCCATTATCAACGCCGAGGTGATTCAGCACCTTATGACCAACGGGCTTCTCTCTGACAAACAGTATGGGTTTCGCTTCACCAGGTCTACTGCTGATATGCTAACGACCATTACCGAGTACATATACCAGGCACTCGACAAGAATGGTGAAGCCCGAACCGTTGCCTTGGATATCTCCAAAGCATTCGACAGGGTCTGGCATGCTGGCCTCTTGTGCAAACTGCGGAGCTATGGGATAACTGGACATCTGTTTGACCTCATCCAGTCCTTCCTCTCTAACTGCACATTAAAGGTGGTATTAAATGGGCATGCCTCCCAAAACTACCAGACGAACGCGGGCGTCCCTCAAGGTTCTATTCTAGGTCCCACACTATTTCTGATCTGCATTAATGATCTCCCCGACACCATTAGATCCCAAGCTGGCATGTATGCCGACGACACAACAATCTACTCCCGCATCGATCAGAAACCAGGTCTGGACGACAAAGTGAACCTCGCTGCCGCGCTTGAAAGGGACCTCCAATCCGTAGTGACCTGGGGTAGGAAATGGTTGGTAAATTTCAATGCCTCCAAAACAAAGCTGTTATCAACTAACCACCATAGACAATCGCATCTACCTCCCATTAGCATGGGACAGGCTAGCCTCCCAGAGAGTAAAATACTACGCCTCCTTGGCCTTACACTCTCGGCGGACCTCAAATGGAATGACTATATTGAATCCATTGCCAAATCTGCTGCTATGAAAGTCGGCTCCCTGTGCAGGGCCCGGAAATTTTTCCCACCTGAAACTATTCTGCACATATACAAATCTACCATCCGCCCGTGTATTGAATATTGCTGCCATATCTGGTCGGGTGCCCCTGCTGCTCTCCTTGGGCTTCTTGACAAAATACAAAGGAGGATCTGTAACGTGGTTGATACTGACTTGGCAGACCGGCTGCAGCCGCTCTCACACCGGCGTGATGTAGCTTCCCTGTGCCTCTTCTACAAGTACTTTCATGGCTTCTGCTCCGATGAGCTTAGATCACTGGTGCCGCCTAAGCACGAATTTACACGAGATACTAGATTAGCAACTAGGTCCCACCCTTTTACAGTTAAACAAATAAGATGTAACCGTAAATTCTACTCCAACAGCTTCTTTTCTCGCGCTTCCCGCCTGTGGAACTCCCTTCCACAAGTCTGCTTTCCCGACAGTTACAATCTCCAGGTGTTTAAATGTAGGGTCAATAGACACTTCCTATCACACTAACTCCCAACTATTCTCACAACACTCTCATCTACCCAACCCTCATTCTCGGTATCCTCACCCGCCTATCACCCACCCTCTGTTATTTCCTATATTTAATCAGCCTTTCTCCACTCTACGTAGCCCCCTGCACAGTAGTGGCAGTGACATGCCTTGCTCGGGGTGAAACGCTTATATAAAAAAATAAAAATTAAAAAAAAGTGTCTATATATTGGTTTTTCAGTTAACAATTGCGAAACTTTAACCAGAAGATTTTTCATATTTCACCAGCGCCCTGTTTTAATTTTTTAACGAATGACATTTCTCGTTCGCTGTAAATTGAGTTTTAGAACTTACTCAGTATTTGACAATAACTTGGTGTGAATGTCACCATCTCCTGTTCATTAAAAAAACATTTAAATAGGTTATCAGTTGTTAACCGTTTTAGTTTAAAATGTTCACCTTTGCGTAAAACATTTTTATAATGAATGAAGTCATCAAAAACATTCTCTTTACAAACTACAAGCACTGTTATTTTGTATGGAACAAAGACGCTTTTTCAACAAAGTTTTATGAGGCACAACACAGCGACAACCTACACTGAAACTACTCTCCTTTTCAATGAGTTTATGATTGCAAATAATGTTCTATTCTCAAATTTTGTTCATAGGAACATGATTTTCTGATAACTTGTTTTGGTCATTTAATGCATTTTTAAAATGATTTTCATAGGTTTTTACTTATGATACGTATGTTATAGTATTGTCTTTCTAACATTCGATTTATTCAAACATATGAACTCATTTTAAATGATCACATTCGCTGAAAAGTTTCATTTATGTATTGTACAAGCTCTTTCAGTCAACTACCACGTAAATCTCGTTAAATTTTCGAGTAAATTTGTCATTCCATCATTTTGCGAAAATCCTAAACTTTACGACACAGATACCATATTGATAATATTTTGTTTTTCAGCTACCTCATAGAAAAAATAAACATTCTACATTGATAATATAGTGCATTATAAATTCCATGTAAACAATATGAAGCTAAAGATGCATTCTAAAAACTAATCCATGTATTCAGTCAGATAATTACCATATGTGATACACGTTTGGTCGATTATGTTTCTTCTGAGACATAACTGACTAGGCAGAAGATTTTCCGTATTGCTATTAATTTCTGCAGTTGACTAGTTGCGAACCAAGTCTATAGAAACCAATCTGTCCTGCCATTCAACACCTAGCTGGAAAAAGAAGAGATTGATTAATAACTTTCCCAAATGTATTTGTGCGTAAGTAAATGAATCGAATTTAACTGGGATTTGATCTCGGCTCTCCGGTTTCTCAATCAGAATATTAAGAAACAGAATAAATCGTTAGAAACAAAGAAAATAATACTGAACTGTTACGTGATATCAGTCATCCCCTATGACAGTGAACACTGGACAATCTTCTCAAAGATAAAGAAGAGACTTTATGCGAATGAAACCATGGACCGGACATGTGAGCAATGACGAAATTTTAGAGAAAATAGAAACGAAAAGAAAACATATACTTAGCATCTGATGCATGAATTAGGTGCGGTTATAGCCTCTCCATCACCGAATTTATGCCATCAAATGGAATTACTTCTTTATATTGTGCAACTGCTGGGAGGAATTATTAGATATGTCGTATTATTTCTTTTAACGGGCCTTTTTTATTTCTTTTTTTCTCTCTCTCTAACCCTGTAAGTTACTTGTTCACCTCTGCTATATCCATATCTACTGGGCCATGTGTTCTTAAAAACACAAGGCCCAGACGTTGGTTAGTTCCTGTGACTTGACCCAAAGAGCTATGATTTCAATACCAGCCTACAGCAGTGATGAACAAATAACTTACAGGGTTAGAGGGAGATAACTCATGACTTCCAGAATAGGCACTACTATGCAAGGAATGAAGTTCATATACCCTAGTCATTGTAATAAATGGTTCGGTTCGATATTCCTAGCACAACCACGACCGAAACGTCGTACAAATGATAATAAAGATGAGAACAATAGCTCGAATAATGTAAATACTGTAAATACTACATCATCTCAGAAATATAGACAGAAATGTGGTTCTACAGAAGAATGCTAAGAAAATATGGACCGAACACGTGAGCAACGACGAAATGTTTGAAAGAATGTAGACGAGAAGAAAACTCATACTTAAAAAGTAAAAAGGAAAAGATTGCTGAGATTCATGTGACACGTTATGAGGAAAGGACTGGATATTATAATACTCAGAAAACGGATAGAAGGAAAGAGAGACAGGGAAAACAGTGCGAGACATTTTTGAGAGGCTCGAGCGTATCAAATATGTCAAATGGCGGAGAAAGGTTTGGGAGAGATACCAAGAGGAAATATATTAACAGTGACAAGAGACAAGGACAAATGAAAGTCCATGATCGCTTACATCCTGAAGGGACATGGCACTTGAAGAAAATACTTTTGGAGGATGATATTTTTGTTATTAAATTATCCTTTCAGAAAAAATTCCTTTTTTGTTTGGCAACTACTTCATTAAGCTGATGAATCCTTTTAACGAAAATCTATATTCCAATACCTTCGTTAGGATAAATCAATTAAATCCTAAGTCATGCGTCGCCGTTTTGATTAACTGTCCGTTTAAGAAAAAAACAAAGAAAACAGTTTTCACTTGGTCGTATGTAGCTTCGTCACACTGGTTCCTATTTCTCTGAACGATTTTGGCTCTTCGCTTATTATATTCCAAATAACACACAACTCATATTTACGGCAAAGCCCGATGCTTTTTGATCAGCATAACAGCATGCCATTATTATCAATAACTATACCCTTTTTAATCGGATGTCTTTTTTCCTCCGTTGCATGCTGGACCTATCAGGAAGAATTCGAATTGAGAAAAACTTGTGGCAGAAACTACAGCAGAGAAATAAGACCTTTAAAAGAATTGAGTCGTACAGTAGATGTTGATGGAAACATTAAAATTTACAGCCTTCGTGATCTCGACTTGATTCAGGGAACCATCAAGATAGAAGCCGATTTATGGTGACATTGGTTTGACGAAATACTCTATTGGAATGACACACACCCCAACATAACACACGTTACTGTCCTAGCCCATAAAATGTGGGTTCCAGATATAGGCTTTTACAATACCAAATTTGAAGATAAGAACAAAAGAACTCCACAAATTCTCCTACAGAATAATGGCAGTGTAGAAATGGGGATACTGATGAATTTTGAGATCCTCTGCAAAATAGACGCTTACGCTTACCCGTTTGATAGACACGAGTGCCGGGTGAATATAAACTTTAACGATTATGAAAATGATAAAGTAAAATTTCGAAAGCTGACATGTTCTTCAGATACAGGCTTCTATGAAAGTAAATGGTTGATAACACGGTTTTGTTCATTTGACAACAACGACACTGATTATAGCCGGGGCTACATCATTTTCAAAATCACCCGCAAGATTCAAATAAAATCTTTCTCCAGTCTAATACCACTAATTATCTTTCTCGTTATAAATATTATGACCGGATATCTACCCATAGAAAGTGGAGAGAAAGTAACACTGGCTACAACGATTTTTCTGTCGAATATCGTCTATCTCGGGAATATTGGCAAAGAACTACCTAAAGAACCATCGCAAATTCCGCTAATCTTTTTGTGTCATTTAATCTTGACATTACTGAGTGGGTTGACAGTCGTCGGAAGCATCGTGGCTGGCAAGATATACTGGAAGAATAAACACGCAGAACCAATCAGGAATTACCCCAGCAGTAAACCAAGGAACAAAAGGAAGGACATCAATCAAGCTGAAAAATTCGAAGAGGTTAACCAAGAAGTAATACACAATGAACCGAAAAAAATGTATTTTCATCATTTGAATACTGAGTTAAGAATATTTAAATTTATAACTTTTATTTCAGTGCTGTATGCAGTTATCTTTATAGGATTGTTTTGTGAATACATATTCCGATTCGACTGATGGCACGAATGACGTGTTTATTGGCAGATTTGACCTTTGAATGAAGTTGGCACGAATAATTTTGACACACAAAAGTGAAATAATATTTCTTTTGTGCAAAACGGACTATATGATTGTACTCACATATAAAAGTATTTTAAAATACAGTTATGTAAGCTTTATATATATGAACGAGGAAAACAATTGCAACGTTCAAAACATTAATTTTAAACAGTGCTCAATATAAAAATAGACAATGAACATTTATTATTAATTATTATGTTAGAACATGTGAAAAAATACAAACTACCACATAATTGTACATTTTGTTTCGACATTGAAAGAACAATGTCTCATTACGTAATTAACAATGATGAAAATAAATGTTTCTATTTTTTTTATTTCTTTTTAGAACAATAGTTCCCATCATTTTCGGAAGTTTCTTATTTCTAATCTTATTTTCTTCTCTTTTCTTCCCTCTTTCTTTCTCTTTTTTAATATCTTTTTATCTCGTGTGGAAAAAGAATTAAAAAATAAAGAGAAGTGTTGTTCTTGAAAGAAACGTATATTACCTCATTGTTAACTACATAATGATACATTGTCCTTTCAATGTCGAAACAATAATTAAAGTTTGTAGTTTTTCACATGTCAAATCATTTAAATTTTCTGTGTTTACCATATAAATAGAGTCTTAATTCTATAAACAAATCAATAAAATACATTAACCTTATTCGATCTAACATATTTATTTACCAATGATAATGAGGTAATAGATATCATTATACATACTTTTTATAACTCCATTCTCAGTCTCTTTCATGAAATTAAACTTGCTATACTAAAAAACAACAAAATACTTATTGACATATAAGATAAAATCTTAGCTATGGGTAAACGTTTGGACTTTATTTTTAAAAAATTTTTTTTACTTACATTGAAAAATATTCAAAGACATAACTAAATCTACTTATATCAGTATCTGTGTGTGTGTGTGTGTGTGTGTGTGTGTGTGTGTGTGTGTGTGTGTGTGTGTGTGTGTGTGTGTGTGTGTGTGTGGTTATATTTTCCTTTTGGTTAAAAATCTAAACAATATCTGAAAGAAATAGTTAAATGCAATTCTGTTAACCTTAAATACAAACTAAATTTTTGAAATATTATTTCGTCGATGCCCTTCCCGATTATAATAGGCTCAATTTTGATATAAAAAACTTATAATTTGATATTATCGTTCACAAGTCTACAAAATGTTATAATTATTTCTAGTACTGATGAGAATTTCCTTGCAAATCTTTTGCTTTTAGTAGTATGGAAATTTAATATCTTGGTTACGTTATTATTTTCTCTTACAGTTACATGTACTACTCATTTTATTTTTTGGGCTACTGGAAGTGTTCATGAAATGTGATTTTGTTATTTTCTAAGGTTCTTTGTGATTATGTAGCGCCAGTCTCTATAGTCTGATGAAGCATTGTCTATTGTCTCGTTTAAGTTTTAAAGGGTTCATTATCAAGTGCATGATTCTGGCTTTCTTGTTTATGTTTTAATTTCAAAACAACTTGTGATTTTATACAAAAGCAACTCTATCGCAAACAAATCTGTGCTCAATTTCCTTATCTCCTCTACTAAATTTCTTATAACTGGTTCCTAAATCAAGATAATTGAAATACTTACATCAGTGTAGTTAGCATCACTACTCTCATTCCAATTCCAGATCATAAATTCTGTTTTGGAAATGAAGTGTCTATATATTGGTTTTTCGGTTAACATTTGCGAAATTTTAACCAGAATATTTTCATATTTCGTCAGCGCCCTGCTTTAATTTTTTAACGAATGACATTTCTCGTTCGCTGTAAATTGAGTTTTAGAAATTGCTCAGTATTTGACAATAACTTGGTGTGAATGTCACCATCTCTTGTACATTAAAGGAAAATATATAAATACATTACCAGTTGTTAACCGTTTTAATTGGAGACGTTCACCTCTGCGTAAAACATTCTCTTTACAAGCTACAAACGCTGTTATTTTGTATGGTACAAAGACGCTTTTTCAACAAAGTTTCATGAGACACAACACAATGCCAACCTACATTGAAACTACTCTCCTTTTCAATGAGATTATGGTTGCAAAGAATTTTGTATTCTCAAATTTTTAATTTTGTTCATAAGAACATGATTTTCTGCTTACTTTTTTCGGTTACTTGATGCATTTTTAAAATGATATTCATAGGTTTTTAATTATGATATGTATTGTCTGTGTAACAATCGATTTATTCAAACATATGAACTTATTTTAAATGATCACATTAGCTGAAACGTTTCATGTATGTATTGTACTTGCTCTTTCAGTCAACTACCGCGTAAATCTCGTTATATTTTCGAATGATTTTGTCAATCCGTCATTTTGCGAAAATCCTAAACTTTACGACACAGATTCCTTATTGATAATATTTTGTTTTTCAGCATCCTCATAGAAAAAATAAGTGTTCTACATTGATAATATAGTGCATTATAAATTCCATGTAAATAATATGAAGCTAAAGATGCATTCTAAAAACTATTCAATGTATTCAGTCTTATATTTGCCATATGTAATACACGTTTAGTTGATTATGTATCTTTCGAGACATAACTGACTAGGCAGAAGATGTTCTTGCATTGCTACTAATTTCTGCGGTAGACTAGTTGCCAACCAAGTCTATAGAAACCAGTCTGTACTGCCATTCAACACATTGCTGGAAAAAAGAAGAGATTGATTAATAACTTTCCCAAGTTTATTTGTGCGTAAGTGAATGAATTGAATTTGACTGGGATTCGAACTCGGCTCTCCGATTTCTCAATCAGAATATTAAGAAACAGAATAATAAATCGTTAGAAACAAAGAAAATAATACTGAACTGTTACGCGATATCAGTCATCCCCTATGACAATGAACACTGGACAATCTTCTCAAAGATAAAGAAGAAACTTTATGCGAATGAAACCATGGACCGGACATGTGAGCAATGACGAAATTTTAGAGAAAATAGAAACGAAAAGAAAACATATACTTAGCATCTGATGCATGAATTAGGTGCGGTTATAGTCTCTCCATCACGGAATTTATGCCATCAAATGGAATTACTTCTTCATATTGTGCAACTGCTGGGAGGAATTATTAGATATGTCGTATTATTTCTTTTAACGGGCCTTTTTTATTTCTTTTTTTCTCTCTCTCTAACCCTGTAAGTTACTTGTTCACCTCTGCTATATCCATATCTACTGGGCCATGTGTTCTTAAAAACACAAGGCCCAGACGTTGGTTAGTTCCTGTGACTTGACCCAAAGAGCTATGATTTCAATACCAGCCTACAGCAGTGATGAACAAATAACTTACAGGGTTAGAGGGAGATAACTCATGACTTCCAGAATAGGCACTACTATGCAAGGAATGAAGTTCATATACCCTAGTCATTGTAATAAAGGGTTCGGTTCGATATTCCTAGCACAACCACAACCGAAACGTCGTACAAATGATAATAAAGATGAGAACAATAGCTCAAATAATGTAAATACTGTAAATACTACATCATCTCAGAAATATAGACAGAAATGTGGTTCTACAGAAGAATGCTAAGAAAATATGGACCGAACACGTGAGCAACGACGAAGTGTTTGAAAGAATGTAGACGAGAAGAAAACTCATACTTAATTCCAGGAAAAGATTGCTGAGATTCATGTGACACGTTATGAGGAAAGAACGACTGGATATTATAATACTCAGAAAACGGATAGAAGGAAAGAGAGACAGGGAAAACAGTGCGAGACATTTTTGAGAGGCCCGAGCGTATCAAATATGTCAAATGGCGGAGAAGGTTTTGGGAGAGATACCAAGAGGAAATATATTAACAGTGACAAGAGACAAGGACAAATGAAAGTCTATGATCGCTTACATCCTAAAGGGACATGGCACTTGAAGAAAATACTTTTGGGGGATGATATTTTCGTTATTAAATGATCCTTTCAGAAAAAATTCCTTTTTTGTTTGGCAACTACTTCATTAAGCTGATGAATCCTTTTAACGAAAATCTATATTCCAATACCTTCGTTAGGATAAATCAATTAAATCCTAAGTCATGTGTCGTCGTATTGAGTAACTGTCCGTTTAAAAAAATAAAAAATCAGTTTTCACTTGGTCGTATGTAGCTTCGTCACACTGTTTCCTATTTCTCTGAACGATTTTAACAGAAATAACACACAACTCATATTTACGGCAAAGCCCGATGCTTTTTGCTCAGAATAACAGCATGCCATTATTATCAATAACTATACCCTTTTTACTCGGGTGTCTTCTTTCCTCCGATGCATGCTGGACCTATCAGGAAGAATTCGAATTGAGAAAAACTTATCTCAGAAACTACAGCAGAGAAATAAGACCTTTAAAAGATTTAAGTCGAACAGTAGATATTGATGGAAACATTCACATTCATAAACTTCACACTTTTGACTTGGTGCAGGGAACCATCAAGATGGAAGCCTATTTAACGTTATATTGGTGTGACGAAATACTCTATTGGAATGACACACACCCCAACATAACACACGTTACTGTCCCAGCACATAAAATGTGGGTTCCACAGATAGGCTTTTACAATGCCAAATTTGAAGATAAGAACAAAAAAACTCCACAAATTCTCCTACAGAATAATGGCAGTGTAGAAATCTGGATACTGATGAACTTTAAGATCCTCTGCAACATAGACGCTTACGCTTACCCGTTTGATAGACACGAGTGCCGGTTGAATATATACTTTGACGATTATGAAAATGATAAAGTAAAATTTCGAAAGATGACATGTTCTTCAGATACAGGCTTCTATGAAAGTAAATGGTTGATAACACGATTTTGTTCATCTGACAACAACGACACTGGTTATAGCCGGGGCTACATCATTTTCAAAATCACCCGCAAGATTCAAGTAAAATCTTTCTCCAGTCTAATACCACTAATTATCTTTCTCATTATAAATATTATGACCGGATATCTACCCATAGAAAGTGGAGAGAAAGTAACACTGGCTACAACGATTTTTCTGTCGAATATCGTCTATCTCGGGAATATTGGCAAAGAACTACCTAAAGAACCATCGCAAATCCCACTAATCTTTTTGTGTCATTTAATCTTGACATTACTGAGTGGGTTGACAGTCGTCGGTAGCATCGTGGCTGGCAAGATATACTGGAAGAATAAACACGCAGAACCAATCAGGAATTACCCCAGCAGTAAACCAAGGAACAAAAGCAAGGACATCAATCAGACTGAAAAATTCGAAGAAGTTAACCAAGAAATAATACGCAATGAACCAAAAAAAATGTATTTTCATCATTTGAATACTGAGTTAAGAATATTTAAATTTATAACTTTTATTTCAGTGCTGTATGCAGTTATCTTTATAGGATTGTTTTGTGAATACATATTCCGATTCGACTGATGGCACTAATGACGTGATTATTGGCAGATTTGACCTTTGAATGAAGTTGGCACGAATAATTTTCACACACAAAAGTGAAATAATATTTCTTTTGTGCAAAACGGACTATATGATTGTACTCACATATAAAAGTATTTTAAAATACAGTTATGTAAGCTTTATATATATGAACGAGGAAAACAATTGCAACGTTCAAAACATTAATTTTAAACAGTGCTCAATATAAAAATAGACAATGAATATTTATTATTAATTATTATGTTAGAACATGTGAAAAAATACAAACTACTACATAATTATACATTTAGTTTCGACATTGAAAGAACAATGTCTCATTACGTAGTTAACAATAATGAAAATAAACGTTTTTGTTTTTTTCATTTCTTTTAAGAACAATACTTCCTATTATTTTTAAAAGGTTTTGATTTCTCATCTTATTGTTTTCTTTTTTCTTCCTGTTTTCTTTCTCTTTTTTTAATATGTTTTTACTTCGTACGGAAAAAGAATTCAAAAATAAAGGAAAGTGCAGTTCTTAAAAGATTTTTTTTCAGATTAAAATGTATATGATGATCATTGTTAACTACATAATGAGACATTGTCCTTTCAATGTCGAAACAATATTTACAAGTTTGTAGTTTTTCAGATGTAAAATGATTTAACTTTTCTGTGTTTATCATATAAATAGAATCTTAATTCTATATAAAAATCCATAAAATATATTACCCTTATTCGATCTAACATATTTATTTACCAATGATAATGAGGTAATAGATATCAGTATACATACTTTTATATCTCTATTCTCATTCTCTTTCATAAAATTAAACTTGCTATACTAAAAAAAAATAACTTATTTACATATACGATAAAAGCCTTAGTTTATGTTCATTTTAATAATATTGATAGACAGACATGTTTTGCTATGAGTAACCGTTTGGACCAGTTTTTAAAAAAAATTATTTGACTCGCATTGAAAAATATTCAAAGAAATAACTACATCTACTTATATCAGTGTGTGTGTGTGTGTGTGTGTGTGTGTGTGTGTGTGTGTGTGTGTGTGTGTGTGTGTTCATATTTTTCTTTTGGCTAAAAATCTAAACGATATCTGAAAGGAATAGTTGAATGCAATTGTGTTAACCTTGAACGCAAACTAAATTTCTAAAAAGTTATTTTGTCAATGACTTTATCGATTGTAATAGGCTTAATTTTGTTACAAGAAACTTTTAATTTTTTTAAACTTGCTTTCCTAATTACATAAAGTGAACGCTCTAATCAAGTGGTCTTTAACCTTTTTTATACCACGAAACGACTTCATGCCGTAAAATCTTTTTACGGAGCACTTATATGCAATTAAAGTGCATTTCGATAAAGAGAGCAACAATAAACAACAACAAAAAAGAGCAATTAATTAAAGAAAAGCAAAAGTGTAAAATCTTTTGAGTCTCATGTCTACACTCCAGTTCGACCACACCCTTGTATTCTTAGTATCTTTGAATCAATCAACTCACCATGATGTAGAATCAATGTAGAATCAGTGTAGAATCTAAAAACTAGTTGGGATTAGAAAATTAAGAGAAACATTTTACGTGCCAAATTTATTTACAGTTAGGATAGATAGTAAAGATAGACGTAAAATATATATTAATTAAAAAATATGTATTAATTGTAAAATGTACTAACAGATACGACAGTATTGAATAGATGAATAATGATAATTTAAACAAATCGTTTTTTGTTTTTTCTTTAATTAAAGTATAATATTCAATTTATCTATTATGTAATTCCACACATGTTAATTATTTCTTTATTGACCTGTAGCAAATAATCCACAAACCGGTACAAGTCAGGGGCCCAGTCGTTAGAGACCTCTGCTCTAATTGACATAAATTAAATCTTATAAAACATTTTAATCGAAACAAATTAATCTATTGTTCTAATAATTACTATTAAAACTAGACCAATACTCATCAGTAATGGTTTTTCAAAGGATATCGTTGATGAACAAATGACAATAAATTGAATTAGTAACTCTGATAACAGTACAGTCCATAAAAGAAAAAATCAATTGTAATATAATATTGTATTCAGATGTACTGAAGCTACAATAAAAATCAAACAGCTATAACAAGAACATGCATGAATACATAAAATTGTCTGATAGCAACAACATCGACTATTCGTTATTTACCACAAAAACAAAAACAAAAGACGTTTATAACAGAAATTAATTGAACGTTATTATTAACATAATGATCTAAATAAAACCAACCTTTTAATATTCGATTGCCCTATAGGAGAGTTTAGAATGCCAAACAAAAACATCTTTTATACAATCTGCAACAATTTTATCTTATAGACATAATTCCGACCAAAGTGCTATATGACAACACGTGATAATGAAACACAAACCTACAATAATATAACTCTTTACGTATAGTACAATAATACCCAGCAAAACACGTTATAAACAAATATTAAATATTTTAGAAGCTCCCATTATTAATTCAAAAAGCATCAATAATCAACTGAAGTACTTCTAATGTTGCAACATGTATTATAAAATGTATTCCAATTCTTCGAATTGGCATTACGCCTCGTTCAACCAATACTGCAATACTTTCTAGCGTAAAACATAACATCGTGTACTTGCGACATTCACAGTCAAAACTTCATACTCAAAAACATTCCCGGACGTGCAAACTTTGCACCAAATGGAATTTTATTAAATTTTCTTCATTGTTGATAATTGACTGAATCGAGTTGAAAGCCTGGAAGTTTAGTAAGCACACAAACTGTGGACAAACACTTTACACCTGGAACACCAATATACGGAAACTAATCCAGTAATAAAAAAAATTGATGAAAAATATATAATTAGTATAACTTATAAATCTTATTCAAATTTGTTTAAATGAACATTTACTGTATCGATAATCTAGTATATATATATATATATATATATATATATATATATATATATATATATATATAGCTTTTTAGTTGATTTTGGGTTTCTAAATTAATTGTTATTTTCTGCTATTAAAACTCTCGTTAATCTACCTTGAAAAGATTTGTAGTTTGTTTGTTGTTGTAAACATATTGTTTTCGACATGTAAAGAAATTACAAAGCTAAAATCAAATTTTGAAAATAACTCTACACAGAAATTATCCTCGATATCTGTACACACACACACACACACACACACACACACACACATATATATATATATATATATATATATATATATATATATATATATAGATTGTGTATGTGTGTAACTTACAAATACTTTTAAATGCTATATATTCAGACGTAAATTTTTATGTCGATTTCTTTCTTTTTTTCTATATATAATGTTAACCCTATAAATAAATTTTATTATCTTCTTTCACTTGTTTATGTTATTTTTACCTCTGTTTGTTTTTGTCTTTTCTGTTTTTCATTTATTCTCATTCACCAATTTTCTATTTTTATATTCTGTATTCTAATCTGTAGACCGTTGACTTTCTCTTACCCTCTCCCTCTCTCCCTCTCAATCAATCTATCTATCTATCTATCTATCTATCTATCTATCTATCTATCTATCTATCTATCTATCTATCTATCTATCTGAGTCAGGTCGTATTATTTACTTAACTGAACACTTCTTATCTATTTATAGATCTAGCTATCATTTCATATTTTTTCTTTGTATTTATCTGTCTGAGTCAGGTCATATTTACCTTTCTGAGTTTGGTCATATTTATCTTTCTGGGTCTGTTCTTATCTATCTAGCTAGCTATCTATCTATCTAGCTAGCTAGCTAGCTAGCTAGCTTGCTAGCTATCTTTCTTTATGTTTATCTGGGTTTAGTCGTATTTACCAACTTAACCCCGTTCTTATCTCTCTCTGTATCTATCTTGTTTTTCCTTTTTTATTATTTATCTCTAGTCGAGTCATATTTATACATTTATCTGAGCCTAATATTTTTAATCTATCTATTTATCTATTGTTCTTTCTTTATTTCTATCTATTCGTGCACGGTCATATCTATCTATCTATCTATCTATCTATCTATCTATCTATCTATCTATCTATCTATCTATTATTCTTTCTTGTTCTTTTTCTTTCATTCTTTCTCTCTATTTATCTCGTCATATCTATTCGAGTATGTTCATATTTAACGATCAATCGATGGGCATATGCAATTATGAACACTTGTATTCAAAATCAATGATAATTTTACTCCGCCTCAAACACTAGAAATTAGTATTTGCA
>JBBBDQ010000841.1:4312500-4502500 GCA_037127315.1 Ascarosepion bandense | reverse complement strand
CACACGAATTGTTTCCATTTTTTTAAATATTAGTTATAATAAATTATAAAGTTTTAAATTATTTAAAATTCTGTATTAATTTCAGTGATTTCGATTACATTAAGTATAAATTATATTTACTAATCATAAATGGAAAAGTTTGATACAAGTCATCACACACAAAGGATTCCAGAGAATTTTGAATTTTTGTCAGTTTATATACGTTCCGATTTTTATAAATAAAGTCGATCATACGCATCATTATTTTAAAATAAAAGTTACAACTATATTAAATTTAAAGCTGAAAGTACTAAAATTCATTGAAATATTAGATACAGAAAATATTTTCCTAATTTTTTGAGATTACTGAGTACTTCAAAACTATATGCAGAGGCCGCTCACGTCATTTTTTAAAATTAAAATTTACAGATAAAGTCTCCGTAGAACAATATAGTCTGTTATCACCTCGTCAAACACGTAAGAAAAACAGCTAGTGTCGGTTAAATATACCACAAATATTTGGTTAAAAATTTTATTTTGTGTTACTTTATATTTAAAGTAAATAGTATTTGTTTCAAATCAGATTAATTCTATTTCAAATCAACTAATATTCATCAAATACAGTTTCAAAAACGTATATTTTATTTTTGAAAGATTTTTAAAACCGAAAACTATCCTGTGTTTACAAAAGATGGACGAATTTGATGATAATACTGAAAAAAAAGAAGAAAGAAAATCGGCTTCAATCAATACAATTTCTCTTTTAAATACACCAAAGTAAATTTAATCTTTAGCCTTCAATTAAAGCTAAAATGAAAGCTTCAAGAAAAGTTTTATATTTTTAATAATTAATCCAAACCTTAGATATCGTGAATTTTGTGGTGGTATTGAATTTTAAATTAATCGTTTTAAAACCTCGATTTGCTGAATGGTCACTGACTATGAAAACAAACTAATTGTTGAGATTTCAAGTCAATCATCTATAATAGTCAGTCAGTTAAGAGCCATACGTGATACACGCTTGGATGATCATGTCTCGAAAGAGGCATGACTGACTGGGCAGAAGATTATCCCGCAGTAGGTTGCCATTGCTTTCTGCGGTAGACTGGTTGCCGACCAAGGCTATAGAACCCAATCTATCCTGCTATTTAACCCATAACTGGAAGGAAGAGACGGATTAATACCTTTCCCAAGGTATCTGCGCGTAAGTGAATACAATGGATTCAGCTAGAATTCGAACTCGGCTCCCCGGTTTCTCGTTCCGAGCCGAATCTACTGTACCACAAAGCACATAGTACGAAATAAAAATTAGTAAGAATTAACAATAGCGACGATTCATCAAAGAAATTTGGAAAATAAAAATTGTTGACTGTGGATATTATGCATTCAATTCGAATTAAAAACATGAAAATATTGTATTTTCTAAGTTCTTGTGTTTTAAATTGTACGTTCGAACTTTTAAATGAGCATATTTTAATGATTTTAGAAATTTTAATAAACATATTTTAATTTGTTATTTTGAAATTTTAATGCACATATTTCAACTTTCTATTCCTAAATTTTAATAAATATATTTTCATTTCTTATTTTGATATTTTTTGCTTATATTTTAATTTATCTCGAAATTTTAATGCACATATTTTAATTTTTTATTTCAAAGTTTTAATACCCATATTCTAATTTGTTATTTTAAAATTTTATTAAACATATTTTCATTTGTTATTTTGAAATTTTAATTCGGTGCTGTCAATCTCACGAGTTTCTCGCAATAATCTAAAGGCCATATGATCATGAAGCATTTGTAACTTTAAATTTAAAATTTCAGTTAGAATAATTCCTCTCAGGAACTCCTCCCAATAACTAATAATTTTGTTTTTCATGTATGCACTTGTATATCATTACAAGATATACTTGCATTTAATAAATATTATATTAGTGATTACATCAAACGATATTTTCACGTTAAAAATATAACATTAAATACTGACATATATATATTAAATATTAACTATTAACATATTCTAAATTATATTACATATATATATATATATATATTAATATCTTATTTATAATATATATACACACGCACATACATACCCACACACATACACACACACACACACACACACACACATATATATATATATATATATATATATATATATATATATATATATATGTATGCAGCTGTCTTTGAAAATGACAGACAAGTTGTTATCATTAAGTTTTTTATATAATTTTTCATGTGTTCTGATGATCTTTTTATTTCAGAATTCAAATTATATAAGAAATATCCAAAGGTTTCTTTTTCGAGCGCTTTCGGCTATACTTTTGACCATTATCAACGATGAATTTTGTTTTACTTCTAACTAAATCTGTGTAAAGTTTATGTATATAGAGTCATGTGTATGTTATATTCCAAACACGGTAAGCATGTTACCATGTTCATAATAGATATTGTTAAAAATAATGGAGGTATTACTAATAAAAGTGAGAAGTCCTACATTTGATATCAACAGGTGGTAGAAAAATTAGATCAAGTAAAAAAAAACAATCAAAAGAGAAATAAAACTATTCAGTTGTGGAATTAGATGTTATTTGAGAAGTTTCAATATGTTAAATTTACTGGAGCATTATAAACGCAATTAAAGTCTACAATTAAAAACAGAGTGAAATTTGCAGCAAAAAAACAAGAGAATAAGTACAAGTATAATATACCGAAACTGATGCGGCAACTAGCAGATTCCACGTCAAAATTAGCCTCTTTACCAAAATCCACTTCCAGTAAACGAAACCAAGTAAAATTTTAAGTATATCTCCATTGAGTTTTGAACAACTTAAAGAAATTGGAAGAGATGGATGAGATGTTGTTGAAAAAAGTTTATTTTTGAAGCTTTCAATTCAGTATCCTAGTCGATGCAGTCTGGTAACAAGTATGATGACGTTCACGCTATCGGTTCTGATTTTTTTTCAATAAAACTTTATTTTCCTTCAAAATAGTGTATTGCCTTTTAATCTTAAGTCTTTTAATCGCAAAAATACACTAATTTTAATGACAGCATCCGTATCTTGAAACATCAAAGGCAATTATCTCACCATTTCAAACACCAGCATATCTTCTGTATATATTTCTGCGATTGGTATTGTAACTATTTACACTATATACATTGTTCCGGCTGCTGTCCTCATCTTTATTGCCATATTCACGACGTTACGCCCGTTGTACGCTCCGGCCATCTTCAGGCGAAATACGTTGGAATTTCGAACCGAATCCTTTATTTGGTCTATGGGGTAGATTGTTCTAGTTCCACATGCCATGCCTCTTCTGGATGTTTCAGTTATTTCTCTTTAGTAACTAAATTCCCCATTTTTTGTTCACCTCTGTGGTGGCTAAGTACTTCTTGGGTTAATTCACTGGATTACTTTAACCAACGCTTTTATCTACTGGGCTATGTGTCCAACGTTTATCAACTGAAGAAAGCCAGAGCGTAAAACGGATCAACAATTAGATAGTGTAAACAGTATCTTCATTTGTTAATATCATGTCCCTTGATAGTGTTACTGCAGATTTCTATTTTATCTGTAAATTGACAAATTGGGAAAAGATCGTTACTGGTTTTCTGTTCCCTTGTAACAATGTGAACCCGAGAATATTGCAGATTTTGGAAGACATTAAACTACGCTGAATGGTTTGAAAGTTTTAATCGAAAATATTAATTCTCACGTCGAGAAAAAGTGTTTCCACTCATAGCTATGGGTCTGGAACAGTAACCAAGGTTTCAAACAATAAGTATTTTGACAAAGCCGTTAATAAGCTCAAATGTTAAGAATTGTCAAAGCTAGGAGGTCTCTGGCATCACAATTATGGAAGACAGTAAATGTGTGTGTGTGTGTGTGTGTGTGTGTGTGTGTGTGTGTGTGTGTGTGTGTGTGTAAATACACGATGGTCTTTATTATAATGGAAAGGATATGAACGTTTTGAAGCTTTACCTAGAAATTACTTAATTGAAAAAAAAAACTGCTTTGTTACTGTAATGGTAATATTAGCCGCTTATTTATACGGAAACATTTTTAATTTTTTGCCCGAATAGATAGTACAACTGTTAGTTGAAATTTATTAAAAAAAAAATTTTTAAGAATATTCGGTAAAAATAATTAATCGAGTCGGCTACCTGTTAATACTCTTTCCCCTATTGAGGAGGGTTTCTTTCCTAACTTTTGTTTGAAGTAGTGCGAAATGTCAACATCTTACTTATCTCATTATTTTCTCTTCCAGCAACATGTGACATTCATTTTAGTTGCTGTGATTGCTGTAGCCCTCAAGTGATGCCGTTTCTGTCATTTAGTACTACTATTCTTTGTGTTTCTGTAGTGTCAATCTACTAGGTTCGAAAGAAGATGGTCCTCGCTGACACTTACAGGTTTCATTCGCTCAATACTATTTTTAACCATTGATCTGCGAAAGCGTTTGTATACAGTTGACAGTTTAGATTTTTTCTCAACAAGTTTGTTGCCAAACATAGCATCCATATGAAAGTCGCGATCAGACGAAGCTATTTATGTACATTATTTGATTTTAAGGTCAATTTTGGGGTTTTGTAGCACTGAGCAGGGTTTAGCTGAAACTGCTCCTAGCACAGCCTATTCTATGTTCAATTTCCTTATCTCCAATACTAAATTTGTATCACTGATCCATACACTGTGATTTGAAGTGTTTAGTATTTAAAATGTTTAGCATTTACTACCCTATTTAATGAACAACTTTAGGTTAGAATACTAAAAATTAAACCTTGCCCTAAGATCCCTGTGAAGTGTTCCTTCTGTTTTTCGCTCCTGTTTATATCTCTCACCCTAAATATCATCATCGACCATATGCATGTGAAGAGTGGAAAAAAGTAAATTTTGCCACAACAGCTTTTCCATTGAATGCCATGTACCTCGGGATTATTATCAAGTCACTGTCAAAAAAAAGCAACTAGCATTCTGATGTTACTAATGAACTAGTATTCTGATGTTCTTATGTTACTAATGAACTAGCATTCTGATGTTCTGATGTGGTGTCAATTTTAGTATTTTTACTTTCCTCTGTGAATGTCAGCTGTCAGTTCAATCATCACCAGTGAAATAGTTTTTAATCCCAAGCCGTCAGAGATGATAAAACTCGGCAAAAACATGAAGAAATTTTTCATCCAAAGAAACATATATTGGCAAGAAAGAAAGGGCAAATAAAAAGAAATAAACATGGACGAATTGAGATAGATAGATAGATAGATAGATAGATAGATAGATAGATAGATAGATAGATATAAAAAGACTAAAAACGAAAGTTGTGAAAACAAATAAAAGCATTAAAATAGATAGAAAGAAAGAAAGAAAGAAAGAAGACTAAAAAAAGACTAAGAACGAAAGAAAGAAAGATTTTCTTTTACTAATGTTCACCCAGTACTAGGACCAACAACCACTCAAGTTTGAGTGTCGCTGTCTGAAGTTATATAGCGTAGGAAAAGACAAGCGTTAGGAGTATAGAGCAGAAGTAGACCTTAAGAAGAAATCGGAAACCCAATACTAAACAGCGAATAAAGGATAAACATCTACTCCTGTTCAGAAGAATAGTGAGGAGTGTAAACCAGATGATAGGCGAATCTATCTACTCCTAAAAACATTCAAACAGAAAAGAAATGAAACCAGTGTCTAATCACGCATATTACTTTTTTAATTTTTATTTATTTGAATTCATATCTGTCGTCATTTAAATAGCCTATACTGAGTTATACAAACCTGGCTTCATTTCTTTTCCTGTACAATTTTTCTAATGCATAATGAACTATCTGACTATTAGACATGTTAGATATTTACAGTGGAGCCTTTTTTTTGTTTGTTTTGTTTTGTCAGAAAAAGGTAGACTGATGTCTATCATAGACGTCGACATGAAGCATATTTTCTTGAATCATAGAATCTATTGATTTATTTATTGTATATAAGGCTAATATTAAATTATCAAATAATCATTTGGTAGCCGCAAGCATTGAAATGCAAATTAATTATTTGTTGTCACCAAACATTGAAATATTAAATTAATTATTTGACATCAGCAAATATTGAAATATTAAATTAATTATTTGACATCAGCAAATATTGAAATATTAAATTAATTATTTGACATCAGCAAATATTGAAATATTAAATTAATTATTTGACATCAGCAAATATTGAAATATTAAATTAATTATTTGACATCAGCAAATATTGAAATATTAAATTAATTATTTGACATCAGCAAATATTGAAATATTAAATTAATTATTTGACATCAGCAAATATTGAAATATTAAATTAATTATTTGACATCAGCAAATATTGAAATATTAAAGTAATTATTTGACATCAGCAAATATTGAAATATTAAATTAATTATTTGACATCAGCAAATATTGAAATATTAAATTAATTATTTGACATCAGCAAATATTGAAATATTAAATTAATTATTTGACATCAGCAAATATTGAAATATTAAATTAATTATTTGACATCAGCAAATATTGAAATATTAAATTAATTATTTGACATCAGCAAATATTGAAATATTAAATTAATTATTTGACATCAGCAAATATTGAAATATTAAATTAATTATTTGACATCAGCAAATATTGAAATATTAAATTAATTATTTGACATCAGCAAATATTGAAATATTAAATTTAGTTTAACATAAGCCCCATCGAATGGAAGATGATTGTTTTGCTTCATTTCTGTCTAAATATTTGGCTGAGGGGTTACCATTATTTCTAATATTCTGCTAATTTCTTCGTTAGTTAATTCCTTAGTTCATACTGCCAATACCTCATAAATTATAAACGGTTCCATTTTGACCACGTGAAAAGATGGAACAGACTCATCAGAGACCATACTTGATTTCAGTAAGAAAACGAATAACTCAGTATAAGCTATGTAAAATGTTGACAGAAAAATACTTTTATAGCTATTACCGTTAAAGATCGCGGGCTAGAATTGATTTTACAGTATTTAATATACACCTTAAACACGTTTGTGAATAGCATTCATCATGTCAATAACAACTTGCAATTTAATCAATATATATATATATATATATATATATATATATATATATATATAAATTATTAAATAACATAAAGGAAAGTTCACCAGAACAACTATGATGGAAATATATATATGAAGATATTATTTTACGAAATTTTACGAAACATTTCGTAAAATAAAATTATATTTGTTTACTTTTGTTTATATTAGGCTACAAAAACAGACCAGATAGGAATATTAAGAAAAACCAGGAATTTATGTGCATATAAGGCTTATTCGAGCTTTGACTGCAAATTCCTTTGTGGTTGTGCGGTTAAGACTCATCAGATGTATTGACAGTTTTTCCAATGTTCAAATCCTGTCGAAGGATGCATATTTTCCTAACAAGAATTCTCAAATATTCAGGCTGGTAGATATAAATATACTATTTAATTATAAAAAACAGAGTCTCTACTCAAATACTAATATTCATAAAAATAATACTTAAACAAATAAATTAGAATATATATATATATATATATATATATATATATATATATATATACTATCGAATATTGCTTATTTTATGATAGTATCAAATATTGCGAATTGTGATATATATAGTATCAAATATTACTATTGTTATGATTAGCTCTTATGAGCTATTATTTTTGTGTTTCTTGCAAAATGATTAATTTTTGTTAATATTGTCATTTAATTGCTAATCTTTGAAGTGAGAGATTTATCTTTATATTCAAAACTTTGCTGGTTCTGAAAGTTGAAAAAAGTTTGATTATTAAATGTAATATTTTTTTTTAATCATTTCACCCCGAGCAAGGCAGAAATGCCACTGATGAGCGGGGGGGGGGGCTACATAATTGTAAAAAGATTAATTAGAAAAGAGTGAGGAGTACAAACTAGTTAGAAAGGAGCAATAGAAAGCTGAGAAAGCAGGTGCGATGACAGATACATAGGAGGAGAGAAAGGGAAGGTTATACGGGGGTGGGGAGAGAGCTAGAGTCCAGTGGTTAATAGATGAGTATTGACATTGCATTTAAATTTCTGGAGGTTGTAGCCGTCAGGAAAGCAAGAATATGGGAGCGAGTTCCACAGGCGGGAAGTGCGAGAGAGAAGAAGCTGCAGGAGGAGTAGAATTGTCGTCTGCATTTGGCTAACCTGACTGTGAATGGGTGGGACCCAGTTGCCAGTCTGGTTGCACGAGTAAACACCTGTTGAGGAGGCACCAGTGACTTAAGTTTGTCCGAGCAGAAGCCATGAAAGTATTTATAGAAGAGACAGAGGGAGGCCACATTTTGACGGTGGGGAAGTGGCTGCAGTCGAGAAAACAGTGGTAGGCTTCATCTAATATTTAAAAAAGGATAATGGTTTATAATTCATTTTAGGTTCAATCGTACAAAAATATTCCCTTCCGCTCCTAATGAGTGTAAGAGGATCCTAAGGGATGCTAAGCTGTTGTTTGCTGATAGAATGAGGCAGCGTATAGCAGCCCGCAAGCTCGGCTTCAAAGACTACTGGCGACTCTGTAGGAGTGTTGAACAACAGAAAGCCCTCCATTTCTCACTTAATCAATAAATTTGAAGTACTCGCAGTCACAGCGGATAAAACTTAATGCTTTGCTCACAGCTTTTCCTCCAACTCTACGTCTGATTCGTCTGAAGTATCCGCACCAGACTTCCTACCAAGAACTAAGGCTCAACTTAGGGACGTATACATAACACCCTCTCTGGTCTCTAACATATTTTCTAAGCTTAACCTTCACAAGGCGAGTGGAAGAGTCGATGAATGATAGAAAACATACCAATGTTTGAAAGGTTCCTAAAAAAATATTTATATACGGAAATTAATTTTTCTTTTAATTCGAATTAGCTTCAGGCTATTATATTGAACCGAAATTTATGTTTAAATTTACATTATAGAAGTGCGTTTGCCGGGGTTTTTAGGTACCAATTGTATATGATTTATGTTGTTTGTGTACATTTCACAGCAAACTTTAAAAAGAGTTTTCTTAAGGTTTTTTTTTCATATAAAGCAAGGTCTTAAGGGATACAAGGAATTCCTCATTATGAAATATATTGAACATGTTACTGTAGCAAGTTTACAAACTGATTGTAGAGGTAGGCTACTTCCTGGGATAAATTATTTTATCATTTCACCCCAAGCAAGGTGGGAATGACACTCTTAAGCAGGAGGTTAGAGAGAGTGAAAGTGAGAGAAAAGATAGATATAGGAAGTACTGAGGAAAGTACTGAGAAAATGAACGGGATTCAATAAGATAGAAGATGAATATTGACGTTGCATTTAAATTTTTGAAGATTGTTGGGAAGCAAGTAAATGGAAGGAGGTTTCATAAGCGGGAATTGCGAAAGAAGAAACTGTTGGAGTAGAAGTGTCAGTTACACTCAAATATTTAAACAGTAAATGATTAGGACTTGGAAGCCAATAAAATAGCACGCCTAAATTAATATATTTGAGGTACCAGGGGGTAGAAACTAGTCAGATCCGTTGCCATGGAAATATTTGTAGAAAAGACAAAGGGAAGGTACGCCAGGTCGGTGAGAAAGTGACTGAAGTTGAGATGCCAAGTCAGGATAGTTTACATTGCAGATTTGTTTTTTTTGTTGTTTTTTTTTTTGGGGGGGGGGGGGTTGCGGGGTGTGTCAAGAACCTTAAAATGAATAGCAGGAGCAACATACCATATATGGCAACAGTATTCAATGCACAGACGAATGCTAGATTTATAAACGTACAAGATGGATTCTGATAAAATTTCTGCCGCGATACAGTGACCCCAATTTCCTAGCAGTAGATGCAGTTATTGATTCGATGTATTCGTCCTACTTCAAGTTGGTTGAAATCGTGAGACCAAGGAGGTGCAGACTGTCGCTCTCCAGAAGATTAGCATCAGTCAAGCTGATGGCGGATAGAACAGTTTCTCGATTGTGGTTAAACTACGATTTACCATAAATTTTTATTGCAAACAGAATAAAACCCTAAACTTCTGAAATGCCCGATATAAATAGACCATTCGTCAATTTTAAGGTTTTACTGATATGAATTTATTTTGTTTATCTTTCTGGACATATCTAAAAAGGGTCCTTTTTGAGATTTTATTCGTATACGGTCGGCCCATAAAGATTATTCGAGAATCCTAATCGTGCAATATATCAAATAGGAAGACCTCTTTATAAATCTTGGTTTGATACATACTTTATATCCTCTGTCTAATCGTCTGTAAACTTTGCTGAGTAATTTACTTTTTCCCTTATTTTAATTGTTTTTGGAAAAGTAAATCTATCGTTTAGACCCCTCTTCTCCCCCCACTTGGTGTTTAATAACTCCCTGTCGCAAGTATTCCACCATGATTAAATAGAATTGCAAGAAGCATGCATTAGTAATTTTTTTCTGACGTAAATCTTCACGACGAGTAAACAGTATTTACGTTCATAATTTAATATAAAAATCACTGTTATAATATCTCTGTGTAATTTCTACGAATACAACTAGTTATTATTATTATTAGTAGTAGTAGTAGTAGTAGTAGTAGTAGTAATGTGTCTATAATGTTCAGGTTTAGACAAAATCAATATATTGCCATTCTAAGCGTATATAGCGATATATATTCTTGACCAACTGAAACAAGTTCATTAAAAAATCAAAATTTCGACTCGCAAAATATTTTTTTAAGATTAAACAAAGCAATTTTACTACAGAAGGATGCTGAGAATACCACCGACAGAACACGTGAGCAGCGACGAGGTGCTGGAGAGGAGGCAAACGAGAAGAAAACTATGCTTAACATTAGGAAGAGACAGCTGTGATTCCTAGGACACATAATGAGGAAGTAAGGTCTGAAGAATCTAATACTCACAGAATAGATAAAGGGAAAGAGAGACAGGGGAAAACAGTGCGAGACATTTGATGAGCTTGAGCAAACGGATGGAAGAGCGATATTTGGGAGAGATACCAAGTGGGAAAATACTAAGAGCGACAAGGGGAAGAGACAAGTGGAAGTGCATGATCATCTACGTCCTGGAGGGACACAGGACAAGAAGAAGAAGAAGAAGAAGAAGTCGAGAAAGAAGAAGAATCTATTCCAGCTTCTTGCTTTCCTGTCAACTAGAATTTTCAAAAATTTGAATGCAATGTCTATCGTCATCTTCTGTCTCCTGAAACTTACTCTTTTAATTGTCCTTTCTATTCATAAAAGTTTCCTTCACTTTCAGTAACTCTTTGCAACTTAGCGGATTTTTAGCCTTGCTTGGGGGATGGTTTCAAAAGTATAGACACATAAAAAGCCGATATAGGTATAATAGAAGTCGCATTGTATGCAACGATAAAGTCAATAATGACACAAGCATCTTTCAGTGTACTCAAAAAAAAAACAAGTTTACTTATACATGACCACTTACAATCAAGTGAGATTACCTTTTAACTTAATAACCGCCTTTATTTGACGTAATTGATTCACTTAGAAATCAGGTGACAATTGATTAAAGATCATCGTGGCATTTTCATTTTAAAATGCACTCACTACGAATCTCGTTCTGTACCAAAGTGGACAGTAAAAGTATATCAGGCAGATAAAAAGAATTTAAATCGTTTGTATCCATGTCTAATTTAGTGTTAGCACCAACCTTACTGCTGTTTGTACTAATCACTCTTTTACCATTAGCAGCATGCTGGACATACGAAGAAGAATTTAATTTTCGAAACAATGCTGTGCCTAATTATAATAAAAACATCAGACCCCGAAATAATTTAAGCGAAAGCATTCTTGTTGATTTGGAGATTTACATCTTAAAGATAAGCGACTTTGATATTGTAAAGAAAGACATAAAACTGGAAATCTTCTTAGTAATGAACTGGACTGACGAAAAGATCTGCTGGAATGAAACCGTTTACAAAATAAAAGATATACATATATCAAATGACAAGCTATGGTCCCCGACTATTAGTATACATAATACAGAAAACAAAATCGCCACTCCAGAACAACCTATACTACACTTATTCAGCAATGGTTCTGTGTATCAATGGAAAAGGCACTATTTTAATATTCCCTGCGATGTGGATATCTACGCATTTCCTTTCGACAAACACATCTGTGAAACGGTGCTTTATTTCTCTAACTATTATATTAGCGCAGCAAGGTTTACAGATGTGAATTGTCTTGATTTTAGTAACTTTACAAACATGAACTTTTTCACGATATTGTCCTGCGAAATGAAAGAAACGAATAATTTTAGTCAAGTCTTCTTGAATATAAAACTTAGGCGCAAGGTTCGGTTACAATGTTTATCCACTCTTTTGCCTCTGTTTATATTCCTCATTCTGAATATAATGGTCGGACATCTCCCTATAGGGAGCGGAGAGAAAGTTACCTTTGCCACCACTCTTTTCCTCTCAAACATCGTTTACCTCGAGGATATTGATAAGCAACTACCTAAAGAACCAAATAGAATCCCACTGATTTTTTTGTGTCATCTAATTATGACTTTTCTAAGCGGGTTGGCAGTTGTTGGCGCCATCATCACGAGTAAAATATTCCGAAAGACTAAATCGTTACGAATGGTCGAAACAAGTAAAACTGTTGCGAAGAATTATCAAGTTCATTTTATAAGCAACGAGGGAGGCAACAACAATGACGCGGATATTAACGAGCACAACGACGCAAAGAAAATGGATAGCCAAAAACGAAAATGTGTAGATTGTTCTAAAATTGAATCAATAATGCATTATCTTATTACTTTCATTTCTGTTTTGTCCGCTTTTGTTTTTGCTGGGTTGTTTTCTGAATCAATCCTTGAATAATGAGAAAATGATGACACTGTTTGTCCCTGGTCGGAATACGTCAGCAAGGTTTCGGCATTTTTTCATCTTTCACCATTGACTTTGCCTTTATTTTGCTACTTAACTACATACCCGCTAGCTTTAGCCATTTTTTACAGTGAAAAAATAAACTGTCATGACTGTAAATAAATATTTCAATGATTAAATACTGTAGTATGTTTCAATATTTGGCTTTTATATTCTGTGCTGGGCATCAGCAAGAATTAGATTAAAATTAAATCAAGCCTTACTGAAATAATATAGTTATAATAATCATATGTCTCAAATATAAATAAAATTGAAATAAAATATTAAAATTATATAATATTTGATTAAAATTATTATTACATTTTATTACTTCCTCTTTGTCATACAAACTAAACAATGCATACATTTTTCATTGTTCAATGTTTTTAGTGCCTAAAAATTATTCAAGAAAATATGCTTTTTGTTTCTAGCAATGGGGCCTTTTAAATTGTTTAGATTTGTTATAAAATAAATTAATGGTGTTTACTGGATACATTGATTTTTTTCTTGTTCTAATTATTTACACATGTTTTAAGTACAAACTCTTTTCCTTTTTCAATTTTATTGTGTGTTTTCTTAACACTCATTCCTCTTTTGCCTAATTTAACAAATATCTACCCACTTGATTGTTGTTTATGTTTTCTGAGTCACTGATTCAAAGGTATCACATCTTTAACTGATCAGCTACTCATCTACGTTCGATATTTATAATATATTTATGAAATATTTATAATTTTATTGTTTTATGTAATTTTATTTTAATTTTTGTTTATCATATTTATCTTTAAATTCAATATTTAACTTTTAGATTAATACAATTCAATGTCTGCACCCGCCTAAAATGAAAATAAATGTTTATTGCTAAATGTCACAAATGTGAACAAATATAACTTTTGTCGTCATTTTAAAGATGAATTATCCTCCATATAGGGATCCACTAACCGTAGCTTAAATGTAACTCAATGCCAAGTGTATGAAGCACCAAGTGAGAGTCTACTTCACTATTCAGTAGTCATTGATCTAGCGAGGCCAAGTTGCCAAACACTACACCAATCATTTTCGTTCATACGGACCTTCTTCAAGCCAAGAAACATAGGACCTCTTGGATTTAAAGGTTGGTTAACGATATTTACTATATTTTCCAGTTTAATCCCCGTATGGAGTAGGCCTTAAAAGTCATATTCAGTGGAAGAAATAGACAAGGGACATAAATGTGAATGAGACTGCTAATCATTAACTGATATGTAATCTCTCCAAAGCATGAAAAGAGGAACGAGAACACACCTAAGCTCTTTGTGGTTAAAAGCAGATTAAGTTAGAAATTTCAAATTTACTGAGTACGAAGCCAAATGACTAAAGAAGGCCGTAGATTACAACAGCCAATATCCGATATTTGATAAGTTAAACAAACAAGATTAGTAGGCTGTTACGAACAGCAATATACGGAAGTAAAAATATGTCCCATACTAATTAATTAAAATCTTAATAAACTTAGTTAAATTATAAAAATAACAAATTTCAATTGTTATTTGTTTAAAACTTTT
Organism: Ascarosepion bandense; assembly: GCA_037127315.1. NCBI lineage: Eukaryota > Metazoa > Mollusca > Cephalopoda > Sepiida > Sepiidae > Ascarosepion > Ascarosepion bandense. The sequence goes on along the minus strand of JBBBDQ010000841.1, from coordinate 4,488,056 downwards.
TTCTTTATAGCATAAGTCGCTATGCATGCACATTCTTTAATGTTTCCAATGTTTATTTCATAATATACTGTTTGCTGTTACGAAATAATTGCTTCATATTCTTTCTGGTGATGCCAAATAACTCTTATATATCAATTTTTGATTATACAAATTAATTCTATAATATTTTACAGTTTACGACTTGTCTGTTTATATGTATGTGTGCATGTAAATTTAAGCTACGGTTAGTGGATCCTCATACGCATGTAATGTGTATTAAAATGATGAACATTTTTTTAAATATATGTGTGAGAAATCTTTTGGATGGTAAAGCGTATGAATGTGTATGCATGTTGGTCGGTAACGGTCTTTTTCTTTATGTGCCGTGTCCTTTCAGGACTTAAGCAATCATAGACATTCAATTACCCCTATCCCTTGTAGCTATTAATATTTTTCTTCTTCCCAACCACCTGCCTTGCCATCAACTTGTTTAAGTCAATCAAATAGGTCTCGCTCTGCTTTCCCTTGTCTCCCTTTTTCTCTATCCGTCCTGTGAGTATTAGTTTATTCAAGCCTCCTTCCTCGTTACGTGTCACAAAAACCTCATCTGCCTTTTCCTGAGCTAAGCATAAGTTTTCTCTACGTTTGAATTCATATAACAGTCCAGTACACTTTTCTTGTTTCCAACGAAATTTTCCTGTATCTCAGTACTCTGCTTAGCCTTTGAAATACGTCTTTGGCCATGCCAATCTTCCTTTTGGATCTCATTGTCGCACTTTCCATCCTCAGTCAAAATGCTTCCCAGGTATTTAAATTTCTGTACCTGTTTGATTTTAGTGCCTCCTACTTGTAGTTGGTATTTTGGGAACCTTTCTTTGCTGATGCCCATGGGTTCGGTTTTCTTGAAGTTTATGTTTATTTATTTCTTCTCATCTTTCCTTGCTACCTTCTGTAATAGGTCCTGTATTTTCCTTTCTTTGTCTGCTATCAGCACTATATCATCTGTGTATCTTATATTGTTCAGATTGTGGCCACCAATGACGAATCCTGGGAGAAGTTCTAACTCTCTCAGAATTGTTTCATCGTACAGGTTGAATAGATCCGCTGAGAAAAGACGTCCTTGTCTTAGACCCCTTTCCATTTTCATATATATGAGCTGAATTCATTTCCTGTCCGTTTGCAGCCAGTATAGATTCTTAAGAACCCTAATGTCTTTTCCGGATATGTCGAGGTTGTCGAGCATTTCTAACAAGTCCTTGTAGCGTACTTTGTCGAACGCATTAATCTTTAAAATACAGGTACACTTATGTATATAAAGGAAAGATCTGCAGACATTCAGATTAAATCATTGAAAATCTAATGAGATGGACTAAAGATGCATAAATGCTGTTGTCACTTTTTTATTGTGGATCAACGTAATATAGCGTGAGTGTAAATATTTTGCGGTTATTATTCTTTTAAAACTTTTCTTTTTATAGCAAAAGTAACTATGCAGACATATTTTATATTTTTTCCCATGTTTATTTAATAATTTACTGTTTTCTGCTACCAAATAATTGTTTAATATTCTCACTGTTTGGTGATGCCAAATAATTCTTTTACATATCAATTTTTATGATACAAAGTAATTTTTTAATAATTCAATGTTATTGCTACTAAATAATTCTATAACAGATAAAGTGTGGTACCTCGATATGGTGTAATAGTTGGCAAGCTTGTCTCGCTAAAACCTGTTACAACTCAGTAGTGAGTTTGATCGTCTCAGGGTACCCCATACTTTCTACCTTCTTCCGCATCCAAGCGGCGTTTAGAAAATTGACTATAACATAAATTTTTGGTAACACAACTTTATAAAATCATACTTCAATATATGGCAGTTCATATACGTGATGTTACGAAAACTTTCAGTAAACCGACTGTTTTACGAAATTTTTCTGCCACTCTTCATGAGTATCCCATTTTTTATTCGTTTCAAAGCAAGGCGGTAACGCCACTGATGCGCAGCGGGCTACATAAGAGAGAAAGATTAGATAGGAGAATAAAGAGAAAGACGAACCAGTTACAGGGGATGTCAGAGAAAGGAGCAAGAAAATGATGGAAATACAGGTGTGATGGCAGTTACAAAGGTAGAGAGAAAGGAAAAGATATACAGGTTGATGTAGAATGAACTGGAGTCAAGTGGTTAAGAGATTGGTATTGACATTGCATTTAAATTCCTGGAGCCGTCAGGAAAGCAAGAATATGGAAGAGAGTTCCACGGGCGGGAAGTGCGAGAAAAGAAGCTGATGGAGTAGAATTGTCGGCTACATTTGGTTGATCTAATTGTGAATGAGTGGGACCCAGTTGCTAGTTTGGTTTAGTTTATATGGTAGGGGTACCAGTGACTTAATTTCGTCGGAGCAGAAGCCATGAAAATATTTGTAGAACAGACAGAGGGAAGCCACATCCAGCCCCAGTCACATCGGTGAGAAAGTGGCTGGAGTCTAACTTCCTAGTCGGTACTTATCACATTACTGATTCTCCTTTGGAGCCTGTCGGGAACACTGAGATGAGCATTTTGTGGAATAATGTTCAAACGTACAACTAAATGAGAGTTTGTGTTCTCTTGTCAATGTAAGTAATCTTTTCAATTGTCAAATTGACCAAACTAATGTACTGTATACATGATTGTGGGTCAACGAAACGAAGCTAGCGTTTAATAAATTTTGCAGTTAAAATCTTTCATTGAAGGTGGAGTTTGGTAGTATTATATCTATTTGTATGTATTATTTTACCAATTTTTATGTATTATTTAGAACATTATTTTTAATAAAATATTTTTTATTTTTATGAAATATTTAGAATATTATGTATTATGGAGAGTATTATTTGGAGTTGTATCATTTTATTTATTTTTATGTATTGATAGACGTAAGTTAGATTCATGAAGAATGGACTGATAGAAAGATGGTAATATAATGTAATGTTTTAAGCTTGTGTTTATAGTTAGTAGTAATACTATTATTATATTTTGAAAATAATTTCTTCTTAAAAGGATATATTATTTTTTAATTAGGCTGGCATTAGTGAAATCAAAGTTAGTCCCATGTCGTTTCAATGTCTAAAGTTTAGATCAAGGACCAGCGTAATAAAATAATATCCTAATGTTTTACAATTTTTGTCTTTATTTTCATTAGAAATTAAAGCTAAAATAGGATGAGTAGTGTTTATTGTTTAGCATTTATTCATTTTCTATAAGTGTAAGTGTGTATAAATTGAAAACTATTCGTGGGTACAAAACTGAAGACCATGGCGTTCTTTCTAAAGCCTTCCTTTAATCATTTACCTGTTCTTGAAGAAGAAAAGAGTGAAACTTAACTTTTCACGCAGAATTTTCTTAAAATCTGTATCTTTCTTTGCTGGATAATCAATTTTCTTTGAATTTCTACTGGAACAATTTTAATGTGTTATTCGTTGTCTCTTAGATGCCTAACCTGGTTAATAAAAAAAATTAAATAATTCACCCGCTTCTTTTTCTACTTCTCATCTTTATTTTCTTTTACTTTATAAATTTATTATTAACAGTACATAAACAATTCTTAAAGAAAATCTAAAATAAGCTAACCTAAAATTGTCTGTGTCGGTTTAATACGGTGATGCCGAAATAAATGTAATTAAAAAGGTTAAAGTACCTTATTGTCAATAAGTGATTGGGAATGCAGATACTACTATTTTATAGCAAGTGAAATTTTTAAGTGTCACTTAATGCAACCGAATTAGTTTTAAACCGATTGTTGCGCACGCTATTTTGTAGCAAATATGATCTCCAATGTTTTGGAGACAGAGGAAGTGTTTTACTTTATTTTATTTAACAACACATTTAATAAATTTTCTATAGTTACAAAATAGTAAATTTATTAAATAACTTATTTACATTATTACATTAAAGTGCACATTTTACATTGTCTCTTAAATGTTAGCTTCTAAAGAAATTTACCTTCAGAGTTTAGCAGTTTTTCGTATTTTTTTTAATGCTGTCCTTTCATAACTACATATTCCTTTTCTTTATCATCTGTGAACTGCCATACATGAAGTGGTTTCTTTTTGCCTTCTCTACAGTTTTGAATTCTGTGTATTTCTTTCCCTAGAGAGCCAGTCTACCCTGCTATTAAACCACTAGCTGGTCGTGAGAAAAAGATTGATCCATGCCTTTTCCAAAGTCATTAGTTAAAAGTGAATGCAGTAGACTAGCTAGGAATATAGAACAGTGATGAGATATACATATTTTATATTCCATCGCCATAATGACTCTGTAAGTTTGAAGTGGTAAATATTTGGCTATATAAGACATTCACAAATAAAAAAGGAAAAGAAAAAAGCAGTGCTAATACCAAATTTAATGTTCCAGAATTTTTTACTAGTTTTACAAAGAATGTCTTTGATAAAATTTCATCTTTTGAATAGAAAGTTTTGTGCAACCAGAAATAAACTTGACAATCAGAATATTTTTATGACTCAACTGATTGCTTGAAACATTATATCTTATTTATAATAAAAACATGAATTGAGTAGCTTTGTGCAAATATTTAACATGAATATGATAAATTCTGATGATTGCTACGAGTTTGAAACTTCAAGTAGCATAGAGCGGTGAAGAACAACTATATTAGAACAACATACATTGTATAAAATTGCTTTCGCCAAAGGAGACAGTCTAGGGAAGTATTTTTTTATTATTATTATAAGGTTTACCCTGTCCAAGTGCTGGGGGTCACTCGAGGTTTAGCGTTATGTTTAAAGTTAGAATATATTGATAGTAGAGGAAGATAACGGTTAATTCTACACCTGGACTGGTTAAGATTGTATTGATCGAGAAAACAATCCCTTGGAAGGCTGTTCCATATGGCAGTGGTTTGCGGGAAGAAGCTGTTTGCAGAGATTTTTTATCGCCGATGGAATGTGAACAGAGTGTGGATGGTTTGCTACTTTATAGGTGGCATGGCGCGTCATAGCCGTGAAACTGACTTGGTGGAACCAAGAAATGTAGCTGGTCCGAGCGCTTTCCGAGGTGGTAGCGATAGAATGACTCGCCACATTCTGCCTGTGAGAGAGGTTGGAGGGTAAAAAATAATCCTTCTCCATCAAGAATTCGGAGACACTTTTGAACTCTATCAATCACTGAAAGTAAGGACTGAGTAACTCCCGTCCAAATATGGTAAAATTACCCCATTTTTGGCCAGATCTGGTAGAGAGCACCAAGGGTAGTCAGGTACTTAATGAAGCGGTAATTAATGGATCATTTTACTTGCATCTTTGGCGATGAATCGTATATAGGAGTTCCAATTGAGATCGGTATTTCAAAGTCAGATCGGCGGTAATGGAATGTAAGGAAGTAAATTCCACAAACAACTTCTTTACGCTAACCAGTTCTCAGACTTCCAAGGGATTTCGAGAAATACTATGTAACCAACAATTTGTGTATAAAATGTTTACTATGCTTACAAAATAATAATAATAATACGTATAATAATATATATACATATTTTTGGGTGGGGTCTTGATTGCTTTAACGATTACATATGATGTCACATTAGACTGATTCAAACTTTCAGCTTTATAAGCAATGCCAGGTTGTAGCTAACGGAATATGGCAAACACATTGACAACACATGGTTCTTGATAATGACTGATATAATAGAAATTACTTGAAGAAAACAAAAAAAACATGAGTTTCTGACAATTTATCTACCATTTAGATCACAATATATGAGATCTTATTCGAAAATTAAGCAGACCTTGTCGGTTCAATTTAATAAAATTTGTTGTCTAAAAATACCTCATATCTCTCTCTCTCTCTCTCTCTCTCTATATATATATATATATATATATATATATATATATATATATATATATATATATTCCATTTTTAAACGAGTTATTTCGCTACCCAGGTTTCTACCATGAGTAGTGTCTTCAGGCGATTTGTAATAACTGATTTTACCGTTATTTTTACAGAAAAAATGTTTAAATTAAAATTTTAAAAATTTTTTACGTAGAATTACTGATTTTTACGGTAAAATCAGTTATTAAAAATCACCTGAAGACACCACTCATGATAGAAACCTGGGTAGTGAAATAGCTCGTTTAAAAATGGAAAATATTCAAAAGTTCGACAATATAATTGTATTGAACACTTTTAATACAAATGTGTATTGGTCTAACCCTATTATGACCAAAAAACTACGTATTAAACAATATATATATATATATATATATATATTGTCGTAAATTAATAAATATACAAATGAGGGTGCATATATATATATATATATATATATATATATATATATATATATACATGATATAATTTGATGATGTTTTAAAATACCTCATATATATATATATATACTTTTATATCTTGAATTTTATATATGTGCCTGTTTTGAAATTTTCTACGCTATATATAAAGGCACATATAACAAATATTTTACATAACATTTGATCAAACTTACACGCAGAGGTAAATTCAGCCATAGCTTCGAGCTATCGCTTATTAAAAGAGAAAGTAACTTAGACGGAAAGTTTATCTGAGTGCCGCTATTGAATCTTGCCAAAATATAAAACTGCGCCCTGGATTTATTCAAATATCTTCTTTTCTAAAAAAAAAATATACACCTTCCCAGGGTAAAGCACATTACTATAATTTTTTTAATTAAAAAAGTGGTTAAATCAAAACATTCTATTATTTAGAATAAATAGTTAAATTATCAAATTAAAATAAAATTAAAAATAGTAGTGTCATTAATAAAAAAAATCAACAGTAACAGCATTTACTAACTTTTGTTTATTAGGCATTAAACTACATCTCCATAGCTTACCTTGATTTTCACAGGTATATCTAGGAATATTTTTTAGTGTTCTTAAATTTCATAATTTTGAAAACCTAACGATGTTTATGCTTCTCTTCATAAATACATTATGCAAATTAAAATCTTTACATTTGCCTCAATAAAGTACTTCAGGGGATGAAACGCGTCAGTAAAGAAAAGTTTTCCTTTGCTTTTATTCACACACACACATACACACACACATTTATATATTTATATATATATAAAGATATATACATATATACCTCTCTCCTGTTTCTCTCTCTCTCTCACTGTGTGTGTGTGTGTGTGTGCGCGCGCGCGTGCGCGTGCGGCTGCAATGTTTGGATATAATGTACAAATCAGTTAATTGCATTTATGATCCTGTATAGCGATGTATTCTCGATTAACTAAAACAGGTTAATTGGAAGAGCACATCCCCAGGTTCGTTTGCCCCATAAAAGCTTTTTAGATAACAAACAATGAGAACAATGGAGGAACAGACGAGTGCATGATAGCAATCAGTTTGTAAGAATTGGTGAAGTCAATAATGACATAAGCACTTACTAATGCACTCAATCAATACAGCTACCGTGCAGATATGGCTTAAAAACTTAACAATTAGCACTGAGTGGCTTATCAATTATTAGCTCGTAGCTTAACTCTTAGCAGAGAGTTCAAGTTCTGATTGAAGCCCTTCATCTAAGACTAATGCTCTTGGAAGTACTTCTACACCAGCTATTCTTCTTCTTCTTCTTCTTCTTCTTCTTCTTCTTCTTCTTCTTCTTCTTCTTCTTCTTCTATATGCCGGGTCCCTTCATGACATAGGCGATCATGATCTTCCATATCTCCTTATTCTTTGTAGCTCTTAACACCCATCCCATTGCCATCCAATTGCTCAAGCTTTTCAAGTATGACATGCGTTGCTTTTTCCTGTCTCTTTTCCTTTTTATCTGCCATGTGAGTATCAGATTCTTCAAGCCCTCCTTCCTCATTACATGTCCCAGAAACTTCAGCTGTCTTTTCCTAATGTTGAGTATAAGTTTCATTTTTGTTTCCATCCTCTCTAAAACTTTGTCGTTGGTCACATGTTCGGGCCATGGTAACTTCAGCATCCTTCTGTAGAACCGATTTCGGTTGTTTCAATTCTTTCCTTCATTTTTGAAGCGAGTGTCCAACATTCGAGAACAAGGCTCTGACTAATGTCATTAATATGGCATACGGAAGTAGAAACACAGAAAGTAAGTAAAAGAGAGTTGGGTAGATGTGTGAAACAAACACATCCGCCTTCCTGCAAATTTGTGTTTGGCGTTTTAACGCCCACCAGTGGCTTGAAAACTCTGTCACCGACCTTGCTGGCATCCGCACCATATATTTTTCAATAACCCAAGCTCTAACACAAGTGGTGGACTTCCCCACGCGTTTCTCTAATAACCCTAACGGAAGGGACTCCTTACTCGACCTATGCTTTACTTCCATTCCAGACTCCTGCACTACCAGGCAGCACTGCCCCCTCGGAAACCCTGACCACGCCGTAATTTCCGTCAACATCTCAATCCGCTCTTACTCTACCCAAGAAAACCAGACCAGAAGAATATCATACTGCTACCAGAGAGCAGACTGGGACTCCTTCCGAGACTTCCTCTGCGACGTCCCCTGGAACAACGTCTTCGATCTTCCTGTCGAAGACTATGCGTCCGAGGTCTCCTCTTGGGTTAAGGCTGGCATCGATGCTTTTATCCCGGCCAGGAAATTCCAGCTAAAATCAAATTTGTCCCCCTGGTTCTCACCCGCTTGCTCGGCCGCCATTTCCCACCGGAACCATTTCTTCCGGCTCTATCGAAGCTGCTCGTCGAACCAAAACAGGCGCCTTTTCGCCTCAGTACGTAATAAGTGTAAAAAGTATTGAACGAAGCTAAAAGGGCGTTTGCTACCAGAATGAGGCAACGCATAGCATCCTCTAAGTTTGGCTCCAAAGATTACTGGCGACTCTGCAAAAGCGTGCTAAACAAGAGCAAGACTTCAATACCCCCACTAATCAATGAATTTGAAGTTCTCACCTCCCCAGCGGACAAAGCTGAATGCTTTGCCCGTAGATTCTCCACCAATTCGACGCTGGACTCGTTAGGAATACCTACACCCAACTTCCCACCCAGAACTAAGGCTCAACTAAATAACGTCCACATTACACCCTCGCTGGTCTCCAAGATAATTGCACAACTTGACCCATACAAAGCGAGCGGCGGGGACGGAATCCCAATCATAGTACTGAAGAAATGTGCCCCAGAACTCTCCTCTATCCTCTCTAAACTCTATAACCTCTGCCTATCTGCTTCCTGTTTTCCTGCCTGTTGGAAGTCCTCCTGTGTAATTCCTATATTTAAGAATTCTGGCGAACCTCAGACCCCGCCAATTACCGTCCTATTAGTCTCCTTCCGATCTTCGGCAAAGTTTTCGAAGCCATTATCAACGCCGAGGTGATTCAACATCGCACGGCCCACAGGCTTCTCTCTGACAAACAGTACGGTTTCCGCTTCACCAGTTCTACTGCTGATATGCTAACGACCATTACCGAGTACATATACCGGGCTCTTGACAAGAATGGCGAAGCCCGAACCGTTACCTTGGATATCTCCAAAGCGTTCGACAGGGTCTGGCACGCTGGCCTCTTATGCAAACTGCGGAGCTACGGGATAAATGGACATCTGTTTGACCTCATCCAGTCATTCCTCTCTAACCGCACATTGAAGGTAGTATTAAATGGGCATGCCTCCCAAAACTACCATACGAACGCGGGCGTCCCTCAAGGTTCCATCCTAGGTCCCATGCTCTTTCTGATGTACATTAATGATCTCCCAAGTAGGCATGTACGCCGATGACATCACAATCTACTCTCGCCTCGATCAAAAACCCGGTGTGGGCAACAAAGCGAACCTCGTTGCCGAGCTTTAAAAGGACCTCCAATCTGTAGTGGCCTGGGGTAGGAAATGGCTAGTAAATTTCAATGCTTCTAAAACGAAGCTGTTATCAACTAACCACCATAAACAATCGCATCTACCTCCCATTAGCATAGAACAGGCTTGCATCCCAGAGAGTAAAACACTACGCCTCCTTGGCCTTACACTTTCGGCGGACCTCAAATGGAATGACTATATCGAATCCATTGCCAAATCTGCTGCTATGAAAATTGGCTCTCTGTGCAGGGCCCGGAAGTTTTTCTCGCCTGAATCTATCCTGCACATATACAAATCTACCATCCGCCCATGTATTGAATACTGTTGCCAAATCTGGTCGGGTGCTCCTGCTACTCTCCTTGGGCTTATTGACAAAATACAAAGGAGAATCTGTAACGTGGTTGATACTGACCTGGCAGACCGGCTGCAACCACTCTCTCACCGGCGTGATGTGGCTTTTCTGTGCCTCTTCTACAAGTACTTTCATGGCTTCTGCTCCTATGAACTTAGATCACTGGTGCCGCCCAAGCACGAATTTACACGAGATACTAGATTAGCAACTAGGTCCCACCCTTTTAAAGTTAAACAGATAAGATGTAACTGTAATTTCTACTCCAACAGCTTCTTTTCTCGCGCTTCCCGCCTGTGGAATTCCCTTCCACAAGTCTGCTTTCCCGACAGCTACAATCTCCAGGTGTTTAAATGTAGGGTCAATAGACACCTCCTATCACGCTAACTTCCAATTATTTTCAGAACACTCTCATCTACCCAACCCTCTTTCTCGGTATCCTTACCCGCCTATCACCCACCCTCTGACATTTCCTATATTTAATCATTCTCGGTATCCTTACCCAGCTATCACCCACCCTCTGACATTTCCTATATTTAACTATCCTTTCTCCACTCTATGTAGCCCCCTGCGCAGTAGTGGCAGTGAAATGCCTTGCTCGGGGTAAAACGCTTATAAAAAAAATGGTTGGCTAAGATCTTCAAATCTGTATTTAACATAATCAAAGGCCTGAAGTCATCTATCCCATCCCCACTGTCCTTGTTTTTGAGCAGTAACTTCATTACACTCCTCGTTAAGCGTGCCTCATCCAGTTGTTGAAAGTCAGCGCCAGCAAGAGAACAAGAACGGGTTAATACCTTAAGTACATTTCGTAAGAAAGACCATCAAATCCCGGGGATTTATACCAGCCAACTGGCATCAGCGCTTCCCTAATCTCAAACTCTGTTACAGAACCCTCTCACCTAGCTGCTTCAGCCGCCTTAAGGCGGGAGAAATCAGCCGAATAGGCATCGCACTGAGCAGTGCTCTGTCCGAGCTCCATGCTGAATAGTTCTTGAAAGTAGTCGCGAAAAGCTTCATGTATGCGCGCGTTTGTAGTTACGGTCCTCCCGTCAGGATACCTTTTGGTAGCATTTCTCCGTTCGTCTGCACGGAGTTCAGCGGCCATATTCGTTTCCTCAGTCTTTTTAAGCTAGCTCTAACTACAAGAGCTTGATCATTCTTGAGAAGCAAGGAGGCCAGCTCCGCCCTAGCTATGACTACGTCCCCACTTACACGGGATTTAATCGCCCGACCAATGTTTGCGCTGCTAATCTATTTAGATTGAGTCAACGACTATACTCAATAGCAAACGACCTAATTTTAAACCTTAAGGAATCCCACCACTTATTCTTAACCACATTCCCCCGTCAATTCCTCTTGTAGCATTTATAGCAACTGGTCCCGGAAATCTTGCTCTTCAAACAATGAGTTTAATCTCCAGTAGCCAGCCAATTTACCCGAACACCGGAACACACTCAGACTTCTGTCTAAATGCTTTATATATTAATATTTATAATCACGTGATCCTGGTAGTACAGTTCATTCAACAGATACATTAGTAGCCTGGAGATCCGCGGTCGACCACACATATCGGTATCGGCACTCTTCCAACACAACAGATAGTAAATTATCTTTTTCTACGTGTGTACAGCAGGGTGTAAGAGAACATGTTGGATAGACAGGCTTTGACTCACAACGTGAAAAAGTTAAGATTGTAGAGATCAGGATAGTATTTTCTAGGGAGTCTGTTCCATAAGGCATAATAATTGTGAAGAAGCTGTCTGAGTGGAATTTTTTCGTCACCAGTGGAATATAAAAGGAATGAGGATGGGTCCACTCAGTGTACATAATCTTGCGCAGCGTTTATCAACCGTTGCGCCCAGGTGCACAGGTGTACCCCAAGGTAACAGAAGAGTATTTTTATTAATTATTTTTATAATTAAAAATATTTATTTTCACAAATCTACAAATACCAAGCACGTGGTTTCTATGCCAAAGTAAACTCTTTGTTATTTAATATTTCCAGCTGAATGCCTAAATTCTTTAATTTTTTAAGAAATCTTTATCAGCCTTCCTCCAAGAAATGTAAGAGATTCCACATAAATACAGTATTGCTAGTTTTATTTAGCAATCACGCAGTTAATTGCCATATGTGATACATGCTTGGGCGATCAGGTCTCTTTAGAAATGTGATTGATTAGGTAGAAGACATTCCCGTAGTAGGTTGCCATTGCTTTCTGTCCTGCCATTCAACTCATAGCTTGGGGTAGAAAGAATAGATTCATACCTTTAAGTATTTGTGCGTAAGTGAATTAAACGAATTTGACTAGAATTATAAATCGGCTCTACAATTTTCCTTCCGAGCCGAACACCATGACTCAACAACGCACGTCCTTATACATCCAGGAATACTAAACGAAAAATGGCAACGTAGGCGATCAGGACGTAGGCGATCATGGCATTCCACGTCTTCCTATTCCTGGTAGCTCTTAGCACACTTTCTCCTGTAACACCACGCAACCCCGATCCTATCCACCTGCTCAGGCCCTTCAAATATGTTATCGGCTGCTTTCCTCTGTCTCTTTTTCCCTCTATCAGGCCTGTTAGTATCAGGTTCCCCAAGCTTTCCTTCCTCATTGCATGTCCTAGGAACTTTAGTTGTCTCTTCCTGATGCTCAATATTAATTTCCTTTTTTTCAATGCTTTCTAAAACCTCATCATTGCTCACATTCTCGGTCCATGATATCCGCAGCATCTTTCTGTAGAACCACATTTCAGCTGCTTCAAGTTTTTCCTTCATTTTTGATGATATTGTTCAGCATTCACTGGAAAAACTGACATCACATAGTAATCCAGTACTCTCTTCTTTGTTTCTAGTGAAAGTTTCCTGTTACTTAATACTTTACTCAGCTTCTGGAACGCGTCACCATGCCGATTCGCCTTCGGATCTCTGGGTCACACTTTCCGTCTTCTGTTAGAGCACTTCCCAGGTAATTAAATTTTTGTACCTGCTTGATTTTAGTATCCCCCACCTGTATTTGGCATTTTGGGATGCTCTTTTTGCCGATGACCATGTATTCGGTTTTCTTGCAGTTTATTTGTTGTCCTTTCTTGTCACTCTCTTCAGTTACCTTCTGTAGGAGTTTTTGTAGTTTTCTTTCCGTGTCTGCAATCAGCACTTTACCATCTGCGTAAATTATGTTGTTCAAATTGCTGCCTCCTATGACAGATCCTGACATCTAGAGTCTTCAGAATAGTCTCGCTGTACAAGTTGAATAGATCCGGTGAAAAGACACATCCTTGTCTTACGCCCCTTTCTATCTTTATATATCTGCTGAATTCGTTACCTGTCAGTATGCAGGCAGTTTGCTGTCAGTAGAGATTCTTGATTACTCTTATGTCTTTCCCAATATGTTGAGGCTGCTGAACATCTCTATCAGTTCTTTGTGAGGTATTTTGTCGAACTCCTTTTGTTATTAATTTGCCCGGTAAAAAAAAAACGTTCATTTGATATTAAAACCATATAATTATTATTCTTTAAGGTTACATTACCTCCTGTCCTCTGCAATGAGTCTACAGGAATAAACAAAGCAAATTAGGCTAGCTTATGTCTCGTTATCAAACAGATATTTATCAGTTCATAACATGTAAAAATACATTGATTAAATCAGCATTTCTCAACCGATGCACCCTGAAACGTAGCCAAATGTGCCGCAAGTTAACCAAATAGTAATTTATTAATTATTTTTTAAATTTAAAAATATTAATTTTTAAGAACATATAGATTCCAACCGTTCTGAGTCAGTTCTTTGTCGTTTGATATTCTTAACTGGATGCTAAATTCCTTAATAGGGAGTGGAAAATCTTTTCGCTTTTGCCTTTCTCAAATAATTAAAATCAGTCATTGCTAACCCCTTAAAAAATAAATTATTTATAAAACCCTTTAGCCCTTCATTAGTCACCTTAAATTTCTGAAGATGGATAGACACCTGCGGTTTTGACGCACTCAAATACAAAAATACTTATAGTGCTAATTACAATTATGCAAAATATCGTCATACAGTTGAAAAACTAACATAACAGGACATCGCAAAAGAAGACAAAGCGATGTTTTCTTCCCACGACAACTCAACTGCAACTGCACAGCACCATGTTCTACACACCCTCATTGAGTCACAAGAATATTTGGAAGGAGCAAAAGAACCGAGTTGCCAATTAAGAGTACTTTAATATTTTTTTAAAAATTAGGAATTAAGAATACCTTAAAAAGGTTTTGGTAACAAAACATGCAATATGAGTAACTCAGAGTTAAATGAAAACTCTACAGCTAACCTTTCTTGGGAATGATAAACCAAAATTTCATAATTTCAAAATTCATGATTAATTTTTCTACATTGCAAATTGGAAGTTTCCCCAAGAGTTTCAGTTATTCTAAAAGTACGAGTTGAAGAGGAAAAGGTTGAGAAACACTGATGATATATAAATAGCAATAAAAATCACCAATAAAACAACGTAAGCATAAAATCCTAAGACTACAAAAGATTATTGATTATTATCAACCGCTAAACATTTCCTGGGGTGGTTCCAAATAATTGCATCAATATTGATATTACCATCTTTTAAATATATACAGTTTAATGAACGATAAAGTTTATACGCTCTAGTTATAGGGTTGTAATCAATACAATGTTTTGCAACAATAAACGTTCTCAATAAAATACTTTTCTGTTACTAGTAACTCATTTACGGCATTAAACCTGTCAGAAACAAAAGCCCTTTTCATCATCGCCATTTTCACCTGACCAATAATATTGATTCTTACCTCGTGTTTTGACGAATTATCCAAGTTTATACTTTCTATAAGTGTTTAACTGTTAGGAAACCCATCATTAGTTGTGAATACCTCGGCGACTCAAACCAAGCATAAGAGAACTCAGCATACAGTTCAAAAATAACTATTTAGGTAAGTGTACATTAAGGATATTCGTCTCAAATACGATGTTATTCGTACTTGTGAGTATGCTTCCTTCAGTTCTTTGCTGGACCTACCAGGACGAACTCAATTTTCGAAAACGTCATTTCAAAAACTATGATACAAATATTAGACCCTTAAAATATATGAATGACGTCGTACAAATCAATGCGAAAGTACAACTTAAGAACACTCAGAAATTCGATTTAGTTAATGGACAAATAACAGTTCATGGCTATCTTATTTTAAGTTGGTACGACGAGTTACTATCTTGGGATTCCTCCGTAAACAATATAACAAGTATTACAGTATTCAATAAAATGATATGGAACCCAGCTGTCATGATCTGCAGCACGGTATCGCAAATTGATATCAAGAGCCATTCGCAAGTGAGCTTAAGAAGCACTGGCTATGTTGAAATGTTTATACCAATGTCTTTTCAAAGCAGCTGCGAAGTGGATGCATACGCCTTCCCATTTGATGAACACGTGTGCGACATCAACATCTGTTTCACGGACTACGGAATCCGGGAAGTGAAATTACAAAATATAACTTGCGCCTCACCAGAAAGTCTCAGAGAACACAACTGGTTTTTGATTATGACCTGCAGAATTGAAAATCATTTTTTCAGTGATTTGGTTATTAGTTTAAAGTTTACTCGCAAGATTCAAGTAAAATCATTATCCCAGTTATTGCCCGTCTTTATATTTCTTATACTGAATGTCATGGTTGGACAGCTACCCGTGGAAGGCGGTGAGAAAGTATCGTTCGCAACGACTGTTTTTCTGTCGAACATTGTCTACCTGGGGGATATCAACAAGAACCTTCCCAAAGAGCCGACTAATATTCCATTGATCTTCTCGTGCCATCTCGTACTGACTTTTCTCAGTGGAATTACCGTCGTCGGAAGTATCCTCACTTCAAAGAAATTCTGGAAGAGTAAATCACCAGAAACGGTTGCACGTAATAAAGTCGGTTCGGAAAATTCTCAAACTCAACTAGAAAATCAGGCAGAAATTGACCCCAATAAATCGGATTTCAAAAGTCTATCAATGAAAGAATGCAGCATAAGAAAAAAGTGTTTATCTTACTGGGGCTTTGAATCTTTGATGTACAACATAATGTTTGCAATATCTGTACTTTACGCAATTGTATTTACAAGCTTGTTCTCACATTCGCTATCATCTCGAAATTGATTCTAAGTAATTCAGTCTATCTTCATTGCAAAAAAAAGCCATTACGTGTTTTCTTTGCTATTTTGAAAAAGGGCTTTCAGGCGTGAATATTTAAAAACATTTTCCACTAAGATTACTTTTTTTTATTTCCATCAGAAGAAATATTGTCAATGAGTATTATTAAATTTTGATTAGTATTTCTTTACATCTTAATTTTTACTTATTTTGCATATAAACTTTAATTTTTCTATTTAAGTTTTGTTGAACTCGAGGAGTCTTCACCTTCTAGCTTGGTAAAAATCAGAGCTATATGCATGTAAACAACAGATATAACTACAATACAGAAAACTTTACAGACTTTACTGACCAAAAACAATTTTTGGTGCATTATATAGTGATATTGATATAATATATATTTTTTTCATGCAGAAATATATCAATTATTCTTATTTTTTACTGAATGTTACAACTCCGACAGTTTGAAATATACACTTGATGATTGCCACACACGTAGAATAATATATATATATATATATATATATATATATATATATATAATACAGCTCTGTTCACACATTGAGCATTTTTTTATCAAATCCTGAATAACACTATACATACGTGCACCATCATTACTATATATATATATATATATATATATATATATATAATAAAATAAATTTCGATGTTCAAATCAGTTGTATGGCCATTTCAACATGAAATCCCAAAGAGAAACTTCACGCATCATCGGCAATTTCTTTATTTCAAAATAAACCAAGATATTTGACCGGCAGAAGTTAAAATATATATATATATATATCACAGAAAAATTAAAGTGGTGAGATAAATAAGAAACTGATTTGAACATCGAAATTTATTTTTATTTTATAATTGGGTCTGTAATTTAAATATTAATTACACCGAGCCCTCCACCTTCATCACCTTAATTTTAATTAGGATCGGGCTTTTGGGATTGACCTTCCTGCTTTTCCTTTTGGAGTAAAGTTTTATATATATATATATATATATATATATATATAATTTTTTTCATTTTTAACTGTTTTAAATTTTACGTTAAATGAATAATTTTTGTATTAAATTTTATTTTGATTCCTTATTACTTCACTTGCTCTCTTTAATTTAATTCGTTAGTGAATTCGCAATTAAATGATTTAGGTATTAATTCTTAAATAATTTTTTTCATTTTATTTTTTATTTGATTTCTCAACAGTGCTTCTCCACATTTTCTCAGCAATATTTCTCAACAACTCTACTTTATTAAAACGAATTTTAAAATGAATCCTTTTGAATATTAATTATGAAATTTGAAGTCGTTTGAATTCAGAATTTGATTATTAAGTATTAAAACTTGATTCGATTTTTTCATGTCATTAACTTTCCTCTGCTTTAATTTTATCTTTACTGTCCAAATTTTTTCAAGTTGAAAATGAATAATTCATTTTTGACCTGATTTATCCAATTTATTTTTTCTATTTTTCTTGTGTTGATATTAATTGAACAATTTTAAAATACTTTAATTCTAAAATGACTTATTTAAATGTTAGTTTATGACTTACTTTCTTCATTGTGTTCTTGTTTTATTTTCACGTTTGATTTTAAATCGACTGCCGTAATATTTTACCACTCAGAAATGAATTATTTTAAGATTGCATTTTTTACTATCTTCTTTTATTTATTTTTCTTTTAAACTTAAATTGATTGATTTAATTGTTTCACTGCTAAAAAGAATTTTAATTATTTGATTGTTTTTTTGTTCTTTGTTGTTTGTTGTTTGTCTCAGTTTTGCCGGGTTTTGTACTTGATTTTAACTCAACTGTATTAAATTTTAAAATAAATTATTTTTCGTAATGATTTTAGCTTGGTTTTCCTCAAATAACTGTTGCCTTTTTTTCTTCGTGTTAAACTGAGATCTTTCTCTAATCTAACAAATGAAAATTAAATTCAAACATAGGCAGTGGTTCTTTCGAAAATATAAATGCTTCTACATAAATCTTTAACACAATAATCAAATCATGTGCTGATTCTCAGGTGGAATAGTTCTAAAACATAGACGTTGAAAATCGACAAGAGAGACTACCACACACACTCACTCACGCACACGCAAACACACATACACACATACATACATAAAAAAAAACAGCAGCTACTCAAGCATTTAGGCATCGTTCATTCAGTAATGAAACCGAACACTATCAGCTACTGGCACGTATTAACACATTAAAGTCCGCCTATAGCTCAGAGGTAAAATCGCCGACTGATGTCAATTCGGTCGGGTTTCTGGCCTGGGAAGAAGCAATTGGATGTCTAACCTTACTGATGAGCAGTGATACATATATGTGACTATATATATATATATATATATATATATATATATATATATATATATATATAGTTTATAAAGGAAAACTCAACACGTCATATTAGTTATTTGAATGAGTTTAATCAGCTCATCTCATCAGAACCTTTTACAATATTTCCTTCATCTGGCATAAAATTTCTGCCGGAATGATCTTTTTCTTAAAATGAAGAGGGAACGTAATAAAAAATAATAATAATAAACATAAGATTATAAACAAATAAATAAATGACAATAAATGTGAGGCGAAGGAGGAAAAAAAAAATGAATGAACGGGAGGGAATGGGAGAAAGAGATATATAGTCCAGTTCCAAATATGGGTAGTATCTGTTTGAAGTTATTTGACTGTCTTAGATGGTATGACCTCTGAAAAAAAACAATTCTCCTGACTTTAGGCGTTTATTTGTCCCCTTCAGGTCAACCCACTTATATATTGTAAACTCTCTAAAAATATGGTATAATCATAGCATAATTTCCAGAACAAGTTTGCTATATGAAAAGTCCGAAGTAACGTCTGGATGTAAACACATCAGAAAATATAGCTTAGGAACATACAGACCTGGATAAAAATGTTTACAATTCTTGAACAGTAGGGAAGATCAGACGGTTAGGCTACCATGTTTTCAAACTTTTAGGCGTTGTCAGGCGATTTGTTGACGAAACTAAAAAGGCCGAAACCATGGTAGCGTAACCGACTGATCTTACCTACCGAAATATCTAAATACTCTACGCGTTAAATCTTTATTTTCCTTCAGACATCTATTGAACACTTTCTGTTTTCTGGTCTAATTTAAGCCTGAACTAAAACTTTTTAGAATATATATAATAATAATAATAATAATAATCATAATAATAATAATAAATTGTACACTTTGTTACGACATTGAAAGAACCATGTCTCATCAGGTAGATAGCAATGATTTTATAGTAGTTTGTAGTGTGCACATGTTCTAACGTAATAATTAATACTAAATATCCATTGCTCTATTTTTATATTGAGCACTGTTTTAAATGGATGTTTTTAATGTTACAATTATTTTTTCGCTGTTATATATATATATATATATATATATATATATATATATATATATATATATATATAAGGAATAGTAAAGATAAATGGGTTAACAGTTCACTGTTTGTAGTAATTTACTTTTTTGAAGAGTGCTTGATACTTAGTAGAGCAATATTTTTAGTAATATTTTATTACATGTGTTTATAATAAAACATAGTTAACGTTAACACCACACCCACTTAATTCATTCCCCTACCCATAATTGATTTACTTTCTATTGGTTAACCTAGTCCAACCCTTTTATTTCTACAATCCCTACCTTAATTGACTGGTTATGGTAACAACTGTGTTTTTCCTAAATTTTAAATGTGTATATATAAGATTTCCTAACAGAAAAATATTTCACTGCCTGATGAGGTACTAACAAGTAGTACCGAAACACAACAGCTCTTGTGTTGTATTCAAGGTGATATAGATGAATTGTCTAAATTATGTAAAGATGAAAATAAAACGGACATCTCATTTTAACAGATATATTTACCAAAATCACACAAAAGTTATTTTTGTTTAATCTGGTGAATAATATAATATTTGCCTTCAGCTCATTTTTGTTGTTAGGATGAGTCCCACATATAATAAACCAGGGGATTGCAACCTGGGAAGTTAGGTGGCTAGATGTTGGGAGTAATGTGGTTGCAGAAATTGCCTGAAACCCGTACAGTGTTATCCTGCTTGTGATAGCATAGAGCAGTGTTCTTTTATCAGAAATATGGTCTTCCAACAACCACCCTCTTGACCTAAGGATGCACCACTTTCTCAAGACACTTTATTTAGGCCTCTGTGATGAGTCTGAAACACTCTTAGAAGATAAATATAGGCATAACGTCGCCATCACTAGTGGTCACTCCAAACACATTCGTAATCACCGTTAGACTCAGCCAACTCTTTCTGAATTCTCTGCAGTCCCCAGTTCGACACCCAAATACTCTTGAATATTCTTATTTGAGATTTCAGTGCTAATGCTAACTAGTACAGTATGCCGTTTCTAAATTTCTGGCGGAGGGAATTGCGTCATAGTGCTCTTTTTTATCACAGACGGTGCGCAACTGACCGTATAATGTTGTGAAGTCGACAAAAATAAAAACAACGTGCATCCATGAAATTAAAAATATAATATGGCTACAATTTACCCATAGCACCGTAGATAGATAGATAGATAGATAGATAGATAGATAGATAGATAGATAGATAGATGTGTGTGTTTCTGTGTGTGTGTTTCTGTGTGCTCGTAATAAATATACATTTCTCCTTCCCGTTTAGTACAACACTGAGTTTCATGTACATGAATATTGTCAGGCACAAATGGAAATAAGGTTATCACAGTGAGCCAGAAAAAATGCATTATACCAAACGATGATGAATAGATGTATATTTATTATTATTATAGATTTTATTCTATATCGACTACTGTTTTTTACGGGCATCATGATAGCGCATACGATAGCGCATGTATATATAATGGTCGAACACGAAGTAGTATCGAAAAAGCGTAAAACAAGTTCACAGAGTTGGTTTCACGATTGTATTCAACATGGATAAAAAGGTATATTTTGAGGTACTTAGCTTCGGAGTTGAGAGTTCACTGAAAGTTTCCAATTGTCATTAAAGGTTGATAATGTATCAGCGTATAATGTGACAATTATTCAAGCTTGTGGGGCTTTGCCTTTCTTTATTTTTCTTCTGTCCTTTTTTTTTTTTTTTTGTCCTGTAGACGGTGAGTCGCTATTTTATACTGTGATGCTTGAGTGTTCAATGTCGTGTTCAACATGTAGTTAGCGGAAGGTTGATATGCGTGTTTTTTTTGTTTTTTTTTTGTTTGTTTGTTTGTTTGTTTGTTTGTTTGTTTGTTTTTTGTTTTTGTTTTTTGTTTTTTGGGTTTTTTTTGCATCGGGTCGTCACTATGATGTACTTATCAGAATTTCTTTGTGGAGTCATCAAATATGTTGTGATCAAAATTTCTCTGCGTGTTGTTTGCGGAGTTATCATTATATAGGGAGAAGGTTGAAAAGATACTGTAAAATAGATAGGAGCCAGCGATATTGCAATTAATTTTTGTCGATAAAAACATGATAAAATGTTCTCTCGTTTGGGTATATAAATGTTGAATTTATTTGACGAGAGAAATAACATCCAATTTTGTAGTTGTAAAATTATCAAATGCGTAGATGTTAAAAAAAAGAAAGTTTAGTACGTACTTAAATGAATCCAGAGTTTTTAGTTGTAGGTTGCAAATGTGTGTACACAAAGATTAACAGTGTAGTAACAAAGACTATATTTCTTTTTTCTTTTTTTTTCTTTTTTGTGGGGCCGGTAAGAAAGTGAAAAGGAAAGTAAAGCAATAAAGGAAACTTGTACTTATCAACGTTAATTTTTAGAAGTTAATTGATGTGTCTTGTTGTTGTTGTTGTTGTTGTTGTTGTTGTTGTTGTTGTTGTTGTTGTTGTTGTTGTTGTTGTTGCCTCTGCTGCTGTTGTTTTCTTCTTTTTGTTGACGGCGAGAATGGTGAGGACGAAGAAGAAGAGATAATGGAAAATTGCAGCAAGAAGAAAAGGGAGAGCGAATGTGTGTCGACGAGACTATATATCCGGTTCAGTGGATTGAAATTTCTTTTTCTTGCTCCCATATATATATATATATATATATATATATATATATATATTACATTAGAACATGTGCAAACTACAAACTATTACAAAATTGTACATTTTGTTTCGACATTGAAAGAACAATGTTTCATCAGGTAGTTAACAATGATGGTAAACTAAATTATTAATATACTCTTGTCTTACAATTCAGTACTTTTACCATCAGTGTATTTCAACGATAAGTAATACAGGATTTACAGGACCGCACAGAAAAAAACAAAGCGAGCATATAAAATATCACACTCACTGAAAAAAAACAGATATTCCTAATAAACATGAATATATGCTATGTTTACTACAAAAAAATTAAGTTTTTGACCAGAATGAGACGGAAAGCATTATTCTTCTTTAAAAAATATGCAGGAGAAAAAAAAATAGACGTGAATAATTTCAATTTTAAAACATGAGTTGCCCCTGCATTTAAAGAATTAATTAAATTTGAAAAAGATATTATTTTCATATTAGACCAAATCAAATTTTAAAACATCAACAACTTCCAAACACTATTAAACACTGAAGTAAGAAAAAATTTTAAAAAAACACAAAATATCCTTATTAAAGAAGATAAATCTATGAAATAAACCCAAACAATATGAAAAATAAATTAAGAAATCACCAAATCTTACAAAAAAGCTTCAGATTCCTATATTGAAAATATCAACGAGGAAGCTAAAATCATTACACAAAGGTTGGATTTAAGCAACAAGTTACAAATTTTAATCGGTACGCAAGCTTTCCTAACAATAAAATAATTTTTCCAATAGCCCCACGTACCGGGTCATAAAACCAACAAAAACTGAAAAGGGTAAGATAAACCATCACATATTAAAAACATTGATGATTAACTGAGAATTGCTACTCAAGCCAACCAGTGAAAAAACACAGGTGATTGTATTTCTTGGTTTCAAATTTTTGAAAAACAAAAAAATACAAGTATACTTTCATAAAATATGGCATTAAAAATTTTTATCCATCAATATCTGAAAAAGGTTTAATAGAAGTGTTAAATTTAGGTGAACGTTACATAGCTATACCATCCGACCATATAAATATAGTTCTACATTGCCGAAAATTCGTACTATTACATAATGATGATGCATAGATTAAAAATTCAAAAAAGGCAAATTTGATGTACCACAAAGCTTGTTTAACGAAGCCGAAAATTTAGAATTGATAGGAAAACACATTATAAGTAAAATTAATGAAATAATCGACAAACACGGTTAATACTGAGATGACAGATTAATGATAGCACAGGACAACAAAAGAACAAATGACAGAATAAGAAAAATGCTTTACAATCTCTTTAAAGATCTGTAGTAGTTGAAACAAATAAGAAAGGAGTCCAATATTTAGATGTAAAATTTAATTTACAAACTGGCATTGTCTATCCATATATGAAAACAAAACGCAACTTCAAAGTATGCAAACACAAGATCTAACCATACAACAAACGTAATCAAACACATTCCATATAGACATCGAGCACAGGCTGTCAAAAATTCGTCAAAAAACCCAATTTTTGATGAAAAGAAAAACAATGATGCCTTGGAAAATCTGTTCATAAGAACATTTTAGAATACAAACCCCAGCCAAACAAACAAAATAAAATTATAGAAATCGAAACATTATTTGGTTTAACCCACCATTTAACTTAAAAGTAAAAACCAAGATAGAGCAAATATGTTTTTAAATTAATCAATAAACACTTTCTAAAAAAAACTCCAAATTAAACAAAATTTTCAATAGGAATTCATTTAAATTAAGTTATAGCTGTACTTTTAATTTGGAAAATTACATAAAATAGCAAAATACCAGAAACTAAAATGACAACGTACAAAAGAACATCATTATCCATTAATGTAAATATAGGGACAAAACAAATGCTCAATTAACGGACTTTGTAATACAGAAGGGATGATTTACAAAGCAGAAGTACATGACATAAATGGTCAAATTAAAACATATTTAGGATCTACCAAAGACAGATTTCAAATCAGATGGCATATTGATAAATCTACATTTAAACTGGAAAACTTCAAATATTGTACCAAACTGACTAAGCACGTTTGGAAAATAAAATTAAAATATGGAAAAGATCCTGATATAACCTTGAGCATAGTGAAAATAGCCAAATCATACAACGTGGTAACGTATGCAGATTGTGTCAGGTAAAAAAATAGCTATTATGTTGTTCTCAGAAAGAAAAAAATTATTAAATGAAAGTCCAGAAATTATGTTCAAACGTAATAATACATATAAATACCTACTAGGATCATACAAACATGGATGAAATTGTTTTAAGATACTTAAATAACTCTTTCCTAATTTTGAAAATTCCAGTTGCGCATTCGAAAAAAAATTCCTGTTCAAACGTTTGAAAAACAGTAAAATCAGTTATTGTAAATAACCCGAAGATACCGAAAGGTTGAAACTTGGGTCGCGGAAATAACTCATTTCCAGATAAAATATACATATATAGCAGTAGACACAGGTAAGAAAAAGAGCGATGTATAAATTATATGTTTATAGAGTATTTCAAGATTTCATATCTTATTTCCATAGTTTTTTTTTATTCGCCGTTGTTTCGATATCCCCTAACTGTAAATATGTGTGCCTTTCTGTATAGATGAGTTGGAGGTGTACAAGCAACCTTTATAATTTTTGGAATGAGCCGAACCAGAGTTTGCCAGAAGAAAAATGTAAGAAGGGAAAATACATTAATTAAGAGATAGAAATTGAAATAAGAAAAGAGAATGCAGCTACATTATCGCCAAAGACATTTATATTATTAATTTTGTTATTAATTTATATATACGCCTGAAAATGCTAATAGTAAGACATTATAGCGCCCATCCTCGAGGAGGTTCCATCCAAACAGTACAAATGGGAACACACAGAAAATTGGAATATATTTGTAATATAGTAACATTCTAGTTTTTTCATCTCTTACGTAAAGGGCATCACCATTGACACGGCGCAATATACCAAAAAGCAAGAAAAGGGCTTATTGGAAGATACCGCAATGAATAGAAAGTTGAAATGGTATGGTTACATCATGAGAGCCAACAGCCTTTGTATTACGATCCTGCAAAGGACTACACTAAGAAGTTTACGGAGGACATCATGTAGAAAAACCGGGTTCTGTAAAATCACCGAAGTTAAACAACGTTAGACCTTGTCAGGACCTAGACGGGTGAACGTCTGAGAATACCAGGTGTTGTAAACTTGGATGTCCGAGTGGTGTAATAGATAATAGTTGATAATTGTTAATCGGAAAGCCGTTTTGAACAGGTACATTTTCGAGGTGAAACAGCCATTATTTGTCCTGGCAAACGCTCGTTTCTTGCCACGCAATGAGCGAAACAAACATCACAGGATCTTTTCGTAGATTTGCTAATTGATCATCTGGCTATGTAGCAAGAACTCACTGTGGACGAACCCCATAGCTCACACAGCACACTAATTCCTTTTGCTTTTCAGACAGACTTCATACATAAAATAGCCTTATTTTGTGTTCTTGAATTGTGACAATAATTGTTTTCTTGTTCATCAATGCATAGCTTTTAAGTTAAACATTCCGAAATTCAATGTTTAATTTGTATCTGAATTTTTAGGATGTGCAGTTATTTACAATATATGGACTCCAACTATTTTTCTCATCTTTCTTTTTATTTATTTATTTTTGTGATCCCCAAACGTTTCGGCCGTTGTCACACCCCGCCCCGACCTTCATCCTGTCGATCCAGCGAATCATCAGAGAATTTTGAACTAAACACATTATTTACATTGTTCGAACTGTTTTCGTCATATTTGTTGCCATTTTCAGGACGTTTCGGACGTTGCACGATCCAACTCTCAAGGACACATCACCCAGTGGATAAAAGGGTTGGTTAGATCCAGTGACTTGACACAAAGAGTCGTGAGTCTAACACTTGCCTACAACAGTAGTGAACAAAAACTTAGAGAGTTGAGTTAAAATGAAGATAACTAAGACATCCGGAAGTGGCATGACTCATGGAATGAGAACAATCTACCCAAGTGATCAAAATAAATGGTTCAGCTCAAAATTCTAAATACCTGACGGTCGCAGCGTACAGTGGACGAAACGTTATGACTATGTAATGTAAACAATTGCAATATCTAATCTCAGGAATATAGATAAGCACATTATTTAATCTACGAGTACATATTGCTTCACGCACAGTTATTGCTAACCTAATACTCCGCACCATCTGGCCGAGAGATTGAACTTATGATTACAACATCACTAAAATTCATAAAGCAGCACTTTAATCCACTAGGCCATTGTCCCTGAGAGCAATTCAGAGTATAAAATATGGAGTCATAAACTTGCTTGTTGCTGAGATTGTCATCTTCTACCATCAAGTGAATATGCGAGTGGTGTATTGAATAGCATTCGGGAATAAGAAATCGGATAGCAGAGTTCGAGTTTCAATCAAGTTCGTTAAATTCAATGACGCGCAAATACCCTTCGGAAATGTATAAATCCGTCTCCTTTTATACGTATGGATTAAATAGTGGAACTTGTAGATGGAAAAATCTTTGCATTTCTCAAAAATAATGTTGTTTGCAAAAAAGTGGATTATTCATACAATACAAAAATATGCTTCGTCTTAAAATAACCCATAAATCAATGATAAGAAGTGAAAAACAAATCTGTTAATCAGTTTTTTTACCCGCAGAAATATTTACTTGGGTATTTCATAAGTTAGTTATTCGAATTTGGAATTATAAAAAAAAGCGAAAAAATATTAGATAGTAATTTTAAAAACCAATACAGTTGAAATTTCTGGTATAGCTAACAATTAGAGAACATACAAGCGTAGCTGGAAGTCACAGCAAGTCACTTTCCTAATGGATCACCTGAGAGGCCTTATTCTGCCTCCCATTAGTATAGATGATGCTAAGGTCCATAAGAGGTACTCGTTGCGCCTTCTCGGCTTAACCTTCTTGGCTGACATAAAATGGAAAAACTATATTGAATCCAATGTAAGATCTTCTGCTAAGAAAGAAAATCTAATCAATTTACAGTTGAATTGGCTAAACAAAAGCGTAACTTTATTTTTTAACTTATGGAACTCTCTTTGAGCTCTTTGCTTTCTAGACAGCTTTGATCCTTAAAAATTTAAATGTAATGTCAATCCTTATCTACTGTCTTGATTACTCTTCTATTGATATCACTTCTTAATAATGTTTCTCTTTTTTTTATTCTTTCACACTCAGTAACGGCTTGTGGCTTATTGCTTTTACCACTTTGCATGGGATAAAATGATTAAAACATGTTAGTTTGAATGAATGGTAAAATGTCAAAAGTAATTTCAGAATGTTGGGGATAGCAATGATTGCCTATTTCAAGAGATGTGATACATAAATCAAGTTCAAACGTAGTCTAGTCAGCTCTAAAATAGAACCTTGAGTATAATCTCATTTTACCAGATTTCCATTAATGTAGAAAATATTCTAGTTTTTCTCTAAAAGCAGTCATATGCAAATAGAAAATCGATTCAGGACAAATACAAAAATAGAAAGGGTTGGTTAAGAGAAATTTCTTACCGGATTTATTCAACCTATACAGCGAAAGAAAAACTGAAATAACTCTTCGATATGGAGTTTTGATCATTTCACTCCAAGCCAGGCAATAAAGACACTAAGAAGCAAGGGGTTACTGAATTTTACAGAATATGGGTAAAAGAAAATATTATTAAAGAGAGAGAACAATAAAAAAAACATGAATTAAAACAGAAGACAACAATTGACATTGTATTTAAATTTTTGAAAACAAGAAAAACGGAAAAAATATTAACTATAAGAAGACAGAATGAATGGTAGTCAACAAAAGAGCCAGACCAAGGTGTGAGTAACGTATCGGGGACAACAATTTCACTATCTGGAAAGTGTAGTAACACGCAACAGAAAAATATAATACAAAAATCAGTAAGCGCATAAGAATAGAGAAAGATAGCCTTCAAAAATTAAGCAAAGTTTTAAGCAATGGAATAATTTCAATAGAGTAAAAGCAAAGGTTAATGAACTATAGAGTAACCCTTTATACAGAGCCAGATTAAGACATATTTGGGTCCTAAGCACTTAAAAGATTTAGGTACCCTTATACATCTGCCAGTTAAAAATGCTAGAACTGAATTTTGGGGAGTAGTGCAAAAAAGACATCAACCGGTAATGTACATCGGAAAAACTGAAAATAAATATATATGAAACCTAGAGCAAATACCATCATCGAGAGAGGCTGGTCATCAGTTTGAACCCAGAACAACACCAACCTCTGGAATCCTATCCAGGAACAACCAGTCGCACTGCGCATTAACTGTCAAATGAGCACCGACTAGATTCTAACAGAACTGTGACCAGTAGTGGTCATGTAGTCAACAAAACAGCTCGTGACAGAATTTAAAATGCATATGGCCAGAATAATGTCAAAAGAACATAAACCTAGTCTATCCCGGTGATTGTTCACAAAAATTAAATGCCAAGTTAGTTAGTAATACCAACTTATTCAAGAGGGGAGATGTGATGTACTGAGTGAATATAAACGTTATTATCTCTCTTACACTATTTTCTTATTAACCAATCGAATCGCAATAAATATTCGCCGCAGGTCAGTCGCTCCGTTCGTTACAACACCTGGCTTGTTCAAACGTAAACCGCATTCGACTTATTACTTAAGACGTGTACAGCCGCGTCATATCATGATAATTTATATAGTGTGCCCTTCCCTTGTTGCTCTAAGTATGTGCTTATTTTTATTAATGACTAATCCGACACTGCTCCAATATGTCAGTGAAATTTGAACAATCTCCACGCTAATGAAAAATGAACTTAAAGCAGGAGATATGGTTATACTGACAAATGCTGAGAATGCAATGAACAGAAAAATAATAATAAAAGACAGGAGGTTGCGAAGAGAAATGATCACAAACTTTCTGAAGGGATATACAACATAAAAATCGAAGAAAGCCGTTTTTAATATATTATTAATTAGGGATAATATTACGCAAAAAAATAACATTAAATTAAATATTTTTTATCTTCAATGTTTTAGAATAATATTTATTATTCAGTTTTCACACTAAAAGTTAAAAAATATTTTTGACGCATTTATTGAATATATAACATCATGATGGACGCTTCCTGTAGTGCAATTATTAACACTCTAATCTCGTAGACAACTCATTATTATAGCGAGTTTATAACTTAATATATGTATCACTAACCTACCTTTGATATTACATGTTACATAAACAGTTAGTATATCATAACACATGTATATAAATATTAAAAAATTTCTGCTAATGATTTTACGCTACCGTGATTCCATATTTACAGTTATTGTGGCGGAGAAGAAATTGTTGTCTTTTGATTTGCCTACAAACTGTAATAAATGCCACAAGAGGCTAACGTATGTATTCAAAGTGTTTCTTCAATAACACCGCCTATGTCAACACAGACATTTTATTTTAAGATTGTCCCACAGCGACACATCGTTTACTCAGCGTAGATAAACGTTTTGCTGAGTGATCTTAATACTTAGTGCATTGCCAAGCCTGTGGAATCAATTTTTGTAAGAGTTACTTCAGTATATTTTGAAATAATATAAAGTCAGTGCTGATGGAAGTGTTTGAGGAAGCATAAGAGAGGCTGGTAACGTCGTATTCGACTACGCTGAAGAATAGCCATCACAACTGACATTGCGGGTAGTATATTTATATCTTTATGAGATTATTATTTCCCCAGATACGCTTATACAGCGTACCAAATGTTTTGATATGATTTGCATATCTATAGTTTATTTCTTTGTCTAACTTGGCGTTTGTGGATATGACACATCTTTTGTAGATAAATATCTGGAATGTTTCCAGTTCCGTTCAGCCGTACGGAAGGAAGGTAGGTGATACTCTCGATAAGATGCAGGTTGGTAGAGCGTTCTTCTTTTCTTTTTTTTTTCTTTTTTTTTTCAGCTAACTTCCAAACCAAACTATTGCTGTTGCAAATCAAGACGTTATTTCTTAAATAAAGTTCATCAAATACAAGACACAAGTGTCAATCAAGGTTGTGAGTTATTGAATGAAGCGGTGTGTAACGCACGATAAGGGAGTGAAGATTACGAGGATATTGCAATTAGTTACGATTAACCCTAGATTTAGAAAAATAATCATAACAAGAAGAGGAAAAGCAAAAGGAGGAGAAAGAATGCTCATGTATAAAACATCACCTAAGAAAATAAGCTTCCTAGCCAAAGACTTAAAATCTCAGATTTACGGCAGTTTAACAGAGTTTCGCCACGAACACATCTGATCGGACTCTCTGCCTGTAGGCGGAGAAGAACTCAAACGAGACACAGTCGAATGGGTGGAGTGTCGTCTGGGGAAAAAGACAAATGCCTGATCCTGCCTTGTGCAGGTTCTACGAGATATTTTTGACTGTGCTTAATGATTCGAAGATCCCACTTTAAAAAGGCTTGTGCCGCATTCCGTCTCTGTGGAGAGGCAGATAATTATGGCAATTAATGTTAGACAATTTCATTACAGAAAAAGAGACTTAAAACAAAAAGATGTGCTACTACAGAAGGATGCCGCTAATAACAAGGATAGAACATGGTTATTGAGAAAAAGTATACAAACATTGGCAAACAGGACTCCTAGATATGGTAGCAAAAGAGAACAAGAAAAAAGACTTACTATCTCCTGGAATAAGGAAAAATGTACGGTCGTCAAAAAAAAACAAGTACAGAAATTTATTTGTAAACTTAATGATGGAAATTATAATAACCATAGAAATCCGACCATTTGACTTCAAAAAATACTAGAGAGAAGTTTACATTCATTTTACTTTAGGGACACGGTCATTGATTTTAAATCAATTGTCTGTCTCTCAAACTGAATGCAGATCTAGTACCCAGTTGATACTTTAGATATACTTAGCAGAGTAAGGAATAAATAAAAAATATAGCTAACTTTTAAATATTTTAATTTGAAATTATGTATCTCCATTAAGTAAGAACGTCTAATTTGGGCGAGATATCACGAACATGCTGGTATGTAAACAATAATAAAAGTAGATTTATGTAAGGTCATATTTAGCATTTTTATATATATATATATATATATATATATATATATATATATATATATGGAAAACAGTTAAATTTATACACATTTAAGTTCATGGTTTAAAATTAGACTCACAAAATATATATATCAAAGTATACACATACACACACACACACACACACACACATATATATATATATATATATATATATATTATAAATTATACTTTAGAACATGTACAAAATGTCTCTATATATAATCGCTACGAAGGCACGTTCGTTTCAGCAATCTATTTTGTCTGCTCTGCTTACGTATTCAGCGCTTTTTTGTTATAGATGACTCGTCTCGGGTTTTTTTTTTTCTCTGGGATACGTACTTTCTTATTTACATCCATTTTTTTCCTTCCGCGTATATACTCGGAGGGTTTTTCGAAACGAGTATAGTGATAAGTTTACATTTACATATATATATATATATATATATATATATATATATATAATTTGGAAATTAGTTAATTCCGCAACCTAGATTTCAACCTTTCAGTATCTTTAGATGATTTATAATAATTTATAATTTATTATAAATCGCCTGAAGATACCGGAAGGTTGAAACCTAGGTTGCGGAATTAGCTCATTTACAAATGAAAATTATTTAAAAGCTCTACAATATAAATATATTGAGCACTTTTTAATACAACTTAATTATGACCAAAAATAATTATATATATATAATATTCCCCTTCGTGCTTCGATCTAGTCAAAAGGCCAACTAATACAAAATGAATATTATCATTCTTATTAACAATATTTTTATTTTTTTGTTAGATTTTTATTAATCGAATTTCATTTACCGCCCTGATAAATCCAACCGCGCATACATATGTTCCTTTTATCATTATTCATATTGTCTTTTTACACATACACGTTTAATCTTAATTTTTACATACACTCACGCACATACATTAGAGTTCATATATACATAGTTACTTGTACATACATTTTTATACATAGGTAAATTTTACAAAGTTAAAAATAAATTGCTGAATATCAGGGATAGGGTGTATGCAAATATAAACATAAAAGTGGACATTAAAGTCAACACTCAGAGGCGACAGACTGTTTCATGATAAACGCAATCATCAGGCCGTGTATGTTACGTTTTGGCTCGACTTATATATACAGGTCAGTGATGTATTGTGGGTAGTTTATTAATTTATTCTAATGGATTTTTTTTTTTTTGTGAGCATTGTTTCTTAATTTGTTTATTATTTATTTAGTATATTTCTTTAGCCAAAAATCAAATAAAAATACACACCAACGAAATAAAAGTCACTAAACACTCCCGAAAATCACGACTATTGACAATGAAAATGCATAGAAATAAAAAGTTTACCTTTGACACTACAATGGAAAGCTTTGACAGTGCGTATCTGCGAACTCACACACACACACACACACACACACACACACACACACACACACACACAGAGATATACACACACACACACACACACATATATATATACTAGCAGTATAGTCCGGCGTTGCTCGGGTGTAATGAAAGCTTTAAAACTAATCCATGGTTCTGGAGCTCAGACTCAGCCTAAAGAATATTTGTGTGAAAGTTGGTGAGAATCGGTAAAATTGTGGATTTTTTTATAAAGGACATACAGACAGATAAACAGACACACACACAAACATCTTGCCTTTTATATATATATATATATATAGATATATATATATATACATATATATATATATACTATCGATTTTCTGCACTATTGTAAGAATTGCAACCTTGAAACTTCTGAATATCGTTTCTTATGTCTTTGTCTATGAGTGTATCAAATTTGATTAAAATCGAACCACTCCTTCTATAACCCGATTTTTTCGATTATCGATTTTCGATATTTATCGGGGGTACCTCGACATAAAACCTAGCTAAGATCACTCGCAGACGCTTATAGTACAACTGTATAAATTTTCAAGAAAATCGATTCAGCCGTTTCGGTGTCTATGGGTAACGGATACACACACACACAGACAAAGTTCCATTTATAAATAAGTTTATATATATATATTACACTAAATAAATAAGTTATAAATTATAAATAAGTTTATATATATATATATATATATGACACTAAATAAATAATTGTGGACAATAAAGTCAATATCCAGAGGCGACAGCCTGTTTCATGCTAAACGCAATCGTCAGGACATGTTTGTTTCATTTTTGATCGACTTTTTATTTATACAGGTCAGTGATGAATTGTGGATAGTCTTTTGTATTATTCTAACGGTTATTTTAGCGGGCGTTTGTTTGTTGATTTTTTACTTAGTGTATTTATTTATTTATTTATTTATTTGGATGAATTTATTTTACTTGTTTTTGTTTATTTTATTTATTTATTCTTGTTCGTTTTTCAGTTCTCGCAATTTGAGATAAGTTCCGATCGTTTATTTAGATTTTTTTTCTGGGGAGATAATTATAGCTATTTATTTTTATTTTTATTTTTAATAGCTATTATAGAGTTTACAGTTTTTGGATTGATTGTTGGAAGTTGATGTCCTTTTCCTTACTTTCCATGATATTTTGTCGCCTGAAACAGTGCGGTTTTATGATTTTTCTTAGCTTCGTTGAATATTGTTTCACTGGAAGAATTGTCGGAAAACCTGCAGTTAATACAAAAAAGCACCAAAACAATAGAACACGATATCACTAAAGAAAATAAAACAATTGCCCCATAATTACACCTAAACGACCGAATTAATTATATCGCTAAGGCAAAAACCTTTATCACACTAAAAGACCACAAGGTTAATTTCAGAACAAACTCAATATGCAGACTCATAAATCTTACCAAAGTTGAACAAAGTAAAATGAGTAAAACAATAAAAATAATTAATTCTGAGCTAATGAAAAAGTAATTAAGTACTAAATTAGTGGGAAAACACAAAAACAACTCTAGACTAGTGCCACCAACTAAAAACAAACAGTATTTCCAATTTATACAACTACGTACAAAATAATTCTGCTTTTCTATAACAAAACTCATGCTATATAAGGCCATTTCCTTAGCCAGAGAACAAATAAAAATAAACAAAAAAGAAATAGAAATTGTTTAAACACTCCCGAAAAAACTACCATTCGACAATGAAGATACATAGAAACAGAAAGAACGGACCTTTGACATTAATTACAATTGGAGGATTTGACAGTGCAGAGACCTGCGAACTCACAGGTATAAATTTGCTGCACGAACTAAGTAAAATAATCGATAGAAATGATACAGGACTCTACATGGACGATGGTCTCATAATCTTAAGAAACTATATCAAACAATACACAGAAAAAAAACTAGAAAAAGAACTATAAAGATCTATTAATTTTATTCACGAAATAATAGTAACCGTAAGTTCTATGCTAATAGTGTTTTTTCCCGCCATAATATAGTTTCTCTGTATCTCTCCTAAAAATATATTCACAGGAATTGTTCTGATGACCTTTATTAGCTCTACTTCAAAATTTTAGCACAATATGAGATTGCAAACTAGATTTCATAAGTTTATTCCTGAAACAACTAGTTGTCACTGTAATTTCCATCCTAATGTCTTCTCGCGTAATTCTAGCCTGTGTAACTCTCTTCCTGCTTCCTGTTTTCCTATTAATTACAATATCCAAAGATTTATGTGCAATGTCGATCATCAAACTCATTGAAATCTGTTTTTTTATTGCCTTCTATACTTCTTTCAGTAAGCAATTGCATCCTAAGGACCTTATAGCCTTCATCATCATCATCCTTCCACAATCTATCGACAATCCCACCCCACACAACAGGGTCAAGCATTGCTGTACTCAGATATCTCCTATCCAGTCTTGTGTCTCGGGCAAATATGTATGGATACGTCATTTTCCTTTATATAACAATACGAGAGGGATACAAAAGAATGAAGGATGAGATCACCTCATTCTGTACTTAATAGTAGTGGCCAGCAAATTGCACTCATTTCCGCTTAAGAGATAATTGTATGATATCTACATAGATGTAAATCAGTGTTGGGTGGGATTTCCAGGTGATGTTTTGGACCTTTCCATGTTAGTATAAGTTCCATCAAATTGTTTCTCCAAATGAGCAAACAAAGTCCAAATCTCTAAACCACAGAGAAGGACCGACTCTATCAATACTTGGAAAGTTCGAACTTTTACGGAACGTGGAAGATTAGAGATCCAGATCTTATCAAGTTTGTTGCATGCATCCCAAATGAGAGCTTTTCGTGTGCAAAAGTCTTTTCCCGAATCTATTATTGTCTTGCTTGTGATTAAATGATTAAAATATTTATTTATATCGTAAATCAGAGCCGACAAAAACGAGTTCAGTTTGGTATATAGTTGAAGACGACTTTATTTCTTTTTTTAGAATAAAATTTATTATTTGTTATTTAATAATTAACGAAGACGTTTTATCATAACTGCGTGAAAATATTTGTCTTCAGAACCGAACAACTAACTCTGTGACCTTTTACCCTTTAGAATAATGTCTGCTTTTTAGTCTGCACGTCCTATGCAACTGACGAGGACTGATGCAGAATTAGCAGCTATGATTTATATTCTTGGAATTCTGTCTCAGAATTTCTCTCGTCGCAAAAACTATCTGTATTTACTTTCTTTATAGATATACAAGCGGTGTAATTATTATTATCATCATAAAAAGAAACATTATCTGCTATTAAAATATCGCGTTTACTAATGTCAATTGACAGAAATATCAATGCTGAAACATGTAGTAAAAAGTAACATTTTTATTGTACTTTTCTTAATCCTATAAAACAATTTTAGATTTAATAATTTTCCAGTTTAAATGAGATTTTCAACTTGTTCCAGTCTTATTGAAATTGTCTTCTGGAGTTTTGTCTTATACTTTAAGAACTATGGCTACAGTTGTTAATACTCCGAATGTGCGTTGTGGCATAATGGATACAGGCTTCGAATACTTACCTCATCTGCTGTTGGCCTCATCATCTCTCAGTAGCCTTTCTATCTCTGGGCAGAATGCGGCACAGTTTTATAGCTTTTCGAGGACATATACGTTTTTAAGAAAATAAATACTGAGAGGTTCCTGGTCCCGGGGAACAGATGCCTGAGGGTGAACCACCCAATTGCACTAGAGGCGTGGATAGGTGGTCGCCACTGGGGCAGGCACAATCGACTATTGCGAAGGCTGGGCAATTTTGGGCCCTGGTCTGAGCGTATGCCTTGGGGTTTCCCTCATTAAACTAGAACTTGTGTCACATCACATCTCAGTGAAGAGACGTGGTAAATGTCTATAGACTCGAAATGCGGATTTGCAGAGCCAGGTTTGAATTCCAGTCGGGTTTGTTATATTAATTTACGCACAAACACATGTATGAACCTATCTTTTCTACTCCTAATTATAGATTGAATAGCAAGACAGCATGGGTGCTATAGCTTTGGCTGGCAACCAGTCTACTAAAAAAGAAATGGCACTCTACTGCGTGAAAATCTCTGTGTAGTCACTCAGTAATCCAAAATGACACGATCGTACTGCACTTAACTGTTTGACCGTTGATAATCCACTCTTTGTGCTAGGATAAGAGGGTCGATCAGAAAGATCTAAGCTTCATTCAAAGAGAAGAGCCATAGCTAAACGTCTTTGTTATAACAACACAATACCACTTCTTATCAAAATATCAACACTATTTGCGATGTCTGTCTTAGTCCGTGCATTCATAAAGTATTTGAAAAAAAAGTTATTATACCCATGGTTTTTTATACAACCTGACCTTTTTTTCTTTTTTCTTGTGTCGGAGATAACCCTTAAGCATCCACATCGTACTATATCGAATTGCAACCAATATTCTTCGACGAATAACAGTTTCCTCTCCTTATCACAAACTAGATCGTTGAAATGTCATACTAAATACATTCTCTAATTATCGAACGCCCACGATATGCTCTTCTTTTAATATCAACTTTTTTTAAGAAATTATTACGTCATTTTTTACTTTTTCGGATTGTTTGTTCAGGTTGCAAGTTCCTCACTCTTTTTGAAGCGCCACTTCTTGAATAAGTTGGTAATATTTGTTGCAGAATTCTTACAAGAACCAAGGAGCTGAGAACCGGTTAAATGTGTGGGTCCAGCTTCAAATGGCTCATATTTCTGAAACTACTGTCAGAAAATTTGTGAAAACCATCCAAGTTATCGTGAGGGTTCAAGTGTACTAGCCTTATTCAAATTGTTGATCCCACAATATTATACTCTCTCTTTCTCCCTCCTCTCTCTCTCTCTCTCTCTCTCTCTCTCTCTCTATCTATCTATCTATCTATCTATCTCTCCCTCTGAGAAACTGTAACTAAGAAGCGATCAGCATCTTATTCTTGTATATGCCGTGTCTTTTCACAAAGTGAGGGATCATGGATCTCCTCAACTTCTTATTATTTGTAGTTCTTAGCCATGTGTGTCTTTTTTACTCTCTCTCTCTCTCTCCTTTCTCATCTCTTCTTCTGTCACCCATTTACACAATCTTGTTGGGTAGATTACTCGCTGTTTCCCTCTGTCTCTCTTCCTTTCAGTATGCAATGCGAGTGTCAAATATTCCAAGTTTTTTCCTCATTAGGGTGCCTAGAAATTTCATCTGTCTCTTATAAGCGTTCATTTGTTTCCATTTTTTTAAACTTCTTCATTACGCACTGAGCACTCCATAGTATTTTCAGCGTCCTTCTGCAGAACAATACACATCTATTCTTCTTTTTCTGTGTGCCATGTCCCTTCAGGACGTAGGTGATCATTGCTTTCTACGTTTCCGTATTCCTGGTAGATCTTAGCTTGCTTTATCCTGTTGCCTCAGCCAAACCCCTGCTTAGCCATCCACCTGCTCAGGCTCTTCAAATATGTTATCCGCTGATTTCTTCTGTCTCTCTTTCGCTGAGAGTATACAGGAATGTTTAGGAGCAAAAACCTATGTTATGCGTTGTCATGCGCTGGTGATATGACAAAGATTTGAAAAACTTCCTAATGAAAAAAGAGAAAACCAGACGATAATAAATAATCAAACTGACTTTCCAACGTTTTTCATGAAAATATAAAAACAAAATACAAAGAGAAATTGGTTTCATATCCTTAAATAGGGAAAATATTTCAATAAAACATCATTTTCCTAAAGTCCAGGTTGCAAAAGGTAGAAAGGTCCGTTAAATTTGGAAGCAAAACTCCGAACAATCTTTTTAATCTCACAACTCATTTAAACTTTAAGAGACCATTGTTACTTAGTTCGCCACTGAGTGGTCCATACATAAGTTCTTGTGTCTGACTAGGTTAAGTTTAGTTCATAATCACGCTAAAAAGTCTTCGTGGTAATAATGAAAGTTAGGTCAATTCACTCTGACTATCTTATCAATTTCAGTCAAGATCCTATTGTCCACAACGCGGCGTTTCAGTCAATTATAGATCCATAATCATTTCCGTGGCTGGACACTATATGCAACAGCAGGACTACATATGGTTGTGAATTCAGAGTTGTCCTTCTTCAAGATTATCTACTAACTAATGTTTAACCCATTAAAACATGGATGGAAACAAGATCGATTAATAGCTTGAAAGTGAATGTAACAAATTCGATCGGAAACTGGTAACCATTACACTACCCGTACATCCGAATTGTGTCAAAAGTCAGCATTCGAATCCATATAAAAGAACATCAAATGCTGATTTTCAAAACTGTAAGGTATTTACGTATAGGAAGACTTCCACCGAAATTGTTTTAGTTGACCTTGTGCTACAACAAGCTAAAAAGTTCCATAAAGTGCGACAGGAGGTTTGCCTTGTTAATACACTGACTTTGATCGTCATTGGTTGCTCTAAAACTGTGTCCTTGTGTTAGACTAAGATTAATTTCGTAAAATAACCAATATTGAAATACTTCACTTTGAAATAAGAAAAGGTGACTGCTCGTTGTGTTCATTAACACTTATAACTGCAGCTGCTTTTCCAAGTTATAATCAGAGGGCATGAGAAATTAAGAGACAAAGGTTGAAAGATAATAATCAAGAGCGTATAGCAGCTACCGTGAAATTATCTGGCTATGTTGCATGCAATTTTATCTTATAGTCACTAGAAGAAACTTCCTACAACTGATGCAGTGGATGTGCACATAAGCAATATCCCCCCACACACGCACACACATATATATATCTATAGTGGGTGGCGAGAGTGCATATATTTGTATGCATAAAAAATATTCACACATAAATACACATAATTATTTTATTGGTAACTTGCCATGAATGACGAAAGTGTTTTCCAGGTGGGTTTCTTGTAGTTGCTATCGGGTTTATTAGTAGAAAGAAACAACTTACGACTTTAAACTAATTTATTTATGCCTGGAAGACCTGAATATTTACTCTAAGGATTATACATATGAAATATGTTTATATACGTATATGCGTGTGTGTGTGTGTGTGTGTGTGTGTGTGTGTGTGTGTGTGTGTGTGAGCATAAGGAATCTAGGTTATATATATATATATATATATATATATATATATATATGGTTAGATAAACTGCCCAGATATTATTATTCTTTAATTTCATGTTCTTATATACGATAGACGATAAGATCCAATTATGTTTTAATTTTACAAGCTTTTCTTGATTAATTCAATCAAAATGTCACGTGACGAGAAAAGAAATACGTTCCTAACTTTCATTAATATTACTACATGCGATTTTTCATCGTTGCCATTACTGAATATTTAGATTGGAGGCGTGGTTAGGAACTATTACATACTAGATTAGCGAGTTGATTTTCTGAACGCTGCTTAGATATGGTACAAGACCGAAAGCATGTGGTACCTGGTAAAGATCCAATTCACTACTGAGTTGTAACAGGTTCTAACGAGACAAGTTTGCTACCCATTCCACCATGTCAAGAAGGCTTATGCTAAATTAAAGAGAAGTTCATAAAATCGCTTGTTAATTGAAACTGAACTCGCAATAAAGTAACTCTGATGATCAGTAATTCCGCTTCGCAATTGTAAAAAACCTAAAAATTTAATTGGATTTAAAATAAAAATTAAAAGTGACGTCGAACAATGGTCCAGGTTTCTTTATTTAAAATCGTCTGAAATTACTTATTTTATTTTAATCACGCCAAAACTTAGTTGATCTATACATACATCTCCTGGTCAAATCGACATCAGTTCATGACGTGTACAAAGTTGATTAGAGTATTCACGATGTTTTTTTACTTGATGTAAGGAAACATATTTTTAAAAATATTAGAAACTATTCCTTTGATTATTCACTCTATTTACATTGTTGAGACTAGTGTCGTCATATTTGTTGCCATATTCACTGCCTACATTTCTGAGAAATGTTACTGTAATTATTTGCACTATTTACACTATTTGTTCGGAGGACTGTTATCCTTATCTTTATTATCATATTGCACGCTCCGGCCTTCCGGAGGAATTTTGAACCGGACCATTTTTTTCGTAGATTGTTCTAGTTCCACGTATCTCAGTTTCAGTTATTTCCCTTTAGTAACTCAACTCTTCAAGTTTTTGTTCACCTCTGCTGTGGCCAGGTATTGAACACACAACGCCTTCATTCAAGTCACTGAAGTCAACCAACACTTTTTTTCACTGGGCCATGTGCTGTGAATATGACGATAAAGATATTTTTACATCTGTTATTATACTATGCATATAGATAAATGTATGTATTTGCTTGATTTTGGCGTCTCCAAGACGTAGCTCATACGTAGTTCATACGCCTCTTTTGCTGATAACTAAACATTTCGTTTTCTTAAAGTTAACACTTAATTCTTTCTTCTTGCCAAATATAGAATAGAACTTCAAAACTATCTCTCTACGATATATTCGCTGAAAAAGATGCAAAGAAAATGCCGAAAACCAAATGAAGAATAGGAAGTAAATACAGTACTTCTTCGATTTACCATACCTCGATTATCCGGATATGAAATGACTATCGATGCTAACATTTTTTGACTGGTGAGACTGGCAAAACTGCTCATTCTCATTTTACTTTTCAACGCCAGTTTTGTGATTTTACACTATGAAACATAAATGGCTTCAATTTCGAAAGATAACTCAAAATGTAAAAAGGGAATCTCATAAACATACATACTTTAATCCATCTTCGGTATTTTGCGGATGAAAAACGCAAAGCCAGACGGAAACAGACGAAAACTGACGTATTTTTTAACAAAATAAACAGAACCTTGAACAAAACGTTTTTCAGTGAGAATTAATCATTAATTATTATATTTAATTCAGAAAATAGCTTTTCCCTTCATTCTTTTATTGGAAATTTTAAGTTTTCAATTTTCCGGAATTTCGAAGTATCCGAACATATTTTTTTCAGTTCCTGACCTAAGGAGTCCGGATAACCAAGAACGTGTTATAGAATTAGCGAGGCCTTTGATGACACACATACTGCAATGATAATAGCATTAGATATCTCAAAGGTCTTCTATTAAGTATGACATATGATTTACAACACGAGCACTCCAACTATAGAATCGCTAGAAGAGCTTTCTGTTATAAAGTTCTTCCTAATAGGTAGATTTCTGAAAGTGTTTATTAACGGATAATAAAGCGAAATATATAGAATAACGAAGCTAAGATGCTGTTTGCTGTTTGCTGCCAGAATGAAGCAGCGCATAGCATCCTCTAAGTTCGGAGCCAAAGACTACTGGCGCCTCTGTAAAAGCGTGCTCAACAAGAGTAAGTCATCAATACCCCCACTAATCAACGAGTTTGAGGTCCTCGCCTCCTCAGCGAACAAGGCTGAATGCTTTGCCCGTAGATTCTTGACCAATTCGTGTCTGGATTCGTCTGGAGTCCAGACCCGATTTCCCATCTAGAGCTGAGGCCCAATTGAATGACGTCCACATCACGGATTTTGGTAGGAAATGGCTCGTAAAATTCAATTCTTCCAAAACGAAGCTGCTGTCAATTAACCACCACAGACAACCACACCTCCCTCCCATTAGCATGGAACAGGCGTGCCTCCTAGAGAGTAAAACACTGCGCCTGCTTGGCCTCACATTCTCAGCGGACCTCAAGTGGAATGACTACATCGAATCCATTACTAAATCCGCTGCTATGAAAGTCGGCTCTCTGTGCAGGGCCCGGAAATTCTTTCCGCCTGAATCTATCCTGCACTTATACAAATCTACCATCTGCCCGTGTTTTGAATACTGTTGCCACATCTGGTCAGGTGTCCCTGCTATTCTCCTCGGGCTTCTTGACAAAATCCAGCGAAGAATCAGTAATGTGATTGATACCGACTTAGCTGACCGCCTGCAGTCACTCTCTCACCAGCGTGACGTGGCTTCCCTGTGCCTCTTCTATAAATACTATCATGGCTTCTGCTCTGATGAACTTAAATCACTGGTGCCCCCTAGGTGTGAGTTTGCACGAGATACTAGATTGGCAACTAGGTCCCACCCTTTTACAGTGAAACCGATGAAATGTAACCGCAATTTCTACTCCAACAGCTTCTTTTCTCGCACTTCCCGCCTGTGGAATTCCCTTCCGCATGCTTGCTTCCCCGACGCCTATAACCTCCAGGAGTTTAAATGTAAGGTCAATAGACACCTCCTAACACACTAACCATCCCATTCTCTCCAACTCTCCCCCTATGTACATCCTAACTCGTCTATCGCATTGTGAAACCCCCTGCGCTATAGTGGCAGTGGAATGCATTGCTTGGGGTGACATGATTTTAAAAAATACGAATACTATTTAGAATAGCCATACTAGTGGTAATGCTTCTACTTATAAAATAACCGTGCCGGTAATTTTTATGCTTGGAACATTGTGGCACAGAGGAAATTATTTGGAAAATAATTAGGATTCCGTACCAAATAAAACTAATATATGGTGTTGAGTAATAGAAAGATATATAATTTGTGCCGGCATTTGTATTGGGTACACAAGTGTAAGCGAGTTATGAAGACCGTCAAGGTTTTTGTAATAGAGCAAGAAGTGAAAAAGTTCGCCCGCTATCACTGACAAGACAAACATTCTAACCACTGTAAAAGTCAGCGTGACTTACTTCGTAAAATAATCAGTGGCAGAAATAAACCAACACTAAACCCAAGAAAAGGGAGGCACACGTAATATGAATCGCAAAGTAAACATGTGTGATGTTCTGAATAATAAATTTGGTTATAAACGTGACATATAACCTCAAGTGTCTACATAGTGAGAGAATCGAATATTTATTTCAAGTTCTCTCACTAAAAATACAATCAGATGTGTGATACTATGGTTCATTATATATTTATTTGGGTAAACTTTTCGCTATGGCATGTAAACTTTTTTAAATTTAAGTGCAGTATTAAACTGGCGTCGAGATCCCGTCCATTTAAAGTTGAGCTGGCTAACAAATTCTATGCTAAATTCTATTCTAACAGTTTTTTTTTCGCACTTCTCTCTCGTGGAACTTCTTTCCGACACCATGCTTTCTAGTCAACATTAATATGCAAACATCGCTATCTACTGTCCTCCTGATTACTCTATTTCCTTTCTGTTCACTGTTAATGCTTCTGTTCCTAATTCTTCCACACCCTGTGACCCCTTGCGTTTTACAGGCATCATTGCCATGCACAGGGCAATAGCGAGCAAATATTAAAAAAGATGTAAAAATTATAACAATATTTCAAAGCTTCGTCGTGAAGTGATTATAATAACGATTTATTTCTACTGCTATGTGCTATGTCCCTTCAGGAAGTACCCAATCCTGGCATTCCCAAAATAACTCTCCTTCGTAGTTCTAAGCAATTTTTATCTCTCTTCAGTACGTGTTCTAAATTCTACACAAGCTTACTCACAAACGTACTCGCTATTTTCGTCTATCTCACGTTCTTTCAGTTAATTAGTAAAACTTGTATCACTAAATCATTTTTATCTTAAAAAATGAAAATCCTCACAATCTAAAAATATTTTCTGGCATTAAATAAACTTCAAAGACATAGAAAACGAATCAATCAATTAACAAATAAAAACTTTTTTCATCAGTATGCCCTGTGAGTGTCAAATTTTTCAAGCCTTCTTTCCTCATTAAGTGACACCAAAATTTCAACTCTCTCTTTCTGATATTTAGCAGGTGTTCTTTTCGTTTACATTTCCTTTAAACTTTATATTTGCTCACATATTCCTTCCATGATATTCTCAGCATCATTCTGTAGAACCACAAGTCTCTTTTTCAACTTCCAAGAAACTTTTCAGCATTCACT
The DNA here is from genome assembly GCA_037127315.1 of Ascarosepion bandense. Classification (NCBI taxonomy): domain Eukaryota; kingdom Metazoa; phylum Mollusca; class Cephalopoda; order Sepiida; family Sepiidae; genus Ascarosepion; species Ascarosepion bandense. The sequence goes on along the minus strand of JBBBDQ010000841.1, from coordinate 4,443,334 downwards.
GCCATATAGAAGAATATATATTTCATAGCAGTTCAGCATGTTTTCCTTTGTTTCTAATAAAAACGTTCCTGTTTCTTAATATTTTGTTTACTTTTTTGAAAGCATTCCAATACACTTCGAATTTTTGTATCCCATTTTTCGCCGTTCGTTACATTTTCCAGACAATTTTTTTTATTTGCTTCATTTTGATGTCTCCAATTCTCAGCTCATATCTTGGGCTTTCTCTTTTGTTTACGATTATTGGATATTTTGAAATTCACCCTAGATTTCAAAGAGTTTTTAAACCGTTAAAAATTTAAAATGGTTCATAATGAAACTATTAGCAGAGATTTAGTTGAAAAATCAGGTTAAGCTGATTATATCAAGAATTTTAAAAAAGTACTTTTTTCTTTGTACTTACCAAAATATTCCCACTTCCTAATATTTTGCTTACTTTTTGGAAGATATCTTTGTTCCAGTTACTGAGGTAATTTGATTTATCGAATGTTGTACTTAAAATGTTGGTGCCACAATTTGTTTGTTATTTTTTTTTAATTATTCTTATTTTTAGTTATATGAATGCTTCGTTTTATTTGAAGCCAAATAGGGAATTATAGAATTGCGAAGGGGATTTTTCTTCAGTTTTCTACTCGGAGAGGGTTTGCTCATATATTTTCTTGCTTGCATTGAAAATTAACATTAGAAGTGACGCTTTTACTTGGATCCAAATTCTAACCTCTACTAACTATGGTAATACTAATGGTAATGGTAGAATAAGTTGCTTCAATACAGAAAGTATATTGGCATTCGTTGACAAAACAGATAATGTCGATTGAAATTTATAATTTTTTTTAAAGACATCTTTTAATGAAATTGGATTTCTCAGGTTTACTATTATTGCTCGATTTAATATTGATGGAAGTTTCTTTTCCAAATCTTTTGTTTAAGATTGTCTAACTGATAAAGATCTTGATTATACTATTATTTCCCTTCTAATTACAGTTCCCTTCTAATTACATTTTAGTTGTTGCTGTTGGGAGTATTCAAATAGGGGCAAAGTTGACTATCTGAGCCAAGAGCCTCTTAGTATAACTTAAACAGTGTAACTTAGAATTCACTACAGTATCAGTGGTTTCCCCGGTTCATTCACCAGTAATTGATATTGATTAAGCTTGGTATAGCATAGGTATACGCGTGTTGCCTCAAGTAAGGATCGAAATATGTGCAAAAGAAGTAGTAAGTTAATTGGGTATTACTAACCATTGCTCCAAGGCGTGGCTACTCTTAGGCATGCCTGATTAATTTTCCCAATCAACATACTGTTATTCTATAAGCCTCCTGCTTTATTTCTGCCACGGTTACGTTTGTGGGGGGATGTCTCTTTCAATAACAGAGTTTTCTTTTAGTCTTGTAAATATATTATATCAATGTAAGGAAATACTGAGGAGAACATTTCTAAATATTTTTAGTTTTCAATTAATTTTGAATGAGTTTTCTATGCATACTCTTTTATTGCAATCTACCATGCAAAAGATTTTATAAAGTACGTCATAAAGAACTGTTAGGTAACCTTAACATATATGGGAAGTTTCTTTTAAAATAATACAGAGCCTTACCTGCATACAAATAGACTATGAGTTCATTAACGCTATAAAAATAAAAATTATGTAAGACAAGGATGCATCTTTTCACTAGACCTTTTCAACCTGTACAGCAAGGCCTGTCTGAGAATTTCCTTTGTTTCTAATAAAACCGTTCTTGTTTTTTTAATATTTTGCTTACTTTTTCGAAGGCACTTTTCACTCTTCAATGCGTCTTCGAATTTTTCTATCACATTTTTAGCCGTTCGTTGCCAGGATACGTTATTGGCGACGAGGATACATTATTGGCGACCAAAATATTAGCATAAGATATACAGATAACGCATTGTTGATACAAGAAACAGAAAGGCAACTGCAAGAACTCCGACATAAATTAGCGTAGGTAAGAAGTAAGAAAGGTCCAAACGCCACTTGTAAGAAGACTGAATACATGATTGTTAGCAAAAGGAACAGTCCAACATGCAAATTACAGATTGGAGGTGCTGAAATCAAAAGGATACAAAAATTTAAATATCTGGAAAAGGTTTTAGCAGAGGACAGAAAGTGTGACACAGAAATATGAAGGCGAATTAGGATAGACAAACATGCACTTCAAAAGCGAATGTAAGTATTAAAGAAAAGAAAAGATATATCGTTAGAAACAAAGGAAAGAGCGCTAAACCGTTACGTAATTTTCTCCGATATGGTAGTGAATGTTGGACAATCTCCTCACAGGTGAGGGCGAGACTTGAAGAAACAGAAGTTTAGTTCCACTGAAAGATGCTGAATAGCATGGACCGAACATGAGGGCCACAACTCAAAATTTCTATAGACAATGGCAACAAAAAGGACACTTATACTTAACACCAGGAAGAGTCAGTTGAAATTTCTGGGACACATAATGAGAAAAAAGGGTTTGAAAAATTCCATACTCACAGGACATATTGAAAGGAAGAAGGACAGAGGAAAGCAAAGCACAACTTAACTATTGAGATTAAGTGAGAAGATGGCAGAGCAAGGTTTGTAAGATATGTCAAAAAGACAAATTATTAAGAGTTACAAATGGCAGGAATTTGTGGAGAACTATGATCATCAACCTCCTGAAGGTACACGGCACATTGAAGAAGAAGACCCTTTCACTACGAGCTCATGAGTATTAAGTTAGAAGAAGAGACTGAAAACAGAGATAAACGTGGTTCTACAGAAAGATGCTAAAGATACCATGGGACAAACACTTGAGCAACGACCAGGTTTTGAAGATAATGGAAACAAAAAAAAAACCTTATACTTAACATCATGAAGAGACAGTTGAAATTTTGGGGATAAAAAATGAGGAAGGCGTGCTTGGAGAATCTGATACTCACAGGGCGGATAGTGGAAAAGAGAAACAAGGGAAAGTAGCGCGTGATATACTTAATGAGCTTGAGCAAATGGATGACAGAACAAAGTTTGGGAAAAATAACAGAAAGACCAAACTTATTAGGAGCTACAAAAGACAGGAATTTGTGGAGGACTATGATCACCTATATGCTGAAAGGAACTTCGTACATAAAAGAAGATATCTTATACGAAGTTCAGTTAGGTAAATGGAAATATTATATCACAGAATCGCTTGTCTGTCTTCCGGCACCAGGTTAATAAGTATTTATCTGCTTTCATTTAATCTGGAACAAAGCGACAATGCAGGGTAATTCGTTAGGCTTGAGCAGTGATTCTCTGCTATAAATACTTCCTAACCTTTTGTACAATTAGAGGGCTCTTTTTATTTAGTGATTGGTCGGCAAGAATTTTGCAAATGAATAAGTCAGCTTAGAAGATATCTAAATCTAAACTCATTTATAAATGGAACTTTGTGTGTGTGTGTGTGTGTGTGTGTGTGTGTGTGTGTGTGTGTGTGTGTGTGTGTATGTATCCGTTACCTATAGACTCCGAAACGGTTGAACCGATTTTCTTGAAAATTTATACAATTTTACTATAATTGTCTGCGAGTGTTCTTAGCTAGGTTTTGTGTCAAGGTACCCCCGATAAATATCAAAAATCGATAATCCAAAAAATCGGGTTATAGAAGGAGTGGTCCGAATTTTAATCAAATTTGATACACTCATAGACAAAGACATAAGAAACGATATTCAGAAGTTTCAAGGTTGCAGTTCTTACAATAGTGCAGAAAATCGATAATATATATATATATATATATATAAAAGGCAAGATGTTTGTGTATGTGTGTGTCTGTTTATCTGCCTGTATATCTGTATTTTTTAAGCCCCTTGATTTTAGTTTTTGCTTCGAGTTTGGCTCTAAGTAGGTAGAATTGTAGTTCTTAGTCTCAGCCATGATACCATTTACTCAGAGGACATATTTAACGTTCAAAATTCAGTTTAAAAAAACTTATTTGATATCGATACCAGGAAATCAAAATTTGACTTACATCCATTCATGTTTCTTTCAGTCTATGGTTTCGCTTTAACTGGAAACAACTATTGATTTTTAGTCATTCTTGCCAACGTCCAAAGAGTCTGAGCTCCAGGACCATGGATTAGTTTTAAAGCTTTCATTACACCCGAGCAACGCCGGGCTATACTGCTAGTGTTAAATATACGATTTTTTTTTATAAGCGTTTCACCCCGAGCAAGGCATGTCACTGCCACTACTGCGCAGGGGGCTACGTAGAGTGGAGAAAGGATGGTTAAGTATAGGAAATGTCAGAGGGTGGGTGATAGGCGGGTAAGGGTTGGGTAGATGAGAGTGTTCTGAGAATAATTGGGAGTTACTGTGATAGGAGGTGTCTATTGACCCTACATTTAAACACCTGGAGATTGTAACTGTCGGGAAAGCAGAGTTGTGGAAGGGAGTTCCACAGGCGGGAAGCGCGAGAAAGGAAGCTGTTGGAGTAGAATTGACGGTTACATCTTATTTGTTTAACTGTAAAAGGGTGGGACCTAGTTGCTAATCTAGTATCTCGTGTAAATTCGTGCTTGGGCGGCACCAGTGAACTAAGCTCATCGGAGCAGTAGCCATGAAAGTACTTGTAGAAGAGGTATAATCTTCTTAACGGAATACCTTCACTCGACTCATATTCATATAATCGGTAATTCTGAAAGTATCCGCTCTGTGTCTGTCCCTCTTAGTGCAATAGAAAAGGTTCTTCCATAAGGATAGTTCATTGAGTGGTCGAGGCTTCAACTTATCATTAGTGGCTTGTCAGCTCTTTTCAGCTAGGCTGGTAGAAAAAAATAGGTCACTCCTTTGAGGTTCAACCCACACAATTTAAATTAGATTAATTAGATAGAATGCAAAATAAATACCCGGAATAATTCTAATCCTAAAAGCCCACCTGCTTCATATCGTAAAACATAAGTTTGCCTGTTCTCAACGTTTTTCACACCTCATCACAACCCGTTAACATTGTCCATCCCAAGTTGTAGTTTTTTATTTGATATTTCTTTTACTTTTTCTTTTTTTTTTATTTATTTACAATTGCTATAAATTTCATCAGATAAGAAATTCTAACAAGTGAATCAAGAACAAAGAAATGATCGGATGATTAGTCGGATGATAAGTACGACTCATTAGTTAATACAGTTTGGCAATGATTGCTCGAAGCTATTTAGTTTTTAATTTAAAAATCAGTCAGTCAATTAAGTGGTATACGTGATACATGCTTTAGGCGGTCATAGCTCGAAAAAGACATGGCTGACTGAGCAGAAGATTATCCAGCAGTAGGTTGCCATTGCTTTCTGCGGTAGACTAGTTACCAGCCAATGCTACAGAACCCAATCTGTCCTATTATTTAACACATAACTGGATAGAAGAGATGGATTATTACCTTTCCCAAGGTTATTTGTGCGTAAGTGAATGCCATGAATTCAACTGGAATTTGAACACGAATTTTAAAATACATTGACAAAAATCGACAAAATCCAAAGGAAGATATGCAATATAATTGATCCTGATTTAGCAGTTGGCTTTCAATCACTTTCTCACAAACCTGTTGTGGCTTCCCTCTGTCTTTTTACAATTTTTTTCATGGAAACTGCTCTGATGAGCATTTTTTTTTTTACCTGGTTCCCTGACCACATGTATTTACTCGTGCTACCAGATTAGCATCAAGGCCCCCCCCCTTCTACCGACGAAATAATTAAATGTAACCACCTCTTCTATTCTGACAGTTTTTTTTTCTCACACTTCTCGCTTGTGGAACTCTCTTCTACTCTATTCAATCCATAGCTGGAAAAGGAAGGGATGGATTAATACCTTTCCCAAGAGTATTTGCGCATAAGTGAATGCAACGAATTCAACTCGAAATCGAACTCGAAATGGAATCCTAAGTGTATATATATATATATATATATATATATATATATACACTAAATGAAAATAAAACTGACATTTTAACAAATATATTTACCAAAACAGCACAAAATTATCTTGAAATACTAAAGATAAAATTTATTCAATAAATCGCCATTTGCTTCTACCACTGCCTCTAGATGATTTCGGAATCTCCTGCATCTCTTCTGGAAGGTCTTCTTGTTTAAGTTGGTGAATAATGCCATAATACTTGCCTTCAGATTATCCTTGGTGTTACAAGGAGTTTTGTTGGTTTCTAGCACAACTGCACGCCAAACATAATAATCAAGGAAGGTTGCATTCTAGGACGTTAGGTGGCCAGATGTAAAGCTTGATGTTGTCACAGAAGCTGTCTGACAGCCATGACTGAGTTAACCTACTTATATGGAATAATGCAGAGTCCTCCTGCCATACATAGGGTCTTCCAGAAGACAACCTCTTCATCTAGGACAGCACTACGTTTTCAAGGCATTTGATATAGACCTCCATCTTGAGTCTTGGGTCCTGTAGGAAGATGAATAGAGGCATAATGTCGCCATCACGAGAGATCACACCAATCACATTCGTAATTGCTATTAGACTCATTTAACTCTTTCGGATTCCTCTGCACGTTACTCAGATTGACACACGAACACTCTGAAATGCTCGTATTGAAGCTTGCGGCGCAAATGCTAAACATTAAAACATGGTATTTTCAAATTTCTGGCTGGGTGAATTGCGTCATGGTGGTCTTTTTTCACAAACGGTGTCCAACTGAGCCTAGTATAGTGTGCCTTCGACTAAATAAAAACAAACAACGCTCATGCGCGAAGTTAAAATATAAGATGGCAACAATTTACCCATCGCACTATATATATATATATATATATATATATATATATATATATATATATAGGCACCATATCTTCAGACAAACATATTTCATACATGTTGACAACACAAATATAATAAACTACAAAAATGATAAACAAAACTTCAAATTTTCACGGCCCTCTATCTCAAAGACGACTAGTAAACATCAACAGAATTTATTACGAATATGACAACATAAAATATATATATATATATATATATATATATATATATATATATATGTTGTCATATTCGTATATATGTTGTCATATTCGTATTTGTCATATATATATATATATATATATATATATATATATATATATAACATTTATATACTAAGTTCATATAACATTTTTATATTAATGCCATTTTTTACAATTCTACCAATTCCCGGTCAGGTACTTTATATTGAAACGCTTAAAAAATCCATAAGATTTACAACGGAAAATTTTATAAATTTTAAAAATTAAAGAATTATAACAGAGTGTGTTCGCGCGTTTTTAAAAATCACTATCAGAAGGGAATATAGATTTTATCAGATGCACAGTATGTTTACCTTTGTAATTTACACCTGAAAATAACCTTAAAAAAGTTGAAAGTACATCACCACACCACATATATATATATATATATATATATATATATGTTGTGTTAAAATTCAAGGAAGGCGCTGTAGTTTTTATATACTGTAAGGAAACCATCCAAAACAGATTTTAGTATTCAATAAACATCAATGCACATCAAATATCTTTCACCACAGCAGACACCAATTTAAAATTTATATATACTATTTAAAATGAATTTAGAATATCATGATATGTATAAAATATTTACTTTTATTAACGTGTTATTACACTCTGTAAAATTGTTGTATACAACGAAAATTATCTTTCGCAAAAACGAAACATAGACTAATGCATTTCTGGAAGATAACATTTTAAAAAGTCGTCTTCGTATTTACATTGCTTATTTTCAATAACTATAACCTTAATAGTAATAAGTAAAAAATAAAGGTTCGCTTCGTCATTCAACAGCCCGTCAAACGTTCCATTAGATGAACACGACCAATCGTTAATAATTTGTTGTATATTACTTTTTCATGCTATAAGTAATATTTCTTGAAAATCAGATTAAGTTAACTTGCAATTTTCTAATTTTACTAAAATAAAGTGTCAAAAATCTTTTGAAATATTCTTAAAATCGATGAATTTTTGTTTGTTTACAAATTTCTTAAAATTAAGAAAATGGCCACTTTTAAGAAAATTTTAAAAAATTGAAATTAAATGACATTCTAATTTATATAATTTCTATCTGAAATACACCAGAATTTTTTACTTAATAGAAATAATGCATTTAATCATTACGCTTTTATATAAATCTAAAATGAAATCTTCAAAAATGTGTTTTCATTTTAAAAGTTTCATATTAAACGTAGGTATCGAAATTATATACCGAAATAGTGAAGGTACCTAGTAAACAGTTGTGTTATAAGTATAAATAACTATAGACCGGACCGCATTCATATGAAATTATTTAGAAGCATACCCGGAAAGTCGTTGATGAAGATTAGAAACAACGTAGATCCAACTATAGAGCCCTGTGGAACCCCTGCATTAATATTAAATTATGTAGAAGCATGTCCACTCATTTACACGAGTTGTTGAGAAGGATTGGATTAAGACAAATATTCGTCCAAAGATTGTTGAAGTTTAAAAGCAAGGTAGACAGAGCTCTAGAGGGTCTGACTTTCAATAATTTACACGATAAATCTGTTTTAGCAAAGAAACAAAAATTATAATGTAACTATAATAAATGTAACAGATGATATAAAACAACTAAGTTTTCAAACTTGTATTCACTTTCCTTATATTCCCTTTTACACGGAAAACAATTATCTGAATGGTCAAATTATTTTCTATCCTCACAAGATTCCAAGAAGATTTTCGACTTTCTTAATTATCTGATTTATTTATTCATCCAAATCTTAACAGCCATCATTTTATTTCAGAAGCATCAAATAATGTATCTTAGGTGTGACACAAGACCTCACTACTTAGTCTTAACATCGGCTACACTGTTTAATATTAACAATCGAAAGTGCTGCGGTGGTCCGTTGATATTCTCAAATGATATGACATTGTATCTAGCCTCGTTTCGACATTCTCTTCAAATGCGCGATCATTTTAACCGGTAGCCAACTGCACTTTTAGATTAAACTATTAACATAATATAACATCCGCTACACTGTTTAATATTAACAATCGAAAGTGCTGCGGTGATCCGTTGATATTTTCAAGTGATACGACATTGTAGCCTCGTTTCGACATTCTCTTTAAATGCGTGATCATTTTAACCGGTAGCCAACTACACTTTTAGATTAAACTATTAAACAGTACCTGAATCATTAATAAAATTTACTGAACTACGTAAAGCTTAAGCTGCTATGCTCTAATATCAAAAATAAATTTAGAGCGGAAATTTGGCTGAACGAATCGTATCCACCCATCATTAATAATCCTTTTATGGTCACAAAATCTTAGAAAATACGTTTACTGTATGAAAGGCTAACTGCGGTATTAATACTATTGATTTTATGATAGGAAGTAGCGAGAAGTTTCTGGTTCAATGTCTAATACTGTGTTTACAAAAACGAACACATCTTCAATTTTGTACCTTGCATCTTAGGTGTTTAATAAAATACGTTATATCGTTGTTTTTTTTTCTATCTTCTAAATCGGCGGACGTTAAATGAACTTCTACTGGCTGAAACCGATCCACATAAAAAGTCATTTGGGAACTAGTCAGTTTGTATCCAGAAACGAAAATAAACAATGTAGAGAATGTTTAGTGGTTTTCTGTAATTGAGTCTGGAATCTGAAGAACTGAGGCAATAAAAATCAGAAAGACAAAATAAGCTCAAATCTTCGAGAGAGAGAGAGAGAGAGAGAGAGAGAGAGAGAGAGAGAGAGTGTGTGTGTGTGTGTGTGTGTGTGTGTGTGTGTGTGTGTGAGCTAGAATTTTTTTTCTATTCCAATCCTTTGCTTTGATAAAGGCCTTCACAGAAGGAATCGAGTAGGCTAGAAAAATATAATTTTTCTCTTGTCTTCTTTATTTAATTATATATATATATTGTACATCTCTTCCGAAATTAACTTTGAACAATTCTGGGTTTTCCTTCTGGTCTTGAGAAAAAGTTTCGCAATTTTGAAAGAAAATTAATCAACACAAAATATATATGGCCTTTAATAGCATAAATATTTCGTGTATCGAAGCAGTAGATAATTTTCTAAACATATATTGTTAAATATAAGAGACAATGAAAGTTTATTGTGTTTAATCTTGAGCCGTTCTAAACATCGAATTTGGGCTTTAATTTCGGGTGAAAATAAAGAAAAAAATTGTCCAACATTTGGATAGTTCAATACAATATTATATTAATAGAAAAGAATATTCTTATGCATTAGTTTCTCAATATATTGAGTTTGTCCATAATTTTGATTTACATCAAATTTTTAACATATACATATATATATATATATATATATATATATTATTATTATTATTATTATTATTATTATTATTAGAACCCGGTTAATTGAGAAAGCGCCGCAGTTAATTGAGAATTTTATAATCTCTTCGCTAGGGGCGCTAATCCAGTGTCTCTGCTAACAAGAGAATTATTTCTCTACCTAAGTTTAAATTAAGAATATACTATACAGAAGTAGTTAAGGCTGCTATTGCCTTCCCCCGCAATCCATTTCACTAATACCAACAACAGAGTAAGGTTTTGTCTTTCTCATAGCCAGCCTTGGCTAGAGAATTAAGTCTGCCTTGCTATTTAACCTATAACTTTTGGAGTATAAACATATTAATATATTTTTCATAGAGTTTTGTGCAAATTACTGTCTTCCTAAAACCTACAAAATGACATCCCAATGCATCCCACTATTTTAGGAATAGACAGCGATCCCTACAAACTAGCGAAAGACATAACAAACATTTTAACTCCTCTCTTTGGAACAATCAATCCATGATATATGAAAAATTCGAGAAACTTAATTGAAAAACTAAGAGAAACAAATATGACTAGCAAACTCGTGGCTAGCTTATATATAAAATCCATTTGCATCAACGTCCAGGCTGAAAAATGCTTAGATTTATTAAAAAACACTTCTCACACAATCATAGACAAACCACTCTTTTCCATTATCTAAAATAATAAAAATCTGCCGTCTCATCACCAATCAATGCTATTTTACATTTGATAATTCTTATAAACAAAAATTGTGATTACCAAAGAGACTGCCTCTTAGTGAAGTAATAGCATGTACTTTCTTAGAATTTCTTGAATCTGGTCCTTTCCAGGTTAGTTAGTTAAGTGCCATACGTGATACACGCTTGGGCGATCATGTCTCGAAAGAGACATGACTGACTGGGCAGAAGATTATCCCGCAGTAGGTTGCCATTGCTTTCTGCGGTAGACTGGTTGCCGACCAAGACTATAGAACCCAATCTGTCCTGCTATTTAACCCATAACTGGAAGGAAGAGACGGATTAATACCTTTCCCAAGGGTATTTGCGCGTAAGTGAATACAATGGATTCAACTGGAATTCGAACTCGGCTCCCCGGCTTCTCGTTCCGAGCCGATATCCACTGTACCACAACGCACATAAAAAGTCAACATATTTCAATATATTGATGATGCTCTACTAATATATTCCCGTGGTACTGATTTACATGGTTTTGTACATAATCTAAACAAAGTCGAACATACAAAAGAATAAACATTCAAAATGAAATACTTTATTTTTCCTAGATATCATGCTACACCGCACTGACAGTAACTTTAAAGTTAGTGGCAACCAAAAATCTATCAATAAAATGACCTTATAATTTTCTCATCATAACAACAAAATAACATCCGAAATAGTCATCGAATTCTACTTAAGAGCACTCAGAATTTACACGAAGAGGATAAATATATGGAAAATGCTTTCAAGCTTTTCTAATACTCTACGTAATTCATATTGAATGCAAAACAAAAGCCTCATAAAATATTTCAAAAATTAAAAAAGCAACATAAATGCAACAAATCTAAAAAAAATGCAACAAATCTAAAAAAAATATTGTTCTACTCACTAACTCTATCACAACGACAATTGAAAAGAATTTATCTAAACTCAACATAAAATTTGTCACAATCACGTCTAAAACAACAAATGATTTAATCAATACAAAACAAAACAATAAACTAAACATGGAAAGAGGAATTTACTCTATCACTGGTAATGATTGCCAGTTAGAATATACAGGGGCCCGACAATATTTTTCGGGCACTTTGAAAAAAGTACTTCAAGGTGGTTACTAGTGCCAAAAACTTTTGAGATTGTAAGTACGTAGTTGAGGAGTGAAAATCCACTACTAGTGTAATCATTTTTTTAGTTTGGCTTTGATAATTTTAGTTTTTTGTGATTTTTGCGAAAACTTGCGCGACACTATTTTTCGGACATGACAAAATATCCTATTTTATTAAGAGCTAAGTTCATGTATATGTTGCTGTATAGCACGATTGAACTCATGCAGAGGGGGCACTAGGAAGCTAAGCTCATCGGAGCAGAAGCTGTGAAAGTATTTGAAGAAGAGAGAGGGGGAAGCCACATTACGTCAGTGAGAAAGTGACTGAAGTTGAGCTACCAGATCGGGTTCAACTACATTGCAGATTCTTTGTTGGATTTTGTCAAGAACACCGAGATGAACAGCAGGGGCACCCGACCAGATATGACAGCAGTATTCAATGCATGCGTGGATGGTAGATTTATATATGTGCAAAATGGATACAGACGAGAAAAACTTCGTGGCCCTACGCAATGAACAGACCTTCCTAGTAACAGATTTAGCAATGGATTCAATGTAGTCATTCCACTTAAGGTTCGGCTGATAGAGTTAGGCCAAAAAGGCGTAGTGTTTTGCTTTCAGAGAGACTAGCTTGATCCATGCTGAGACGGTGGAAGCAATTGTCTATGGTGGTTAATTGATAGTAGCTTCGTTTTGGAAGCATCAAAATTTACGAGCCATTTCCTACCCCAGTCCACCACAGATTGGAGGTCCTTTTCAAGATCAGCAGCAAGGGTTGCCTTGTCAGCCTCGGAAGATTTCTCATCGAGGCGAGTGTAAATCGTAATGTCGTCAGCGTAGATGCCTACTTGGGATCTTATTACATCAGGGAGATCGTTGATGAAAATCAGGAAAAGCGTAGGACCTAGAAGAGAGCCTTAAGGGACACTCACGTTCGCATGTGAGTATCTGGAAGCATGCCCATTCAATACTACCTTCATTATGCGATTTGAAAAGAACGACTGGATTAGATCAAACAAGCATCCTGTTCTGTCATAGCCCTGTAGCTTGCTTAAGCTACCAGCATACCAGACTGTGTCAATTGCTTTGGAAATATCTATGGCTACAGCATGAGCGTGGCCGTTCATATCGAGAGCCTGGTAATTGATGGTCCAGCGAGTGGGTAATGTGAACGTCACTCAGTTGAGCCTCAGTTCTAGGTGGAAAGTCGGGTGCGGATACCCCAGACGAATCAAATGTTGAGTTGGTGGAGAATCTGTGAGCAAAGCACTCAGCCCTGTCCGCTGAAGATGTGAGGACCTCAAATTTATTGATTAAAGTGGAGATTGAGGGATTACTGTTTTTTAACATATTTTTACAGAGTCGCCAGTAGTCTTTGGAGCCGTATTTGTGGATTGCTATATAAAGCAGGAAGAAGTGATTCTTGTGGGCTATAGCGACCGAGCAAGCAGAGTAGAACCAGGGGACAAATAGGGTTTAAGTCATAACCTCCGAGCTGGAATGAAATAATTGATGCCAGTTTTAACCCAAGAAGAGACCTCGGATGCACAGTCTTCAACGAGAAGATTAAAAACTTTGTTCCAAGGGACGTCATACAGGAAATCGCGGAACGACTCCCATTCTGCTCTTTGGTAGCAGTAAGATGTTCTGCTCGTTTGAGGTTCCTGGTGGAAGGGCGAGTGGAAGAAGATATTAACGCATGATCAGAGTTGCCAAGAAGGCAAAGCTGCATGACATGACATGAGTCAGGGATAGAAGTGAAACAGAGATCTAGCAGTAAGTCAGTTCTATTAGGGTTATTAGAGAAAATCCAACACTTCATGAGGGATTGAGTGACTGAAAAGTTCATGTTATAATATATATATATCGGTAGCAACTTTTCTTTCAAACATGTTTCGTTGAATATGACAGACAAGGAAAATATTTATTAAATTTTATTGAGTTTTTCAATTATACTTAATTTCTACCGTTTGATGGGGGTAAAAATCGTAAATTTTGTTCGTAAAATAATTATTTGTTAAATAATTAATTGTTAAAGAATTTGGATCAATATATATATATATATATATATATATAGCTTCGAAACGCGAAACTTTTTGTGTAGTGATACTATGAATCTATAAACCATTGCAACAACTATTACAATATAACGCTGTACGTTTGTATCGAGCACTTTTTATAAAAGTAAATACATGAACAACAGGTTAAAAAACCTACGAGTTCCACAACTTTGATACAATATATATATATATATATATATATATTGATTTTTTTACTGATTTCACTCTTTCTGAATCAATAACCATAAAGAATTATTTGAAAGAAAAGAAATCTATTTTCTGACATAGATGAAATTATCTGTTTCAGAGGATAGCTCAATAAACGACGAATAAACGGTAACAGTATTTATGTATTTACCCATTTTTAGTTTTTTTATGTGTATTTTGAATAAATATCACGTATTCATGTCGCGGCAGTGTATGGAATTTGGAATCTGATGGTTCATTTTCAGAGAAAATGATATTGGCAGACATGCGTGTTCTATAAATTATCTTTTGAAATAATATTGTTTAGATGGTTCCAATTATTTGTCATCTTCATTTATTCTTGTAATAACTTTATAAATCGTTTCACGTTTCAGGATTGTCTGACACATTTCGATAATGATGACTAATATTGTCACCATATTCGAAAAAATTTTTTGCCTCTCTCTTCAAGCCCCAAATCTGTGTTTTTCAACTTGTTAATATTTTCATGATTGAATCTGAAGACAACGGCGACAGCAGCTGAGAGCAGATACTATTCACTTGGTTTCTCAATATTAACAAATTCATTCAACACACTTCAATCAAGAGAATAATGTGCATGCGGTGTAATAAATAGTAGCTTGAAATGAGAACTCGAAAGGCCGAGTTCGAATACCAGTCGGGTTTGTTATATTTAATTACGTGCAAATAAAAGTGCGAAAGTCATAAATCTATTTCCTCTATAAACTATTAGTTGAATATGCATCTGTTATTCTCAAAAAATTAACTTCAGAAATAATTATTTTTACAATCTGAAATATGATTTGGCTTTAAATAATTCAAAAAGGATTGGCAAGCTGTAAAAGAAAAATAACAGACACACGAGGTAAGAAGCTGAGGAAAGCTATGATCATCTATCTCCTGAAGGGGAGCAGAACGTAGAAAAAAATAAGAAATGGGATTTTACATGCATCTCTTTAAGTACCATCATCTCCTCGTGCAATATATTCGAATAAGGTTATTTATCCGTAGCTAAAAGAAGCCTGCGGTTGAAAATAGAACAAAATGTTAATAAAAATCTACCTTCCACTCCGGTACGCATTAGATATCAAGACAGCCTAGCCAAAGAACACCTGAAAATATCTTCTTACAGTAATACATTATCCGTCTCATTTTATGGCACTAGATTTGCAACTTAACAAGAATATAGGACACTATACATAAAAAAAAATCTATAAGCTACACAAATCGCAAACCTTATAAAGTTTCTATTTAATTTGGTTGGAGATCATCATTTTTTAATCTGATATTCCCAACTGCTGTGGGACTACTGAATATTACAAACCTAAAAAATTATGTTTTACTCGAAATGAAAATAAAAAAAATAACATTTTACTTAATGCTAATCTCCTAGAGAGTGATTGCGCCATCTCGAGCTAAGGTTTTCCAATAAAGATGACTTGGAAATATTATAATGAGCCCATTGCTAGGTCTGCTGTCAGGAACTTCGGCTCACTGTGTGGTGCTAGAGAAAGTTTTCTTTCTAGAATCTCAATGTATATGGAAAATATTAGCTCGAGAAAGCGAAATGTGGCCCTTACTAGAAGATTAGCATTAGCCATGCTGATGGAATAGTAAAAGTATTCTCTCAGACGATTAATATAGCAGATGCATTTTATAGAGGTTAAATTTAATGAGCCATTCCTTGCACCAGTTAACAACAGAATGTAGATAAGTTTTAGGATTGTTACTAAAATGTTCAGAAATATTCTACAACGGTTATAAGCCAACTGTAGTTTGAGCTTTTACCTCGATTCTTCTATGTATTGCGTTCCTTCAGTATGTGGGTGAAAGTGGCACTTCACAATTTCCTTTTCGCCACCTCATTCTTCTATGTGCCGTGTCCCTTCAGGATAAGGGTGGGTAATGGATCTTCACAATTTCTTGTCCTCCTTCTCCTCACCTTCCTTCTTCTTCTATATGTCGTATTTCTTCAAGAGATGTGTAATAATGGCTCTTCACAATTTCCTGTGCTCATCCTCCTCCTTTTTCTTCTTTTTCTATGTGCCGTGTCCCTTCAGAATATGAAAGATAATGGCTCTTCACAATTTTTTATCCTCCGTCTCCTCACTCTCCTTCTTTTATATGATATTGGCAGAGGTATGCGTCATATAAGTGATTTTTTTAATACTGTTGTTTAGATGGTTCCAATTATTTGTCATCTTTATTTATTCTTGTAAAAAATTTATAAACGTTTCAGGATTGTTTCGACACTTTGATAATGATCATTAATATTGTCACCTTCATATTCGAAAATTTTCTTGTCTCTTTCTTCATGCCCAAAATCTATTTTTTCAACTTGTTAAATTTTTCATGATTGAATCTGAAGACAACGGCGACAACAGCTGATGGCAGATACTATTCACTTAGTTTCTCAATATTAACAAATTCATTCGACTCACTTCAATCAAGAGAATAATGTGCAGGCGATGTAATAAATCGTGGCTTGAAAGGAGAACTCGGAAGGCCGAGTTCGAAAAACCAGTCGCGTTCGTTACATTTACTTACATGAAAATAATCTTACGAAAGTTATAAATCTATTTATTTCAGAAAATATGGGTTAAATGTGTATCTTATATTCTTAAGAAATTGTTAATATTCACTCACAAAAATAATTATTTTTACAATCTGAAATATGATTTGGATTTAAATAACTCAAAAAGGATTGTCAAGCCGTAAAAAAGAATAACAATCAAAATATCAAGCAACAAATAAAAAGAAAATTTCTTGCAAATCGCTACATTTTCAGTACTCATTAAGGCTTAATTTATCAAGGGGAAGGTAGCGACGTGTTTGTGTGAATGAATGGCTGAAGGGGTGTGAGTTTTGGCCAGATGATAAAAAGTATTAAGAGCCACACGAGGTAGAAAGCTGAGGAAAGCTATGATCACCTAAAAATCTACCTTCCACTCTGGTACGCATTAGATATCAAGACAGCCTAGCCAAAGAACACCTGAAAATATCTTCTTACAGTAATACATTATCCGTCTCATTTTATGGCACTAGCTTTCCAACTTAACGAGAATATAGGACACTATACATAAAGAAATCTATAAGTTACACAAATCGCAAACCTTATAAAGTTTCTATTTAATTTGGTTGGAGATCATCATTTTTTTCATCTGATATTCTTTGATGAGAAACAGATTATAATTTATATAAATATATCCAACCAAATGCTGTGGGACTATTAAAAATTACAAACCTAAAAATAATTACGTTTTACTCGAAACGAAAAAAAATATATTTTACATATTGCTAATCTCCCGGAGAGTGATTCATTGCGCCATCTCGAGCTAAGTTTTTTCCGGTAAAGATGACTTGGAAAGATAATATTGAGCCCATTGCTAGGTCTGCTGCTCGGAATGTCGGCTCACTGTGCGGTGCTAGAAATTTTTCTTTCTGGAACCTCAATGTCAGCGGGAAATATTAGCCCGAGAAAGTGAAATGTGGCCCTCACCTGGAGATTAGCATTAGCCATGCTGATGAAATAGTAAAAGTATTCTCGCAGATGAATAATCTAGCACATGCGTTTTATAGACGTTAATTTTAATGAGCCATTCCTTGCAACAGTTAACAACAGAATGTAGGTAATTTTTTAGATAAGTTTT
Organism: Ascarosepion bandense; assembly: GCA_037127315.1. Lineage (NCBI taxonomy): Eukaryota > Metazoa > Mollusca > Cephalopoda > Sepiida > Sepiidae > Ascarosepion > Ascarosepion bandense. The sequence continues at coordinate 4,425,300 of JBBBDQ010000841.1, read as the reverse complement.
AAGATTGTTACTAAAATGTTCAGAAATATTCTACAACGGTTATAAGCCAACTGTAGTTTGAGCTTTTTACCTCGACACTTTGATGACAATATTCTTCTATGTATTGCGTTCCTTCAGTATGTGGATGGGAATGGCACTTCCCAATTTCCTGTCCTCCACTTCCTTCTTCTATGTGCTGTGTTTCTTTCAGGATGTAGACGGTTAATGGATCTTTCCAATTTTCTATTCCTTCTTCTTCTCACCGTCCTTCTTGTTCTATATGCCGTATCTCTTCAAGAGGTGGATGATAATGGCTCTTCACAATTTCCTGTGCTCATCCTCCTCTTCTATCTTCTATGCGCACTATCCCTTCAGAATATGAATGATAATGGCTCTTCACTATTTCCTGTCTTCTTTTTCTTCACCCTCCCTTCTTCTATATGCCGTATCTTTTCAAGAGATTGGTGATAATGGCTCTTCACAATTTCCTGTACTCATCCTTTTTCTTATTCTTCTTCTATGTGCACTATCCCTTCAGAATATGAATGATAATGGCTCTTCACTATTTCCTGTCCTCCTTTTCTTCACCCTCCTTCTTCTATATGCCGTATCTTTTCAAGAGATTGGTGATAATGGCTCTTCAGAATTTCCTGTACTCATCCTTTTTCTTATTCTTCTTCTATGTGCACTATCCCTTCAGAATATGAATGATAATGGCTCTTCACTATTTCCTGTCCTTCTTTTCTTCACCCTCCCTTCTTCTATATGCCGTATCTTTTCAAGAGATTGGTGATAATGGCTCTTCACAATTTCCTGTACTCATCCTTTTTCTTATTCTTCTTCTATGTGCACTATCCCTTCAGAATATGAATGATAATGGCTCTTCACTATTTCCTGTCCTCCTTTTCTTCACCCTCCTTCTTCTATATGCCGTATCTTTTCAAGAGATTGGTGATAATGGCTCTTCAGAATTTCCTGTACTCATCCTTTTTCTTATTCTTCTTCTATGTGCACTATCCCTTCAGAATATGAATGATAATAGCTCTTCACTATTTTCTGTCCTCCTTTTCTTCACCCCACTTCTTCTTTTATATGCTGTATTTCTTCAAGCGATTGGTGATAATGCCTCTTTTTACCTTTGATATGTTCTGTATGCGTCAAACTCTCCAAGTGCATTTACCTCGTTATATGTCAGAATTTTTTGTTTTATTTTTACTTTCGTTAAAACTTCCTTTTTACTCAGACGTTCAGTCTATGGTGCTCTCAGCTAGTAAGCAGTACGTTTCGTTATATTCATTATGTTAATATAACTATATGTTTGCGTGATTATTTTGTCTTACATGTTAAAATTCCTTGAATTCATAGTAATTCACACACGCACACACACACACATATATATATACAAAGCTATCTACCCCAAAATTGGAATATGTAACTTAATAGCCTGTAGCTTCCATCTTCGCATGCTAGAGAATATCCATTCACTTTCCACAGCTGCCCATAACCGAGCTCTACTTGCTATGTGCGACTACAGAGGATTTAGTGAGGTCTGCAACATAACCCATCTTGAAAATGGTTTAAATCGGGTGATTGCAGTATCCAATGGAATTAGCCAGACTTTCTGAAGTCAGTATTACAGCACTTAAATGCTGAAAAAAAAAACATTCTTATCTCTAATGACTGATCACACAAACTTCAAGATCCTCTAAAAGAATAAATAACATTTAATTGTATATATATATATATATATATATATATATATATATATATATATATATATAATCGTCACAGCCACCTATCTAAAGGTTTATCTTTCTATCTATATATTTCTTCATTTTATCAGCGCATAGATTTCTTTCTTATTCTGTCTACCTCTCTCTCTCTCTCTCTCTCTCTCTCTCTCTCTCTCTCTCTCTCTCTCTCTCTCTCTCTCTGTCCAAGATGTCTATATATGTTAAAAATAAAGTATATTAATAAGTTTTACTGATTTTTTTAAATAATTAAAAGAAAAGATAATAGGTACTTTGTGACATTCCATTGAACAAACTCTTGTCTTCTTAAATATTTTTATTAGAAAGTTTTACCGATCCAGAATATAAATCATAAAAATTCACTAACTGTACTAAATTAATCTCTTCGTGAGATTAATTTATTTACCATAAAGAATTATCTAATATTGTATAAACATTTAGAAATAATGCTTTATCAGCATTCACTGATATATAGGTGAAGTGATATTATGTCGTAGTTCAACAGTTAAACTGCAGTAACAATGATACATCTTTCGTCGCAGTTCTGGGCTGTGGAACCCCCTTCTGTTTATTTGCTTCTCTAATAGCTACAATCTTCAAAAAATTAAATAAAACGTCAATTGCTATATTCTATCTTCTTAAATCCTGTTCACCTTTTATCCTTTCCTCAATACCCCCTGTACCCAGTCTTTTCTCTCACGGTAACACCTGCGCACTAGAGTCGTCTTGCTTTGGGGGAGATGATTTTTTTGTTTTTAATTATTTTTCGGAAGTAGCCGACCTCTAAAATCAGTTTCTAAACTTGCTACGGAAACATATTCAATATATTTTATAATTAGGAGTTCTTTGTATCCCATTGTTATTATACTGCAACTCTCCAGTTATCCGAGATTAACTCTAATTATAAAGTCAAGAAAACTATGATCCAGATAATGCAACAGCTTATGGAGAGTAATTATTCGCTGTTTTCATTTATCTTTCACATTCAATATTTCATGTGAGTGTTAAATTCCCCAAGTGTTCTTTCCTCATGAAATACAATTTAGAAATATAATTGTTTCTTTCTAATGGTTTTCGCCTTTAGATTTCGAGGATACATTTTATTTACTCTGTTAAAGCATTTAATAGATAAATAAGTGTTTGTCTATATTTATGAGATGAGGTAGTATTTACACTATATTATTCGGAATAACTCATTACTATCAAAAGAGGGTTTGTACGAGGAATGAGAATGATATACCCCAGTGATCGTAATAAAGGGTTCAGTTCGAAATTCCTAGCACCTGAAGAAGACGGGGCGTACAACGACCGAAACTTCGTGCAAATGGCAACTAAGATGAGGACAATAGTTTGAATAATGTAAATGGTATCGATAATTAAATATTTGTACCTGCTTTATTTTAGTATCTCGAATTTGTTTTTTGCCTCTCGAATTGTTCCTCTTGCTAACAACCATACATATAATCTTTTAAAATTAATTGTTTGTTTTGTGGGTTTTTTATAATCATTTCACCCCAAGCAAGGCAAGGCTGCCACTGGTGCGCAGAGGGCAAGTGAGAGAAAAAAGTTACAGGGATGTCGAAGAAAGAATTGGGATCAAGGAGAGAGAGGACGGCAAATAACATGCATTTAATTTTTTGGAGATTGAAGCTATCAGGGAAGCAAACAAACGAAAGCAAGTTCTTCAAACGGGAAGTGTGAGAAAAGAAACTGTTACTGTAGAAGAGGAGGTTACATTTAACTATTTAGATGGTTAAAGTGTGGGGCCTTGATGCCAATCTAGTACCAAGTGGTTGGGGAGCCAGGAAAAAACTCTTTAGAACAGTTGCCATGAATATACTTGAAGAAAAGACTGAGAAAAGCCACATCACGTCGGTGAGAAATTGATTGAAGGCGGTCTGCCAAGTCAGGATTGATTATATCGCAGATCTTCCTTTGGATTTTGCCAAAAACCTTAAGATGAACAGCAGGAGCAGATATGGCAACAGTATTCAATGTACGGACAAATGGTAGCTTTATAAATGTTAAAAATGGATTCTGTTGAGAAAAACTTCCTGGACCGATAGATTGACCCAACTTTTCTAGCAATAGATGCAGCTATAGATTCGTTGTAGCCATTCCATTTGAGGTCATTTAAAAGAGTTAAGCCATGGTAGGTATATCGGAAAGTTTCTCTATGGTGATCAAAAGAGAGCACTTTCGATTCAGAGGCTTTCCTACCACATTCAATCACAAAACTTAATTTAGTCCTTTCTTCAAACTTTCCTTCACTACATTCTATCACAGTTCTCACGGTTTCCTATCTATGTCTGCTATTACATCTGTCAATTATGCATATATAATGTCGTTGAGATTGTATCCGCTGATAATGAATCCCGTATAGGTTTAATAAATCCGGTGAGAAGGTATATCCTTGTCCTTTCTATTTTTAAGTATTCAGTGAATTTATTTTCTATCATTGTGCGGGCCGTTTGCTTGCAGTATAAGTTCTGGTTTATTCTAATATCTTGCCCAAATAAATCAAGCTTACATAGTAGCTCAAAGAGTTCTTTGCGTAAATGATCAAACATAGAAATGCATTCAACTGCCTACCGTCCTTAAATTGGGACGAGAAACGTTAATGGTTTATATGTAAAATCTTACAATTAAAAGCTGATTTTTATAACATAATAAAAATTGAAACTGAGTTTTTATAAAAATTGTCCTTTTATAAAATTGTAATTAAAACCGGATTTTTTTTAAATTATAATTAAAACTGTATTTTTATAAAACTTTAATTAAAACCAGGTTTTTGCAAAATTGTAATAAAAACGGATTTTTATAAAATTATAATTAAAACCGGAATTTTATAAAACTATGATTAAATTTAGATGTTTATAAAATTCTAATTATTAGCGGATTTTTTTAAACTTCAGCCCAAGCAAATCGATAATGTCGCTAAGACGCAGACGGCTACTGGTAGTGGAAGAGAATGAAACAACTTCTGAAGGAACTAGAAACCCATTTCCAATCAGTAACAAAGGATAAACCTCTACTCCTGTGCAAACAACCAGGAAGGTTTACTTATGAAGATATAATTTTCTATCAGATTTTTTTAGAAAACATTAATTAATACGGAATTTTTTATTTTACTAAAGAATACCGGACTTTACGGTGGATATTAATGATTTTTAGTGACTAAAAAGAAGGCTTTTCTTAGATATTACGTTCGAACATAGTCTCTATAAAATTCAAAAAGATTAGTGGCGTAACATTTCTTTTCTCTGGAGCTACTTACCGACAAGAACTCCATCTTAAACCGTTGGTTTGAGCATTTTAATACCTTCTTCGTTTTCAGAAGGCCGTTGTAGATGGGGTGGCGCCACAGAAGATAAGCGAAAATACTTTGAAGAAAATGCTTATATCTTGTGATATCGACCGTTGGATATAAAAGTTGCTGACGATAAGCTCACTTACAGACATCCTATCTCTCTCTGTCTCTCTCTCTGTCTCTCTCTCTCTCTTTCTCTTTTTCTGTCTTTACACACACACACACACACACACACACACAACCAGCGTTTAAAAGGAAAGAACGATCAACGTAAAAACAAATGCTATCTTCAGGAATCCTCCGTAGACTTTCCACTGCAAACATTTTTGCAGGAACTGCTTGTCCCATATAGGCTTCTCCAGCTTCCAACGAGCCGCTATTAAATGTAAAATACATCCATAAAATTTCGTTGGCGATGTCAAACCAAGCCTAGTCCTTCGAATAATATACGAAATTCTGTGAGATCAAATTACAGTATGTTGAGTCACTGTATATTTTAGTTTTTTTTAGTTTTTATTTTATTTTATTTTTTACAGTAAGGTTTCTCCCTGTGAAAATTTCAGGAGCCACTGGCGGTAGAGGTTTACGTTAAGGGGATGGTTTATACAGATAGAAGTGGATGATAACAGCTAATTCTAGACTTGAATAGTTTAAGATTGTAGGGATCAGGAAAACATCCTCTTGGGAGTTTGTTCCACAGAGCAACGATTCGAGGGAAGAAACTGTAAATTGGAATTTACTGATAAAATACGGATGGAATGAGGTTGGTTTGCTACAATGTGGGTGACGTGGCGGATCCTAGCTGCGAAAGTTATACCTAGCGTAACTAAGAAATGTAGTTCGTCCGAGCATTTTTCCCTGGAAGTAGCGATAGAGCAGTGACAGACTCACCTGAGAGAAGCTGGATGGTGATTTTCTAAGCGTAAGTAAGATGTGGCACAAGGCCGAAAGTAAGTGACACCCTGCGAAAGTAAGAGACACCCAAATTGGGTGTCCCTTACTTTCGGCTTTGTGCTCAATTGCAATGATTCTAGCGATACAAGCTTGTTGACCATTACACCACCTCGAGGTGCCCAAATGGTGATTTTCTAAGCTCAGCTCAGATGTGGCACAAGGCCGAAAGTGTGGTACACTCAGTGAGGATCGAAACCGCTACACAATTGTAACGGTTCTAGAAAAGCTTGCTAAACATTACACCACCTCGAGGTGCCCAAAGCGATTTTCTAAGTGCAGTTTAGATGTGGCACAAGGCCGAGAGTATAGAGCACTCAGTGAGGATCGAACTCACTACTCAACTGCAATGATTCTAGCAAAACAATCTTGCTAACCATTACACCACATCGAGGTGCCCAACTAGAGCAGTGAGAGACTCGCCATATCCCGCCTGTGAGAGAGAGGTGTTAGAGGGTGGAATCCAACAAAGATTCGGAAACGCTTTTGAATTCTATCACTACCTGAAACTGAAAGCTGGGCAACTCTCTCTCAAATATGGCTACAATATTTCATTTTCGGTCTAATCATTTTCAGTCTAATCTGGCTCTTAAAAAGGTAGAGGATAGCAAGAGGTGTCAGGTACTTACTAGAGTGCTAAAGGGAGATAATCATTTTATCAGCATCTGTAGGAATGGAATTTGAAACCCAATATTCTCTTAAAGCAATGTACTCCTTCTATGAGACATCCGTTCATCGTAACTGGCAGTAGTAAATGAAGAATTATTGTACTCGTATTTATTCTGGTTTGTTTATGAATTAAAAACGTCACAATAAAATAAGTACAGAAAGTTCACTCTCTGGAATTAACAGACTCCTTTCACAGATGACGGAAGATGCGATACAGAAATTCGAAAGCGCGAAGGTAGCGAATGATTCCTTTCAAAATCAAATCAAGAAATAGGAAATGTTAGAAACAAAAAAAGAATGCTTAACTACTACGGAATATTTATTCTCCTATAAGAGAATAAATGTTGGACAATCTCTTCAGATGATGATGATACTTTAGAAATCCGAAGGTGCGGTGGAGTAGCAAATGATTCATTTCAAAAGCTAAACAAATCCTTAAGAAACAGAAAAAGTTGTTAGAAACAAAGAAAATAATACTTCACTACTATGTGTATTTATCCTCCTATAAGAGAGTAAATGTTGGACAATATCCTCAGATGAAGATGATACTTTAAGCAACAGAGATGTGGCTCCACAGACGGATGATGAAGATATCGGAAAGACGTGCAATGAATAAGTTTTATAAGAAATAGAAACAAAAGGACGATTACACTTTAAAAAAAACACTTAAATTCGAATGAGCAAAGAAGACTTGGTTAGTTTGTTAGTCAAAGAACATACTGAATGCAAGAGGGGCAGCGAGTAACATCGAATAACCTACTTAACAAGCTTGTGTAAAGGAATGGCAGAACAAGAAAGGGTAGAGATAAAAAAAAAAAAAGAGATAACATTTACTTAGACTTACGAAGGATAGATAGTTGCAAAGGGTTATGATCACAAACATTCTGAAATATCCGGCACATAAAATAAGAAGATTAACTAGTGTAGTGAATTATGAATTGATCCATGAAACGATGTTGCGCTCTTAAACATATAAATGTATAAGAAAACGCTATTTTATCTATAATATAAAACATACGGATTGCAAATTTTAAAAGTTTTTTTCTTCCAAGCCGTTAAGAAAAGTCTTTTACTTTCATTTTAATTTTCTACTCTCTATGCTATGCATAAAACTTCCAGAAGTCATTAAATTACTAAACTAAAGCAAAAATGTTTTCTAATAACAATAAAGTAATTTTCAACAATGTAAACCAAATAAACTGATAATTTTAAAACAAAAATGAAGTAGTGTTTGAAATTTGCAGCTTCGAAGCTCTATGTGGCTTTTCAACCTATCTTCAGTCGTTCTTAATTAGAAACACTGAAAATTATTATTTATTATTTTGCTGAAGCTAATTACATCCGTTGACTTTTAGAGAATTGTTAAGTATCTGTCTTGATATGAAAAATATTCAAAATAAAATTTTTATAGTTTACTTGAATTATAAGTCAATCTCACTCACGTTTAAATTCATAAGAAAGCAAATAAATCATCTTCAGGAGCATATTTTGCATCCGTTAATTCTCAGTTGTTATTATAAAAACTTGATTTCTGGCTCTTTCTATGTGATTTCTTCCATCAGTTGGCGATCATGACTTTCCACAATTTACTCTCTTTTGTAGTTCTTAGTATTTTTTCTCCACCAAATCCTGTTCTACCATTCATTTACACGAGTTGTTAGGTAGTTTATGCGGTGTTTTCCTCTGTCTCTCTTGCCTTTAATATGTTCCGTGAGTGTCAAATTTTTCAAGCTTTCTTTCCATTTTATGTACCCTAGAAATTTCAATTCTCTCTTTCTAATTCTAAGTGTTTTTTTCTTTTCATTTTCTCTAAAATATCGTTGTTGCTCACATGTTTAGACTACGGTATTCTCAACATCCTTCTGTAGAAGCACATTTCTGTTGCTTCGTCTCTTCTTCATCTATGAGTACATTATGTAGTATTCACTGACATATAGGATGACTGATATCACGTAACAGCTCATTACTCCTTTTTTTTTTAATCTAACGATTTTTTCTGTCTCTTAATACTTTGCTTGGCTTTTGGAAGACAACTTTCTCTATCCCAAATCACCTCCGGATTTCGGTGTCGCACTTCACCTCTGTTAAAACATTTCCAGATATTTAAATTGTTGTACTTACTTGAGTTTTATTATCTTTAATTTGCAATTTGTATGTTGGGTTGTTCTTTTTGGCATGCATTCTGTCAATTTGCGATTGATGCTTAGTCTTTTCTTCTCACTTTCCTACACTTTAGTGATAACTATTAATTTAATAAACAAACATAAGTTCATTTCGTTGCCAGCTCAGCTTCGTCAAAGATTTTGATAATTCATTTTCAGTTCGTGTTGATTTTGCTATTGTTCTTTAAATTCTTTTCCTTTTTATTCCTACTTTATGGGAAAGAATGTACTCTATTTTTTAGAATCCAGTGTGCGATTTGGTTGAATCCGAAAAAACTGATGGTTTATGTTGGATACAGGACCTTCGACGGAGTTTTTCCGGGAATGTATTCTGTCGTTGAACCTTAGTTGCATTATAATTGTGTTTAATCTGTTGTTAAATATTTGGCATCAGTATAATAAAAACCACCTAAAACAACATTTATAAAAAGAACATTCGTCTTTTGCTGAAAAATATTCAACTAGTAAAAAAAACTCAAAATAACCGCCCTTTAACTGGAAAAATGTTGAAGTCATTTTAGAAAATGTTTTAAGCAACTCGACTTAATGTTTTTCTACCTTTATTGCCTCCAAAACAATTATAAGTCTAGTTAAACATTTTTACCGATGGAAAAGATGAGACAGATAGTGTTAATTTAAATAGAAAGATATTCATGTTTTGACTTTAAACATAAAAATGATATAATTAATAGGATAAAAAAAATTACTCTCAGCAAGAACGATAAAAGACAATTATTGAAATAAAAAACAGCAAATTAAAGATATTAATTCTGCTTCAAGATATCCAATTGACTCTAATTAATTATGTGATGTAAGTGATGTTAGACAGATCACCCTATTACGTAGATATATTAATTTTATACTACTCCATAAAGAATGGAATTATTACCACTTCGTTGACAATTAAGAGGCAAAGTTATTTGTAGGGTTCTTTTTAAGTTTTTGAAAAAGAAAGTGATTTTCACTGAAAATTTGGTTTCAGTACCAACAGAAAGATGCTGAGGATACCATGGGCCGAAAATGTGATCAACAACAAGGTTTTGAAGAGAATGAAAACAAAAAGGAAAAGTTATACTTAATACCAGGTACAGACAGTTGAGGTTTCTAGGGTACATAATGGGGAAGGGAGGATTTGAAAACCTGATACTCACGGGAAATATTGAGTAAAAGTAAGACAGAGGAAAGCAGTGCGTAACCTAACTGGTGAGCATCAGTAAATGAGCAGTAAAACAAGGTTTGGGAGAAATAACAAAAAGACGATTTTTTGAGAGCTACAATGGACAGGAAGATATGGAGAACCATGATAAAAGAAAGGAAAAAGCACATAAAAGAAAGAAGCAATTGACGGAGTGTTATATACACCTTCTAAATATATATATATAAGTGTGTGTGTGTGTGTGTGTGTGTGTGTGTGTGTGTGTGTGTGTGTGTGTGTGTGTGTGTGTGTGTGAATTTGATAAAGAATAAACCGGACCCGAAATTGAGAAACTTTTTGGCTTTGCTAATAAAGAAAACGACGACATAGGCATATGATTTTTTTCTCTCTCAAATACCAAAGCTCGAACTGGTCTCAGTGTCAGCTGACGTCACTTATAAAGCTGTCCCTAGTGACACCTGCAGCCTTCGATTCACTGTATAACATGTCGGGGTGTCGACCCCTTCTGACCTCGGTAGTCATAATAAAAATCAACGGATGCACTTTCTTGTCTCTCAGCGCAAATACACTTCACGTCAAAAAATCTATGCTGCACGTAAATATCGTCTAACGAATATTTAATAGGAACACAAATTATAACAAGTTTGTTTAAGAGATTTGTGATCCACCTAATGAATTCATTTAGTTTAAAAATGGATTCTTTTCACCGTATCAGCACTGTATCACGCCGGTCTCAAACTTTCCATCGAGAATGCTTGTAAGTTATAAGCCTCGTTATCAAACTAGTAATCTTAACAATATGTCTAAATCACCTAATAATACTTCATCTTGTCGACTGAGGTTTCAAAATACACCGATTGCACTTCCTGAGATGCGTCCTGAGTACGACGATAAACTTCATCCAGGTCCTGGGTTTGACGATGGACTGCATCCGGCGTCAGGAACTCTGGTTGAGAGGTTTTGAGGAGCGTGGAACCGCTTCTTTTTTTTGTTGTTGTTGTTGTTGTTGTTGTTGTTGTTCCCGATTTCAACATGACCCGGGGTGGTGGCACCTGTTAGACTTCTAACTGTGGGTGGGTGTTTGGAGAAGAAAATGTTACCAGTAATACATTTTCTTAAAGAAAAAAATATTACCAGCAGTATATTTATGAAGAAAAAATATTGGTAAATATATACTTTTGAAGAAAAATATTAAAAAACATATTTTTGTAAAAAAAAAAAACATCTATATACCAGGAATACATCTGACTCTCGACAAAACTCTCTCCGTGGGGATAAGTCAGTGGGGCCTGGTCTGCAAACTGATTTCTTGCGGGGAATATATATTCTATTCATAAAATCTATTGTAAAAATCTTGTCGGTATTAAATAACCCATAGAGGTTGATATGCTGTAAAACAAAATGAACCAAACTTTCTTTTTTTCATTTTTAAGGACCTTTTCAAAAATACAAAACCAGAAGACAACTTCAGTTTTCAAAAAAAAAACTTTTATCATAATCTGCCCAAATCAACCTTCCCACTATAACCGAAAAATACCCTAAAAAGCCACCTTTTTGGCATAAAAAATCTACAGAGGTTGATATGCCGTTAAACAAAACTCAAACTCAAACTGACAATATTGTGCAGTAGAAGAAACTGTATTAAATGCATCGTTACTTAATAACGTCAGATAGCTTTTTATAGGTGATGTTTTAAAAAATTATAGCTTGCATAGAATGCGTAAAACAATTCTTATAAACGTTTTATATCGATAACATTCATCTGACCTGAAACATCCTGATTGGTTGAAAAAGTTATATTTCATCATTGATAAGTAATTTTAACTACACCCTTGTGCAAATTAATTGAAACAACTGCTTTAGTTTCCTTTCTTTTACCAAACGGTCTGTTTCAAACCCACTAGAGTGACAGTGTGTAATCGATTTCTATTTTTCTCAGATTAGATCATTTGTAGTGGTGTGCAGTAATATAGAGCTATTTTCAGAGGTGGGGGGTATGATGAAATTTCTTTGGCTTTGAAAAATATTTCGTCATCCGTGATTGCATAAGATTTTTATCACGCCCAGACACTATTGTCTTGACTGTTAATTAATTGTCCTACTGCCATTGTCTTTCAAGGAAGAGTACAATAATTGTAACGCTGCACGAACACACTGGCAAGGCTTACAGAAAGGTCGAGGATATTGTTGGTGCCAGCCTTTCAACTGTCAGCAAAAATGTTATTCGCAGTAAAAGTTATTTGCCGTAAAAAATAATCAACATAAGTCCAGTAAAATATCTACAGATTTTCGAAAAGAAAATGCAAATTCAGTGTTCTTTATTCGACGCTGAAACATTTTCGAATTAATCCTATCCCTATTTTTAGTATGCCCTTGAGTTCTAAATAGTATAGATGATAATGAATTGTGGGTATCAATATTGAAAAATATACGAGAAGAACTCGTAAATTTTTGCTCTCGGAGGACCAACCACACAGGAAAGACGGAAATTAAAACGACTGATTTCTTCTCGCTTTCTCATATTTGATGCTTGGGAATCAATTCGGGATTATTATAAAAAAACATTTTTTTAATTGCATTCAGTGCGTTGTGATACAGTGAATATCGACTCAGAACGACAAATCGGGTTGCCGAGTTCGAATTCAAGTTGAATTCCTTGCATTCACTTGCACACAAATAACCTTGGGAAAGGTATTATTCCGTCTCTTCCCTCCAGTTATGGGTTAAATAATAGCATAGATTAGATTCTATAGCCTTGGCTGACAACCAGTCTACCGTAGAAAGCAATGGCAACCTACTGCGGGATAATCTTCTGCCCAGTCATCTTTCTTTTGAGACATGATCGCCCAAAGCGTGTATCACGTATGCCACTTAACTGACTGATAATGTCAATTCTTTGATGAACTCATTTGATTCTGACTGAAGCCCACACTTCCTTTTTTTTATATATAAATCTTCTCAATTCAAAGCTTAGGATCCACTCAAGGTAGGTTTTGTTGTACGTGTGTAAGAAATGTCGTTCATATGGCTTTGCAAGAAAGATATAGGTTAACTCTAAAATTGAAGAGGTCAAGATTGTAATGATTGAGGGAAAATCCTGTCTAATGTTGTTTGGTTTTAAATAACATTCTTATTGATGAGCCATAGAAAAACGAAATAATCTATCGATCATAAGATTTAAAACCAAAAATTGCATTGACAAGAATGTTGTTGTTCTTGGTAATATATGTTTTATTGGAAAGTCATTTTAAGATAAATAAACTATAATTAACTGATTCTTGTTTTAGTTTTAAGTTTTCTCTTTCTTCCTTTCTCTTTTAGTTGTGAGCGGTTTTTGACTCTTTACCATTCTTCTTTGTTATTTCTCTGTCATCCATTTACACAAATTCTTAAGCGAGTGCTGACCTGTTATGCAATACCAACCCTCTCCCATGTTAGTAAGTGCTGGACAATAACATCAAAAATAAAGAAAAGGCTTGAGACAACAGAAATATGATCCCAAAGAAGGATGCTGATAATACCATGGACGGAACATAGGAACAAAGACAGTGTAAACAAAAACATCACTCATACTTAGAATCAGAAAAAGACTATTGAAATCTCTCGGGCATATATTGGAAAAAGAGGGCTTGGAGAATCTGACATAGGAAAGGACATATCGAAGACAAGAGGTAGAGAGGAAAGCGTCGACTAACCTCCGGAGCGTGTGTAAATGGTAGGCAGGACAGGGACCAGAAGAGATGGCAATAACACAAATCAGAGTTTCTTAATTTTTATTTATTTATTTTTTTTTTTTTGGTGGGTGTTACATTTTTACAATACTTAAAACCGTCAAAGTTTACTTCTAACTTTAAAAGAAGTACTTATACTACTACTACTAATAGTTTTTATACTTCATCTGATTAAATTTAATGAAAAATATCTATTTCACAAAACGTGCTATCTCCCTTTCCTACAAAGAATTGGGATGAAATGACAGAACGCTATAAAAAGGATACCGCTTCTACTGGCTTGTCGTTTTTTAATGGGGATGTTATAAAGTGCATTATTTAAAAAAAAAGTTTAAAATAATGTTTTCTTGGACGTTTTCAGTAATTCAGCTGCTAAGTTTCATATGATACACACTTAGGCAATCACGTCTCTTTTGATTCATAACTAACAAGGCAGAAAATTTTCCTGCAGAAGGCTGCTATTCCATCTCTGTGGCATTGTATATATTACTGTTCTTAAAAATATGCAAATATGATAGTCTTGATTTGTATTTGTCTATTTATTTAAATAGCTAAAATGCTTGTTCAAGTCGAAAAGGTACCCGGTCGCTTATCTAGAGTCAAATATACGTTTAACATTCATCCAGATGAGTTCATAATCTAATATCTTGTATATAAACTGAAACGTTTTAAATAATCATGTCTTGTATATTCCATCACAAATAAGAGTCGGTGTTATAAGATATTAGATTACCTCAACAGAATCCCAAAAAATAGAGAAAGCATGATATAAAAAAATAATTAGAATACTAAACATAAATTAACACTTTATCCAAAGAAATAGCAAACAAAATGTTATTCTTTGGTCGAACGGTAGAGAATATGAAGAATATTACTTGCTGCTTTAATTTTTTATTGTAATGACTTCAAGGGTCATGTTGTCGATAAAAGAATTTAAGTTTAGAATTTCTTCAGGGCTTGTACATTCATAATGGCTTGATTCGAACTTTTAGAAACAAGTAAATGAAAATTGTATCTTAATGGAAATTTCAAATTAGGCTTTTAACGAAACTCCAAATATTTTCGGTAAGTGATGTAAGAGAGTATTAAGAGACAGAGAAATTTCGTTGAAACAAAGAAGAAAGAACTTAATCGTTACGTAATATATGTCCTCCTGTGTGTCAGCTGATGGTGGTCAATCTCCGTAAAAATTAAAAAGATACATAAAGCAACAGAAATGTGGACCTACGGAAAGTTGCTGATGAAGCCATGGGCAGAACATGTGAGCAACAAAGTTTTGGAGAAAATCGAAACAAAAACGAAATTTATACTTAACATCCGGAAGAGACAGTTGACATTTCTAGAGCACGTAATGAGGAAGAAAGGCTTGGAAAATCTGATACATACAGGAGAGATTGACGGAAAGTGGGACAGAATAAAGCAGCGCTTGAGAAGCTTGGCCAAATAGATGGCAGAACAGGGCTTGGGAGAAATAACAAAATTTATTAATAGCTACAAAAGACCGAAAGATATAGAGGGCCATGATCGTTCACCTCACATAAAAGAAGGAAGAATGGTAAATACTCAAGCTACACCATAAGACGGTCATTTTACACTTTATTTAGCTACGCATTCAATAGTTGTACTAACAACAAAAGCTACAGCATGGTCGTGTATTAACCCTAATTCCAGTTTGGACGCTGACATCTTCTTTTAAATCCGTGTTTAAAGATTTGTCTCTCAGTAGTCCGAAATGTTACCGATGACGCCGTTCAGCAATTATCAAACCAAAACATTGACAGTAATGATTCTTGCCCATGCTATATCACCCCAGTCTGCTTAATGAGATCTCACAAGGTGGGGCATAGTATCTTCCTTTGGACAAGTTCCGTATCGGTAAACATCATAACGACACAGCAAAGGCTTCAAATAAGAGCATGTTTAGGTAAACATATACGCCGACAGAAATAATATACGATTGCAATTTGGATAATTGATAACAATACCAACAAAAATTAAAACAAAAACGCTAGAAATCTGAATGCAAATGGTTAGGTTATATATCTCAATAAACCCGATTTAAAAATGAGCCCCACTTCATGTAAAATGATAACAAACGTTTGTGTATTTCTCACCATTACTTAAGCGCACACACACACACACACACACACACACACACACACACACACACATATATATATATATATATATATATATATAATTTAAAAACGATTGACAAGGTACTGCGCTTACTGTCATGTAATTTAATAATTGTGTATTTGAGCAGCAATCCCTCTTTTATACATGTTTCATTAAAAACGACTGACAAGATGCTGCAGTTACTTGCCTTATTGACTGCCAGTTTATGTAATTTAAATGTTTGTGTATTTGGGTAGCAATCTCTCTTTTATACAAGTTCAATTGAACTTCTTTCTTTGTTGATTGCCGTGTAATGTAATAAAGTAATTAAGCACAATACCTTGTCAGTCGTTTTTAATGAAACTCATATAAAAGAGGGATTTCTGCCCAAATACACAGTTACACACACACACACACACACACACACACACACACACACATATATATATATATATATATATATATATATATATATATATATATTAGTTAAATGGCATACATGATACACACTTGGACGATCATGTCTCGAATGACTGACTGGACAGGAGATTTTCCCGAAGTAGGTTGCCATTACTTTCTTCGATAGACTGGTCACCAATCAAGTCTATTTAACTGGAGAGAGAAATGACGGATTCATTCTTTTCACGTAAGTAAATGCAAAGAATTAATCTGGAATTCGAACTCGGCACTCCGATTTCTTGCTCCGAGCCGAAATACACTGCACCACAACGCACATTATATATATATATATATATATATATATATATATATATATATATATATATATATATATATATATATATACGGGCAAAAAACTATTATTAGTTTGAAGAAGTTACTCCTAGAAATGAAACTCATTATTTAGTAGATTTTTTTAAATTTGTAATTCTATTAACCACATATATGTGCATAGATCTATATATATACAGTATCAAAATAAAACTTAAAATCTTGAATGACGATGTCAAATTTTGACTATGATGCCGTATACGAATACAAGCAGCAATAGATATTCGAAAATAAAGCCAGATGCAAGCAAGTGCCAAACCAGAGCGACGAACACATGCTTCATTTGTTCAATTAGAACGGTTTAAGAAGTGATCGGTGTACAGGCTTTCGTGAAACTAGATACTGATTTCAAAGAATTCAGTATTCACATACACATAAAAAAGTATTATTATTATCACTATTATTATGATTAAATTAGACGTTAAAAAATTCAATACCTATTGAAGGGCCACACACAGTTTCGTAATTATTCAAACACTCATTGAGACACTCAGCAAGAATAATTTTTTATTATTATTATTATTATTATTATTATTATTATTATTATTATTATTATTCGAGGGTTTTATGAAAGTTTTATCAAAATCAAAAGTCAGTATTTTAATAGCTAGGCATCAAATTTTGGGAAAGCAGTTAAAGATGATAATTAATATATATGTCCAAATGTTGGAGAATTTTTGTCAAAAAAAAGCCAAAATACGATGTTTAGAACGGCTGATAATTAAACATAACTGACATTCATTGTCTCTTACATTTAACAGTATATGTTTAGAAAATTATCTGCTGCCTCGATACACTAAATATATATGTGTGTGTGTGTGTGTGTGTGTGCGTGTGTGTGCGTGTGTGTGTGTGTGTGAGGATGATAAAAATATAGTTTTAAGATATGGTATGTTTATGGGTTAAAGTGTTCAAAATCAGTGATAGCGCTTATGTAAATATTAAAGTGTGCATTGAAATCAACAGTCAGCAGCTGCAGTCTGTTTCAGGAAATAGCTATAATTACCTTCTCCGAGCAACGAAAATTACCAAATAAACTATAAGAACTTATCTCAAAATGCAGGCACAAAAACAATTTTTTTATTACGTTACTTAAAAATTGAAAACTAAAAACAAATAAAATAAAAAAATTAATTAAGCAAAAGAAATGAATCCAAATCAATAAATAAATAACTTAAACAAATAATAAATAGATGAACAGATTAACAAACTACGAACGCATACGTAAGTACTTGTAAACGTAATAATAACAACAAACAAAAAAAAACAAAAAAAAAGGATTGATAATAAATAACGAGTAAAACATTACCAAACAACACTACAAAATAGCCACACAGCTGTATTCGGATCCCCCAATATTTTCACTAGATTAATTTTAAATATAACCGTAACCGTCCAGCCTGAAAAATCGTTAGAATAATGCAATAATGCACCACTGGCAATAATATATAAATAATCAAGCCCAAACACATGACTTGACGATTGCTTTTATGCATGAAACAGAATGTCAACACGGGGTGTTGATTTCAGTGTCTACTTTTATTTCTATACACGTTATGTTACACACGTTATTATACATTTTATACCATATATATATATATATATATATATATATATATATATATATATATATATCCGAGTGAATAAGGAACGAGGAAAAATTTACAACGTCCAAAACATTAATTTAAAACAGTGCTCGATATATAATATAGAGCTGTGAATATTTAATATAAATTATATTTTAGAACATGTACAAATTTTTTTATAGATATCCACTAAAAATTGTACATTTTGTTTCGACATTGGACTTACAATTTCTCATCAGGTGGTGTGGAAAGGAATGAAAGGCCTCTTTTCTTATATTTAGCAAGTTGTGTGTGGGATGTGTGTGGGATGTGACACACAACATGCCAAATATAAGAAAAAAGGCCTTCCATTCCTTTCCACACCACCTGATGAGACATTGTAAGTGTAAGTTCAATGTCGAAACAAAATGTACAATTTGTAGTGGATATCTATAAAAAGATTTTACATGTTCTAAAATATAATTTATATATATATATATACAAAATGTTATACCTTCATCATTAGATTTATTACAAAAATCTGTTTTTAAAATTTGTCTTCTGTATGTAATACTTTCAACAAAAGTTCATCCGTTGGTTATTAAATGATTTCTTCTTTCTTTCTTTCTTTCTTTCTTTCTTTCTTTCTTTTTCTCTGGTTTGATCTTCTTTTTTTCTCTTATTTTTCTCTTGATTTTTGTATATTTTTTGACACCTTGATCATTAAAATGGTGTGCATGATATACGATAGTGAAATAAAAATAAGAAACAAACAAAAAGAAAGGTAAATGTTAGATATGCGTTTAAACTCCTGGCAACATATCATCCCGGTAGCGAGGCGATGAATAAAGACTTATCAAATGCGGTAGGGAAACATAAGAAAAGCAGTAAACTAGTTATAATGATCATTTTCTATATTTGGCAAACATGAAAACAAATCTAGCACTTCCGGAACAAAGAGATTTATAGAATTCAACCCATGACTTCAAGAATGATGGAACAGTTTTCTTAATGCTTATATATATATATATATATATATATATATATATATATATATATATATATATACTTCCTGCAAAATCGACTAATATAGTAATTACAAAGATGTGATAAAAAAATTAGTTAATTCCAAACAGGACAATATAAAATCAACGCAAAGAAAAAATGGAAGAAGCTTTTACGTTTTATTATGCGACGAATTATAAAATTGTTAATGTTCTTCGAATTGAAAACTATGTTAATTTTTGCTTGTATATATATATTTCAAATATAATATTGATGCAAGGTCTTTATTTATTAATATACGGGATGCGATGAATAAATTGTCATCTAAATTATGCAAAAAATGAAAATAACACAGACATCTCATTTTAACTGATATATTTACCAAAATTACACAAACATAACTTGAAATATTAAAATGTAAATCTATTTAATAAAATTGGCATTGGCTTCAACTATGGTCTCCAAACGACTTCAGAATACTTCTGTATCTCTTCTGGGTGGTCTCCTTGTTTAAATCGGTAATTGCTGCCAAAATCCTTGCCTTCAGTTTTTCTTTTGCGTTACAAGAATCTCTCTCTCTCTCTCTCTCTCTCTCTCTCTCTCTCTCGCTCTCTCTCTCTCTCTCGCTCTCTCTCTCTCTCTCTCTCTCTCATCACCTCATACATAATAATTAAGATGGGGTGTTACGAAACCAGATGTAAGGGGTGATGTGGTCGCAGAAATTGTCTGACAGCCATGACAGGGCTTTGCTTGTTCAGCATAGTGCCAGACATAGGGTCTTCCAGTAGCCACCTTCTTAACTCATAGCAGTATTACGTTCTCAAGGTACTTGATCTAGGCCTTCGAGTTAAATCTGAGGTGTTCACCAACAAATTCTGGAATTCTTTTCTTATCAGAGTGAGTTTACTGAGCTGTCATATCTTTGTTATCGACATGATACTCATCTAACTCTCTCCGAATCTTCTGCACTGCCCTCAGATTGACACTCAAACATTCTGAAATATTTTTATTGAACCTTCCGGTGCGAAATCCAAGCAGTACAATATGCTGTTTTTAAATTTCTGGCGGAATCAGTTGCGACAAAATACTTTTTTTCTCGCAGATGGTACCCAACTGACCCTACTATACTGTGCAGTCGATAAAATCAAAATCAAGCAACGCGTATGCGCGAAATTAAAATATAAAACAATGAAAACTTACCCATCGCACTGTGTAAATTCATAGCATTATTATACAGTCATCAAAGTAGCATTCTTGACTTACAGTATCTTTTTACCCAGTTGTGTATTCCAACCTATTAGAACGATTCTGACATTTTTTACGCATTCCGCTTGCTGCAAACGCTAACCAAGACAAAATGGAGTAGTGGTTAACGAAGTTAATCTGACTGACCATTACTACGAAGTACTGAATATGATCTACACTAGGTGATCCATACAAAATTCTACATTAAATAACTTAAACATAGATTTAAAATTTAAAAAAAAACAACTAAAACAATGAGTTTTGAATAGACAGAATGGGATGTTGTGACGGTAACAAATCAGATGAACTTTCTTATGCTTTCTTATGATCGTTTATATCATTCAGACGAGCACATTCAACCAACAAAATTACTGGTTTACTCAGCCAGATGAGGAGCTTTTTTATTCCAATGTAACATTCAAAATTGCTATTTGCTCACCGGGGGCCGCACATTAACACGTTGTCTAAGTTGCAGTAGTTCACAAAGAATAATTTTCCAACAAGCACTGAACATTTTCCCAAAATAATATTCGATTTAGTTTAAAATCCTCAAGTCTAACCTTAATCTAACCAAGATTTTGCTTGTTTCTTTATTTGTTTTATATTTTTGTAATAAATCCATTTTTCATCACCAGTGATTATCTCATACAAAAATGACATTTTTTCGTATCGAGAAAGAAAAGAAAAATAAGTGTTTAACTGCTGACTGATGTTCCTTTTCATAAATGCATATGGAACCTATTTGCAAATGACGTATTACCTTTGATTATTTACCCAAACGGGAAGAGCTAAATAAACTTCAAAGACCTTTCTAAGAGTCCCCAAATGTTGTGCAAATGATGGCGCTGCGAACTGTAAAATAATATGTATACTTTTTACGTTTTTTTGTTTGCTTGTGTGTGTGCGTGTGTGTGTATGTGTGATGGTGTTAAATTCCTACATGGAGTTCTGCGTCCAAGTACAAAGAGCAATCAGAAAATTCTGGGACTAAGATCTCCTGGCAGACCCTCATGCCACTCATTGAAAGATCAGTTAGACTATTCGTTGGTGACTTCCATGTATGAAATCACAAATGTTTTATTAAATTTGCTGACGTTTTACTGGTTAACCTGAATTTGCGTTGTGGTGTAATGAATATTGACACGGAATGAAAAATCGGAGAAACAAGTTCGAATTCCATTCGAATTTGTTTCATTCACTTACGCACAAATACACTTGGGAAATGCATTAACCCATCTCTTCTCCCTCTATCTATGGGTTGAATAGCAGGACAGATAGGGTTCTGCAACTTGGTTGGCAACCGATTTACCGGAGAAACAAATAACAACCTACTGTGGAAAAACCTTCTGCCTAGTCAGTCATGTTTCTTTCGAGACATGATCACCAAAGCGTGCATCATGTATGGCAATTGACTGAGTTAATTTGGACCTCTCAGCAACGTGAACCGACACCCGATTAGCCTTGAAACACTCGGTAGCAGATTCACGCAAAGTTTGATGCAGCTTTCATATAGATAAAGTGCCGTGCCTACACAACGTTACACAAAATCCTGTAATAACTGAGCATCATCAGCAGCAGTCTACGGCTATATCGTGTTGAATGCACCGGTTCCCGTCCAATCACCCAAGTTAAGCAACATCGAGCCTGGTCAGTACTTAAATGGGTTACCATTTAGAAATACCAGGTGCTGTAAACGAAAGGACCAAGAATGGTCAACCGGTGCTTCAGATTTTGGCGTTGGGTGCAGGGCTAACAACCTTGCCCCGCAAAAAACAGTTTGTTACAGAAACAGCAACAAAAAGTTGCTGCCCTATGCACCATCTGGGTGTGATGGAATAATGGATCATCAGCAGCAGAAGCAGATAATGCAAAGTCTGTTGGGAGACTGACTCATTTGAACTTTAACTTCACTCCAATTTCTGTTGTTGAACGCTACGATCATAACACTTAGAAATTTTCGATAATACATCGTAAAATATTGAGTGTATATTTTCATATACTCATATTTTCATTTATCCGAACCCACTAAACTTACACATATGCAAATTACATAAGTATATAGTATTGAATTATAATGGTGCTTAAAGTCAAAATTGCTGTTTTTCAGTAGTTTACTGATAAGGAGTCATTTTTGGCGAGCAGGTTTTTTTGTCATAAAGTAATCGATATTAATATAGAACATTAATAATGTTGATTTTCTAAGAGCAGCTTAGATGTAACACAAGGCCAAAAGCATGGGGCACCCAGTGAGGATCGGACTCGTGACCCAATTGTAATAATTCTAGCGAGACAACCTTGTTAACCATTACACTACGCCGAGGTGTCCACATAGAGCATTAATAGAATTGATATGGAGAGGCTTTTCAATTAACTGAGCAATGTTGTTTCAGTCATGACGACTTCGAAGTTTCTGAAAGGCATTATAATATTTTCACTCTTCAGGGGTTATGTTTATCATATATATATATATATATATATATATATATATAAGATACATCTATAAGATGACAGCGCCTGCATCATCAGTGATGTTGCCCTAGGGACCTTAAGACTTTCTGGTTTATCCACCATCAGACTCCTTTGTTCCGGTTACTTTGCTGGTGATGATCAAATCTCAACATTTGTTCGCCTAACGTGACATATAAAATATCAATCGCAGAATACAAATGATTTTAAAATATATTTTGAAACCCTAAAAAACTGTAATTCAGCTTTTCTTCAATCACTATTAAAACGCTGATATATATGTGTGTCATTCGGTATATATATATATATATATATATATATATATATATATATATATATATACATATATATAATTTTAGACGTTATTTATTAAACTGTATATTTTTGTATTTTAGTCTACCGGCATAAATATTTAAGAAACCTTATTAAAGAAAAAAATGCGCTGTCAGACAAAATTCTAATCTTAAATTCTCGTTAATCAGATTAATAAATAAAAAAACTTCATTACATCATTAAAAATGACTTTCTTTACGCTTGTATACGAAACTGGGTAGATAATTTTAAGAAATCTATGACGAGAAGGATTTTGCTTAAAGGCACTTTTCAAATCTTACTTGATCGGCAAATGTTCTTCGTGGCCGATTCAATTAAGGCACGTCGGATCTAACGATCATTGTGTCCAGTATTTTTACAAACGCGCCACTAAAGAAGACTATTGATATTTGCGCCGACTCGTTGTATGAGAGTGATCTTACTCCACTTCCTTTTCGTAAGGATGTATTTATTGATCTTATGGTACTTTATGCTAGTTCTGTTGAGTCTAGCTTCGAAAATGTCATATATAGCCAGGTGGATGGGATTCAGATGGGTAGTTTCCTTGGCCCTGTGTTAGCTGATATTTTTGTCGTTGCTTTTTGGCAAAGTGCCTAAACCTTTTTATTTATTAGCTTGAATATCGTTAAGAATGATTTGTTAAGAAGGCAGGTTCTTGATAATATTGATCGAGGGGAATGTGTGGCAACTTTGGGAAACACGTGAAAACCCAAAAATCTGCATAGTAGCAGCATAAACCACAGGAAAAGCAAATGTCCTTGAGCGGGTGTCTGCGTCATTGATTAAATGACCACATGCACGGTAACAATAGTGCGTAGATAGATAGATAGATAGATAGATAGATAGATAGATAGATAGATAGATAGATAGATAGATAGATAGTGACCTGCTGTTATGATTGATGGAGTGCATGAGAAAAACTTTCTTAGAAAGTCTAAGGTCTACTGAGCATAGTTGCGGCATAAACCAGAGGAAATATGCATATGTCTGAGCGGGCGTTTAGAACCGGGGTTAGATGACAACCATTTGAAGATATACTCGAAAAAGACAGCCAAACATTATATATATATATACATATATCTGTTCGAATATTATTTTGAGTAGATACTCGTATTTAAATGAATAGTCTGTTTTTACTATAATTAGTTATTTAAAAAAATGACTATGCACTCAAATATGAGCATCCGTTAAAAATAATGCCTAAACAAATATGTCGGTTAGTGCCAATCAAATTTCGTAAATCTTCGTATATATATATATATATATTAATTCAGATACTTCAATCCAAGGAAAAAAAGCAGGAAGGTAAATTCCAAAAACCCGATCCTAATTAATATTAAAAATTTTATTTTAATATTAAAAAATGATACGGGAAGAGGGCTCCATGTAATAAAATATTACAGAGCAAATATAAATAAAAAAAGGATTAACTCAATGATGTTGAATGGCTATTTCGATATGAAGATCCCCACGGGGATAACACATCACCTCAGCAACAGAAAAATCTTTTCAGAAACTGGGGATCTTCATATCGAAATGGCCATTCAACATCATTGAATTAATCCTTTTTTAATTTATATATATATATATATATATATATATATATATATATATATATATATATATATATATATATATATATATATATATATATATATATACACGTTAAAATTTGACTTCTCTGATGCCATACGTCGATGGCTTAGGGAGTAGCGACTCCGACTGACACCAAATTGGTCGATTTTCGATCCTGGCCAGAAGCAAGTGGATGCGTCTAGCCACACTGATGAGCTGTGATACAGCTAAAAAGTCTTGTATGTGGATGACTTATATATATATATATATAGCTTTTGGTCATAATTATATTAGACAAGTACTCAGTTGTATTAAAAGTTTTCAATACATTTATATTATAGAATTTTTTAATACTTTTCATTTAGAAATGAGTTATTTCCGTAATTTAAGTTTCAATCTTTCGTTATCTTCAGGCGATTTATAACTGATTTTACAACGTTTTTCAAATGCACAAGCAGGGATTTTTACGAACGCGCTAGTGAAATTTTTAAACAACCGAACATTTTCAAAATTAGGGAAGTGATTAACCAGTTTGGTATAATTTTTAAGGTTTTTCAGTTTAAATGTAGATTTGTGATTATTCCATCTGTTTTAAGAAGAAGTTACATATATATATATATATATATATATATATATATATATATATATATATTGGGATGCGGTTGCCGATTAATGTAGTTGCGTCTCTTAGAAATTTCATGGCCAATATATGAGGCCAGGTAAAAAAATCATAGTCATAATTTTTATTATCAAGGCGGTGGGTAAGCTTCTTATAATAGAAAAAATGTTCCCGTACAATCTTTCTGCCTCGATCTAACCCCAGGTGCCCTTTGACATTTGTAGTAAGCTAACTACCATAAATCTCACTCCCTCTCTCTACAAATATGGATTTATATGTTTCAGAGTTCTTGTGCCTTCATATATTTCTTTGTATGTGTGTGTGTGTGCGCGCGAATGTGTGTGTGTGCGCGCGAATGTGTGTGTGTGTGTGTGTGTGTGTGTGTGTGTGGACGAACAGGGAAACATTCCGATTGATGCATGATAAGCGCATGTAGTTTGCGGTGTCAGAAGAGAAATTAAGCAAGACAAAAATCCGCATTTTCACGTCAATGCCTGCCACCCATGCCCATGGAAAGACGCCAGCGAATAACGAAATGGCAATATTATAGAAAGAAAGAAAGAAAGAAAGAAAGAAAGAAAGAAAGAAAGAAAGAAAGAACACTAATGAGATAAAACAATGCCATTAGAAACAAATGTTTGAAACAACGATAAAGAACGTAAAACTTCTCTTATGGACTTCAGGACACAGGCTATCATGGTTCTCCACAAGTTCCAATCCATTTTTTTTTGCTCTAAGTAATGTTTGTTCTCTTAAAATCTCTCCCATCACCTATTTTACCATCCATTGCCATTTATAAATTTTTATTCTGCCAATTCTTGACTTCAGTGTGTCCGATTAGTGTCAAATTCTCCAAATCCTCATTCCTCATTATGTATCAAAGTGATTTTAGATTACTTTTTCTGATTCTAGGTATAAGTGGCCTTTTAGCTTCCTAAAACTTCCTAGTTGTTCACATGTTCTGCCCATAGTATTCTCAGCCTCCTTCTATAGAGACATATCTCTTGTGCACCTCGACGTGAACAATATCTACTGAGTAGTGAGTTCGATCCTCACAATATGTGCAATAATTTCTGGTGAAATCAGTTGCGACAAAATACTTTTTTCTCGCAGATGGTACCCAACTGACCCTACTATACTGTGCAGTCGATAAAATCAAAATCAAGCAACGCGTATGCGCGAAATTAAAATATAAAACAATGAAAACTTACCCATCGCACTGTGTAAATTCATAGCATTATTATACAGTCATCAAAGTAGCATTCTTGACTTACAGTATCTTTTTACCCAGTTGTGTATTCCAACCTATTAGAACGATTCTGACATTTTTTACGCATTCCGCTTGCTGCAAACGCTAACCAAGACAAAATGGAGTAGTGGTTAACGAAGTTAATCTGACTGACCATTACTACGAAGTACTGAATATAATCTACACTAGGTGATCCATACAAAATTCTACATTAAATAACTTAAACATAGATTTAAAATTAAAAAAAAAACAACTAAAACAATGAGTTTTGAATAGACAGAATGGGATGTTGTGACGGTAACAAATCAGATGAACTTTCTTATGCTTTCTTATGATCGTTTATATCATTCAGACGAGCACATTCAACCAACAAAATTACTGGTTTACTCAGCCAGATGAGGAGCTTTTTTATTCCAATGTAACATTCAAAATTGCTATTTGCTCACCGGGGGCCGCACATTAACACGTTGTCTAAGTTGCAGTAGTTCACAAAGAATAATTTTCCAACAAGCACTGAACATTTTCCCAAAATAATATTCGATTTAGTTTAAAATCCTCAAGTCTAACCTTAATCTAACCAAGATTTTGCTTGTTTCTTTATTTGTTTTATATTTTTGTAATAAATCCATTTTTCATCACCAGTGATTATCTCATACAAAAATGACATTTATCAAGGCGGTGGGTAAGCTTCTTATAATAGAAAAAATGTTCCCGTACAATCTTTCTGCCTCGATCTAACCCCAGGTGCCCTTTGACATTTGTAGTAAGCTAAATATCTACTGAGTAGTGAGTTCGATCCTCACAATATGTCCAATAATTTCGTCCTTGCGCCATATCTAAGTTACGCTTGGAAAATCGTTTCGGGCACCTCGACTTGTTGTCATGGGTAATTACGACTGAGTAGTGAGTTGCATTCTCATTGGGTGCTCCTTACTTAAGGCCTTGTACCACATCTAAGCAACGCTTATATGCCACTTGGACGTGGTGCAATGATTAGCAAGTTTATCTCTCTCGATCAATTACAACTGAATAGTGGGTTACGTTTAGAAAATAATCATACATGAATCTTCTATTCACTTTCTGATGAAAATACTCAATATTCACAGCCATAAAAATAATGAAGAAAATAAAAGACAGAAAATTGAACAAAATTTGTATGAAGACAATGAAAAACGTTTTTCGCAAACCTTCGCATCGATGATCTGGTTCGGATTTCTTTGTCATCATGACACCATACTTACCAGTTGTTAATTTGTCCATCATGCATCCAGCATATTGAGTGAGTTGGTCGATGTATTCGAATGGCGTCTAATTCTGTTATGTTCATCAGCCGGCTTCAGATGTGAGAGTGAATTGTAAATGACCCCCGGCCTTTATGTGAGGGTGAATCTTGCGTATCTAAGTGACCCATAAAGCCATACCGAAACCAAGTCGAACAGGTCTGCGGGCAGGAATCAGACTAAATGAGAATTACAAGAAGCCATTGTGAATGTGCTAATTTGACCGAGGGATCAATCTCAATCTCAAATTACAACCAACCGAGAATCGTACGACAATGGAATTCTTCAAATTTCCAACATCATCTCGTTCTCAAAATTACTGCCACAACGATAGTGTTATAGCATAAATTGTTATGCCATCGAAAGATTTAAGTTCTGTCATATTCTTGTATTAACTCTAGAGAAATATACTGCCAGGTTTGGAAATTAAATTTAATCTTACTAAATCCTATTCGATATCAAATAAATTGCTTCAAATAAATATGTTCTTTCTTTCTTTCTTTTTTCTTTCTTTTTTCTTTCTTTCTTTTTTCTTTCTTACTTTCTTTCAACTTCTTTACTTTGCAATATCATTTTTTAACTGGGGAAGTTAAGGTGAGAAGATACTTTGAATAATAATAATGATGATGATGATGATGATTAGAATTGTATATTGTTTGAAGATGTCTTATTACCGACGCGTTATTATCTTAAAGAATTAAGATAATAATGACATTCATAAATATGCCGCCACCAACCACTTCATCGATAATCACGAGGAGCTATGAAAAAATATACCTTTTTTATTTTTGAATTAAAGTTCTTGATTATTATCTACGAAACATTCTGGCTTTAATGTAAAATTAAATTGTGAATACAGATAATTCTCACTCAATATTACTCATAAAAGTAAAGGTAAGAATTTGCTTAGAATTTAGAAAAATATTAATAATTTTTAGCATTTTAACTGAGTTAAAACTATATATATACACGCACGCACATGTACACACACACGCATATATATATATATATATATATTCAGTAATTAATGTTTAATGCCAAGCTATCCGGGCTTCAACCGTTAGGTATCCCTAGGCACAAACTCGGTTAGCTTGGGATTAAACCTTAATTATTGAGTGTATATTTTCGGTCTACTTTTTTCGTATTCAATTTTGTGTGGGCACTTTTTCATTATTTCATACCTTTCAGGGTGGTTGTTTATTATCTTCCTCTCTCTCTCTCTCTCTCTCTATATATATATATATATATATATACATATATATATACATATATATATATATATATATATATAGTTGTGGACATAATTATTCATCTCGTTTTCACAATTACAAATAAAACTGAAGTAATGAATTAATTGAAGTAATTGATTTGAAAGAATGTCGAGCGATACCAACAAAAAATATAGTATTTTAATATCAAACAATTATACAAAAAATTCCAAAAATCATTTACCATAGGATAAAATTATTAACCCTCTTCACTAATTGTGTGACTTTTATTCTTGATAATTGCCTTTATTTTTTTTTTTTTACAAGATCACTACACAGATTGATAGGTATTTTGTTCCTTTATTCTTTGACAATAGCTTCTTGTTCCTCCAAATTCGAAGAACTTCTTTGTCTAACTTTTTTGTCAAATATGCCCATAAGTTTTTAATGTGGTCAGGATTTTGTGCGGGGTACCTTAATGTTGCTGTCATCTGAGTATTATTTAACAATTCGTGCTGTGTTTCGGGTCATTATCATGTTGAAACACCCAGTGATGTCCCAAAGACAGATTCCATGCACTTTGTTTCATATTATTCTAAAGAATAGCTAACTACCGCTCGAATCCATGATACCGTCTACTCTCCCTAGTTCTCCTGGTTCAGAAGCAACAAAAAAATCCCCGGAGCAGAATACTCTAACGACTGTGCTTAATTGTAGGGAAGGTATCTATGGTTTGTGAGCTTTATTTACTTTACTCCATATATGACGATAGCTCATGTGACCAAATAATTTTAGTTTTGCTTCATCTGCCCATAAAACAGAGTTCCAATATTTACGCCCATGTTCTAGATGGCGTCTAGCATAAGTTAACCTGCATTTAAGGTGTTTAGCCGTAAGCAAAGGGAATTTTCATAAGGCAACAAGATCGAACATCTTCTAGAGTGACTGTCATCTAGTGACTGTCTTCGTCGATAAATTTAACCCTGACGCCTTTGACAATGCTGTTATGTAGCTTAACTGTGCCTTTACTTTTAAATATTTTTATGGTAATTGTTCTAATTACTTTTTCTGTATACTATCCAAACTTTTCAAATTTAAGCGTTGTACTAGATTTTCTGCTAGTTTTCATATGTGAGAGCAAGTTCTATGCTAACAGTTTCTTCCCTCACACTTCTCACTTGTGTAACTCTTTTCGGCTTGTTTGCTTTTCATTCAACTTTGATACTCAACAATATAATGCAAATCGCTCGTTATCTTATGTCTTCTTAATTCCTGTTCCTTTATAGTTTTTTCTCTTTAATAGTTTTTCTTTTTCTCATATTCACACTCAGTAAGTCTTTAGTTTTTGCGACCTATTGGCTTACTCGAAGCGAATCATTATTATTATTATTATTATTATTATTATTATTATATATTGTAATTTTGTAATTAC
Organism: Ascarosepion bandense; assembly: GCA_037127315.1. Lineage (NCBI taxonomy): Eukaryota > Metazoa > Mollusca > Cephalopoda > Sepiida > Sepiidae > Ascarosepion > Ascarosepion bandense. The sequence goes on along the minus strand of JBBBDQ010000841.1, from coordinate 4,394,707 downwards.
AATGAGTTATAAAAGCATATTATCACTACACAAAAATTTTCATGTTTCAAAACAAAACTTTTCCTCTTCAGGTGATAAGTTAAAATAAATGGTGAAAATGATTTATTTTTTAAAATAAAAGATGAATTCATGGTTTCATTTAGAAAATTAGTGAGTGATGGCTGTAGAAAGCGATTTAGGTGTGTCAATATTATTCAATCAAAATTGAGAATTATGTAACCATGGATAATTAATATTTGGGTTATAAAAGGGAGCAGAATGGCTTGGATCTAGACATGTCACTTTTAATTTTGTCTGAATAAGATAAATAATGGAACCTTTGATGTTTTTAAAATGGGGAGACAATAATTTTTAGCAGGAGGTTGGATTTTAGGATTTTTTTATTTAATAATAGATTTTTTAAAATACTATATATGAATAAAGGGGCTGGAAAGTTTGGGTCAGAATTAAGATTAATTAATTATGGTATACCTAGTTATATTGCATTAAGAACAACAATTAAGTATCGTGTGGGTCATTTTTTTTAGTAAAATAATTTTTATTTTTTAATTATGTTAGAGTATAAGTTATAAATGAAACATTGTAATTAATTACATTTTAAAGAAAATTATTTTGTTTGAGTAAGGTACATGGTGGGACCACACAAATAATTTGTAACAGCAAGTTAGATTTTAACTATATATTTAACTATTTATTTTATTAAATTAATTTTAATTTTTAAGTTATATTGAAGCACAAGTAATAAATGACACATTATGTTTAATTTAATTTTAACGGAAAATATTTTCGATGTTTGCATAAAACAGTCAATTCATCTCTACGGTTCAATAGTTCACCATTTCTGGGGAACCTTAAAATCTGCAGCTTTCACTCAGGCACAAAAAGCAGATGTCGTTGAATGACTTGCAGATTCTTGTTTTTTCCAGAATTTTCCATTTTACTTTGGGAGTTTTGTCTGTGCCCTTTAACTTCCAAAAATACGCAGAAAGGGATGTTTGGTTTGTTACGTGTTGTTTTTAATGGAAGTTAAGTGCATATAACAACGTTGTTTAAAAGTGATTTTAGTAGATCCAATGTAAACATTTTTAATATTTGGGTTTTCATTTGATGTTATATTACATTGGTACACAATAGAAATTGTTTGACACCCATTTATTAGTGGGCAATTGTTAAGATTTCGACAATTACATAAGTTTGTGTTATTGTTGTCATTATTATTTTGATAGTTATTGTTACTTTGGTTTACGTGCTGATTTAATATATTTTTATTATGATTTGTAATGATTTTACAAAATTATTTGTACAAGTATAATTTAATTTAAGGGTATTTTATTAAAAATTTTACTTAGAGTTATTAATAGGGAAATGTTTCTTAATTAAATTTAGAAACTTCTGCCCCAACTTTGTGTTAATCATTTGGTTAAAAGGGAGTGTATACTAAATGATTTTTCTATTTCTATTTTTTCCTGTTATAGTTATATCTTTTTATATATTTGATATCCTGATTTTTGTAGCCACTATTTTTAGGGCATTATTACATATATATATACTTATATATATATATATTAATTTTGACATGGCGTAATGTGTATGTGTGTGTGTGTGTGTGTGTGTGTGTGTGTGTGTGTGTGTGTGTGTGTGTGTGTGTGTGTGTGTGTGTGTGTGTGTTATAAGTCCTTGTGAAAAGTGTGGCTGATTCTACACAACTTTCACTCCAGTAATTAAATCACATGCGTGGCTAGTCTAACAGTCCATTCTAACTCAACTCTTAGGTCTTCATACATCGAATTATCTTTGGGAGAGTCCACTATATTCATAAATTACTCTTTACATTCGCCATAAAATTTCTTGAGACTTGTCTGATCACTTATTTATGAAATACGGTTAAATACAAAAACAATATGCACTTTAAATATGTTGGATGAAGTGCTTCTTTTTATTACGATTAATTTTCAAAATTTCCAGCTTTAAAATTGTTTAGTATATACGACTACTGACCTACCGAATTAAAATGTTGAGTTTAATATTCATTCTTAATTCAAAAAATGATTCAGAATTTAAATCCTAAATTCAATGCTAGATTTGAATGACACAGTGGAAGGTAGAGAAGGAATTAAAAAGTATCTACGCAGTTTATGCCTGCGTGCCTACAGAAACCAAGACGAGGCTACGGCGAAGAGTAGAGACTCGTCTGGTGAAAATAGACAGGAGCCCAACTCTGTTTTTTTGCAGGGTGTACGGGAAATTTTTGTCCGAGCTTACAGACTCAGATTTTCCACAATAAAATAAACTTTGTACGACATCCAGCCTCAAAGGAAAGGTCAGTAAATACTGAGAAGGAATTAAATTTCAGGGCAGCATAAGTTACTGCGTCTGATTTGTCTTGAGGTTCTCAAACAAGTGGAGTTTATCACACGTGACACTTACATGAGACAAGTTTACGCAAACATGTTTTTCGTTTATTGCTCATTAGATTTTTTTCATTTCTGTTTTTCATAATTTATGTTTTAAAATTATTTAAATTACTCTATATGTCACTTTCCTTAAAGTTTATGGCTATTATTTATTATTTTATTTAATTTTTAACCCGCTTTTTAGTCAATTTTCGTGAAATTTAAGAAGTTGTTAACAAAGAACCAGCATCCATGTGGCAGGAAATAACATTGTATATATTGTTCTGCAATTCATTCCAACTAGTATCCCCATTTTTGTTGTTTTTATCATAAAATTTCAACAAATATTTTCTTCGGTCATCTTCAAGTATGTTTGTATTCAGCAAATAAGAACACATTTTATGCCCGCTGAACTGAATACTAGCAGCTCATATACTAATTTATTTTAATTAGTTTAACTATTAAAATTTCTTTGACTAAGTACTGACTTCCATATGGAATTAATTACCAATACAGACAATATGAGAAACTTATGTGTGTGAATTTCTTCAGATGGCGTAGATTTCAGACAAAGGCTTAGAAAATTTGCAACAAGAATGAAGGCTGTTATTCAGAGGAAGTCAGCATTCTTGAGGTTTCATGCGAAGCACATAGCGCGAAAAACTTGGCACATTGTTCAACAACTGGCACTCGATAACTGACACACATTGCATTCTTTTGAGTCGTAATTATATATGATAGGCAATGGATCTAGCAATATTTCACATGTAAATGATCGGATAGGTTTCAAAAACTGTCACTATTAAAATGTCGTTATATATATATATATATATATATATATATATATATACACACAATTGTACATATATATATTAAATAACCATTTAATTAAATTTATATTTCAATTAAAAATACATTGCGGCACGGAAATTTCTATGTTTCGAGATTTCTACCTCGTCATATAGAGAAAGCTGAACGAGAAATTTTGTAACACTAATAGATACATCAATGGAAATAGGGTCTAGACAGGGGCCTTAAAAATTAGGTTGATACTTTGGACGTTAAAATTGAAAGAAGAAATCATGTATTCCCCAAAATTATAAACTTTTTTCAAATTTTAAGTGAATCTCTGTTCTGGTTAGTCAAATTAAACACATACATAAAATTTTATGTCTTTCCATATCAATAACAAATATACTGTTTCTTATATTTAAATGAACTTTTTTTTTCATCTATGATCTAACATTGCCTGATGAAGAGGTAGAAATCTCGAAACATAGAAATTTCCGTGTCGCAATGTTAATAAATTAGATGACTATATTATGCCCTACAATATTTATTGCATTGAGCACTTTTGAAAAAAAAGTAAATGCTGGAGAACGCGGAATTGAAAAACTATTGGTTCTCTTTATCTGGATATATATATATATATATATATATATATATATATATATATATATATATATATATATATCAAGGACAGTACAGATGATTCGGAAAGAGTTGGATGAGTGTAATGGTTATTACGAAGGTGTTCGGATTGATTTCGCGTAATAGCGAAGTTATGCCTTCATTAAACCTCCCACAGGGCCTTAGAATCAACACGCAGACCTACATCAAGTGCCTTGAGGAAGTAGTAATGTCCTTGATCAAGAGGGTGGTTTTTGGAAGAACTTTTAGCAACAGAACTCTGCGCCATACCAGCAGGAAAATCCAGTATAAGCTGTCAGACAATTTGTGCGATTACATCACCCCTTACATCTGGCACCTATCTCACCAGACTGCAACACCCTTGATTATTATGTGTGGAGTGCACATGAGAAAAATACCTTTTAACACCAAAAATTAACCGAAGATAAAGATTAATCTAAACTAGAAGAGATGCAAGAGATTCCGAAGTCGACTAAAACAAGAAAGCAAGACGATTTTATTGAAGAAATTTACTGTTTGTAGTAAAAGATATTTTTGTGTAATTTTGGCAAATATATCTGTTAAAATGGGTTGTTAGTGTATGTTCAGTTCATATATTCAAAAATTCACATACAAATTTTAAAAATATATCTTTCAAAGGACAATATGAAAATTTTGAAATATTGTTTTAATTTTGAAATATTTTCCTTCTTTTCATAAATAACTACAACTTGGAAAATAATATTCTTACAAACACACACACACACACACACACACACACACACACACATATATATATATATATATATATATATATATATATATATATATATATATATATTAATGTATATTTGGGTAGTGACCTTTTTTTAAAACGCTTATAAATCGCCTGAAGATACCGAAAGGATGAAATCTAGGTTACGGAATTAACTCATTTCTAAATGAAAAATATTTAAAAGCTCTACAATATAAATGCATTGAACACTTTTTAATACAACTTAATTATGACCAAAAATACGTTTATATATATATACAGAAAGAGAGTAGATAGACTAAACTATCGCTCGGTTCACTCTCCATCCACGTCTATTGTACAGGTCTAGAGGTTCATCCCTTATTCCCTGTTTAGGATGTAGTTTCCGGCTTTCTCTTTTCCAAATCTTTTCACTCTTACGTAGCCCCCTGCACATCAGTGGCGTTACCGCCTTGCTCGGGTGATATGATTAAAAAAAATAAAAAGATAAAAAATAAAAATGTACTTGCACCTATTGAATCATGAAAATAAAAGAATAAATAATAAAAGACTAACTGAAAAACCTTAAAGAAGCATCTAAGATTTCCCCGAAATTGTGCAAATATGACGCTGAAAACTTGTGTAAATACCTCAATTTCATCTTTTACGCTCCGTTTCCCTTTCTGAATGCTACAATTTTCTACCTTTTGAAGCGCTAAGTAATTCCCCTCTTACTATCGTTTCCAGTCTCTGTTCTACCATCCATTTGTACAAGCTCTTTAAGTTGTCTACTCGATGTTTTCCCTCTGCGTCTCTTACTCTCAGTATGTCCAGTGAGTATCAAATTCTCCAAGCCCTCTTTCTTCATGATATACCCCAGAAATTGCATCAGTCTAAATACTGTATTTTAGCTTTTGGTAAAAATAAATAAATACAGTAAACCGGTTATCCTGCAAACAGTTCCCTGATTATCTTCTGAAACAATGATAAAATAACTACCTGCATGAAAAACTGAAAAACAGCTTGAAGTGTTGAATAGTGAATTTTAAAAACTGATTAAGTAAAAACAGAAATTTAGTGAATGCCTCGGAATGAAATTCAGTAAAGAAAAGAGTGATTTGCACAAATAAATACACGTGACAACAAACAGAACTGATGCACTAAATAACAAATAAACAAGTGTCTTAACCCCAAATTTTCGTTACGAATACTTTGAAATACTTGTTGCGATTCCGTAAGACAAGGAAATAAAAGAACAAATATGAAATATCTCAGCGAAAATTTAAAAAACGTATATATTAAAAACACAATTAAATAAACTCTTTCTTTGTCATGTCCTTTCAAATCGTGAGCGATCACAACTCTCTACAACATCAGTTACTTTCTCACCTCCGTAAGGTTGCCTCTCTGTGCCTTTATGATATATAAATACTTTCATAGTAATCGTTCGGATTTTGAATTTAAGTGCAGTATTTGATTGGCGACGAGATCTTATCAATTTACAAATGAGTTGGCTAGATGTAACCGTAAATTCTACGCTTTCTTTTCTAAAATTTCTCACTTGTGAAACTCCTTTCCGCTTCATGCTTTCCCGCTAAACTTAATCTGCTACAAAATTTAAACGTAATGTCAATTTGTATCTGCTGTCCTCCTAATTATTCTCTTGCAGCTCATTATTAGTTTTTCTCTTTCTAATTATCCCACATCTGCTAACGTCTTTTGTTTTAGTGGCTTTTCTGCCTTACATGGGGTGAAACCGACTTTAAAAAATCCTATATCCCGTGACTCTAGGACATCTTTGTTCCCTTGCTACACCTCCCTGTACCTGTTTTGCCATCCATTTACACTTAGATTACTCGACGCTTACATATAACCCCGTGATCTTTAATACGCTCTATGTGCATCTGATTTTCTAAGCCTTCTTTCTATATTTATATCTTAAAAACGTTAACAATATAAATACTGCATTATAGCATTTGGCAAAAAATAACCACTGAAATCTTTACCGTTATTTTATGAAAACAGTTAATGAATTATTCATTCTGTAATATACACCATTGCTGACAACCATTTCACCTTTAAAGGAATTATTATAGAATCTATTTCCTTTAGTTTTACACAAGAGAAATATTCTAAGTTAGAATGATAACTGAGAAAAAATCATCAACAAAGATAAGTGTCTGATCAGCGCATAGTTTTTATCAAGCGAATATATCTGTTATATTCTTAGTTCTTCACTTTGTTTTTTGGGGTTTTTTTTCTCTTATCAACCGGTAATAATTCTCAACACGGCACTGAGCAATTACGGGCCGTTGTTCGTCTCAAAGAAGCAGATGCGTAAAGTCGCCAAAATACTTTGTATGCATGAAGAAACGCAGCATTAATTCACATATGTGAACGTGTTGGAATTAGTATGTCAAGTTCAAAGAATATACTCGTATTCTGTGCCTACTTGTAAATTCTTGGAAATCACTTGGTAAAGCTTTCATTAAAAATCTCAGCGGGAAAAAGGACTAATCAACAATAGTAAAGATGACCAAATGTATAGCCGTCAACAAGAAGTAAAGTTAAGAAAGCGAGCTGCTAATTGGAGATGTCCAATTTAAGTAAATACCATAACCAAATGTTTCAACAGATGAAAGAAAATGTGGCACCGAAATCCGAAGGCGCACTGGAACAGCAAAAGATGCCTTCCAAGAGTTAAACAAAGTATTAAGAAATAGATAAATTTTGTTAGGAACAAAGAAAAGGACGCTGAGTTCTTACTTAATAGCAATCCTCTTATATCGGAGTGAATATTGAAAGGTTTTCTCAAAGACAACGGAGTCGCTCAGAATAACATAAATATGCTGATGAGCAACAGGGAATTTTTAATAAAAATGTAAGTTTCTTTTAAACCAAACATAACCGGATATTATTGGTGCCAGTGGAATATTACATAAAAATGTATACTACCATATTATCTCTGATCAAATTTTAGAGTATTAGAATTCTGTCACAAAAAATATGGATAAGTTGTCATCCAAGAAAAAACGTAGGTATTTATATTTGGTAAACAGAGTAGTTCTAAAATAAAGACAACTTTTCGTAAATGAGTTACAAGAGAGTTCCAAACAAAAAGAGCTCTTTATATCCTAAACCCTTCTATCTTACCATGTGGTGGCTGTGAATGTATCCTCAGATGCATCATAGTACTCTATTGTCACAGAATACTCGGTAACCGGCTTGTGGCCTAGTGGTTACAAAGCTCGCTTTCTGACTCGTGTTTGAGTCTCATTATGGTCGGATTGTTAGGAAGGTAACTTCCTGACGTTATCGGTCTGGAGGAGGCAACCTCAACACGCAACACATTTGGAAATTAAATCTTTGTAAGTGAAATTTAGAACCGTCGACGCTTGTACTAGCACAAAATCACAAGTCATCGTAACAGAGGGTTTTAGCGTTCTCGTCTTGTTTACGCTAGATAACGCTCTCTTTTGGAAACTTTCAAAAACTAGTTGTAGCATAAACCACAGGGTTCTGTGAGAGTTGAACCAACACAAACGTGTCTCAGCATTACGGGAATTAGCTAACCGACATAGCAAACAAGCACTCTTGGATAAAAGTGGCCAACCATACACGGCAACGAGTTCCGATGACGACATCCATCTATCATCAATACCGGCCAATTCATTACTTTTGGCACGTCAGTGTATACTCCTACGAAATAAAGACATTTTCGCCTCAATATTGTTTTCTGGCAAATGAAATCAAACCTTGATTTTTTTTTTTTTTTTGTTAGGGTATTGCTGACGCTGAAAGCAATAATTGCCCGTATTTATTCACTGTTCAAATTCATTCTTAAGCGCTTATCTCTGTAATCACATGACCATCTCTAAGTTTATGCCGCAATGTTAACACGAGCCAATACAACAAAAACAGCTGCTTCTATCTTGTTGATTTTACGCAAATTGTTTCTTTTTTTTTCTGTTGGTACTAATTTAGCTAGCAGATAGTTTCTTATTCATTAGTATTTAACAATTTATTAAACTTTTTTCTGTCCTTGTGTCTGTTTTCTAAAAAGAAATGCCATGTAGGTGAACACGGATCTAGGAACTGCCACGCCTTCTTAAGAAAGATATAGTAGAGTGGTTTCCCTTTTCATTCTGTACGGTTAAGAATTCAGTATGAGTTTTTTGTTGTTTTGTGTTTTTTCTTTTCACTCTTTTAGACTGGATGTTAATCAAAACTAAAGATCCATTCAACTCCATCGTTTAACCCATACCTGGAGGAAGAAGAGAGAGATGCATGCCTTTTTAATGACATTTGTGCGAAAGTGAACGCAACAAACTAGGCAAAAATTTGAATTTTGCTCAAAGTTTCCTAGTTCCACTCCGATAACAGGTACGCTACACACACACCCTACCACCCGCTACTTCGATTTCTTCATTCATATACTTACCTGTCTGCTCATATTTGTCAAAATATCAATCTTATTACGAAAATATTACGACCACACTTCTTAGATGAATAAATATGATTTTACATGTAAAAACATGTCAATGAATTTCATTAGAAACAAAGAAACGAGTATTAAGGAGGTAATATCAGTTTTCCTATATAGCAGCAGTGAATACTGAACAATCTTCTCATAGATGTATAAAAAAAAACTTGCGGCGACAAATTTTTTATTTATTAATGCGACAGATTTTTTTCACTTTTATTATATATATATATATATATATATATATATATATATATTCTTTTATCATATATATATATATTCTTTTATCATATATATATATATATATATATATACGCACCGCTCATTCAATAATGAATTGGATCACTCTAGCTATTGGGCGTGTTTATACGCGCTAGAAAGCCTGCCTTCTCCTACTGGACGCTCGTGGGTAGAATCGCCGACTGACGCCAATTCGGTCGGGTTTCAATCCTGGGTTAGGAAGCGACCGGAGTCTAAGCCGTACTGATGAGCTGTATTAATACAGTGAAACAGATCTGTCTGCGGATGACTATATATATATATATATATATATATATATATATATATATATATATATATACTAAATAGTTATAGGTAAGGTTTAAATTAAATTAGACCAGTAAACAGGTGTATTAGAAAGTGCTCAATAAATGCTTGAAGAGAGATGAAGATTCAATATACTGAGCAAATAATTAGGTAGGTAAGAACAGCCCGTTACGCCACCATAGTTTCGACCTTTTAGTTTCTTCAGGAGATTTGTTTTATAGATAGACAGATAGATACTGAGAGAGAGAAAGACAGAGAGAGAGAGAGAGAATGTATCAACATTTACACAAAAGTATATTTGTTATTTGAAAAATCTTTAAATATCTTCTGTATGTCTTGTCTGTTCAAGACATAGGCGATCATGACTCACCACAAATTCTTACCCTGTGTAACACTTAGTAAGGTTTGCTTTTTACCCTCTCTCTCTCTCTCTCTCTCTCTCTCTCTCTCTCTCTCTTTCCCTGCTGTCATCTATGTATACAAGCTAATTAGGTAGGTAACTCGCTTCTTTCTTCTCTCCTACTGTCCTTGAGAATATTAAGAGATGGTCAAATTCTCTAAGACTTTTTTCTAATTATATATGCTAGAAATTTCAACTGTATCTTTCTAATTTCAAGTACAAGTTTCTTTTTTGTTTCCATTTCCTATCCTCGTTACACACGTTGTTCTGTCTCTTATATTCTTATTATCCGTCTAGAAAACCACGTATTTATTCCCTCATATCTCCTCTTTATCTATGAAAAAATCTTGCAACCCTTACTACCAAGTCGAATTGATATTACATAGCATTTAAGTACGATCTGATTCGTATCTTCTCTAAAATTCTTTAAATATCTTTTCTTTGCATTGATAATGCTCTCATAATTAGATGAACAGTTTCACATGACATAATGTTTTCAATCCCTTTCAAGGAGGAACTTCCAAGAAATTTAGTGTCTTTGGGTGTAACTTTGTCCAATTATTATAGGTATAAAATTGATTGATTGATTGTTATTTTTTATTATATATCAACCTTTTGCAAGTTATTTAAAGCCATAAAATATTTATAGAGTAAAAATTTCTGCAGATAATAATTATTTACCGACACACGTTCTACTAATTAATGTTGCTTAACTTCGGTGATCGTACGAGAACTGGTATTTCAACGTGATACGGCCGTATTCACGATATAGTAGAACAGTAGTTTATGTGATCCTTTCAAAGTCTTTACATTCACTTAATTTGTCTTTTTCTTTTCTCCTTTATTTTTTTTTTTTTTTTTTTTGGATCGCATTAAACTATTTTGTTTGAAGTCTTTAATCACAGTATTTGATCTTTTAGTTTTTGTATGTATGCTGATCTGAATGGTAAAGTCACAGAGAATAGTGTTTTCATGGCCTGCGTCGTTCAGGATTATATTCATACTATGTCTTGGTGTTGCAATAAAAAAAGATTAAACATCAACTTCAAGAAGGCAGAATGCAAGGTAGTTAGCAAAATGTTAAGCCCAAAGTGCTAATTGCAAATCGATGATATCAAAATCAAACAAGCGCAGGAATTTAAATATCGGAGAAGTATTTTAACAGATGTGTATTTTAACAGATGTTCTTTTTTGGATGTGCATTGTGGTTTCAATATTGGAGAAGTATTTTAACAGATGTATATTTTAACAGACGTGCTATTTTGAATGTGCGTTGTCGTGCAGTGGATATCGGCTCGGAACGAGAAATCGGGGAACCGAGTTTGAATTCCAATTGAATTTCCAGTATTCACTTACGCGCAAATACCCTTGGGGAAGATACTAATCTGTCTCTTTGTTCCAGTTATGGGTTATATAATAGCACAGATTAGGTTCTCTAGCCTTAGTTGGCAACCAGTTTACTACTGAAAGTAATGGCAATGTACTGCAGGATAATCTTCTGCCCAGTCAGTCATGTCTCTTTCGAGGCATGATCGCCCAAGCGTGTATCACGTATAGCACTTAACTGACTGACTGATTTTAACAGAGGATGGAAAGTGGGGCACTGAAGTCCGAAGAAGCACTCCAAAAGCTAAGCAGAGTACTACGAAATAGAAAAACATTGCTAGAAAGAAGGAAAAGAGTACTAAAATATGTTTTAGAGAAAATGGAAACAAATGGGACGCTTATGCTTAACATAAGCAGGCACAGAAAGTAAGCTACAAAAAACTCCTAAAGATGTTAGTGAAGAAGTGTGAGAAGAATGAATTAAGCATCAAATGCAAGAAGACAAAATGTATGATTATCAGAAAAAGATGAGTCCAAATTTCGAATTCAAACAAGTTCAGAGGATGGAAAATGCGACACAGAGATCCAAAGACGCTTTGGCATGGCCAAAGACGCATTTCACAAGCTAACCAGAGGACCAAAAGAGAGGAAAATCCCATTAGAAACAAAAAAAGAGTGCTGAATTTCTATGTGATATTTGTCTTTCTGTATGGAAGTGAATGCTGGACAATCTCATCAAAGGTGAAAGAGAGGCTTGAAGCAGCAGAAATGTGGTTTTACAGAAGGTTGCTGAGGATATCATGGACAAAGCACGCGTGCAACGTTGACATGTTGGAAAGGATGCAAACGAGAAGAAAACTGATAATGAATATCAGAAAGAGACAAATGAGGTTCCTTGGACACGTAATGAGGAAGGAAGGACTGGAGAACTCACAGGTCGGATAAATGGAAGAAGAGACAAGGGAAAGCAGCGCGAGACGTACTTGTTAGGTCTGAGCAAATGATTGACGGAGCGGGGCTTGGAAGAGATACCAAGAGAAAAATTATTGAGAGCGACAAGAAATAGCCAAGTGGAAATCCATGATCGCTTACGTCCTGAAGAAACACGGTACATGAAGAAGATTTAAATATGTGGGAAGTGTTTAAACAAATGATGGAAGTTATGACACTGAAACCCGAGGGCCTATTGAAAATAAGCATACCCAAATAGAGTACGAAGATATAGAAAAACTTCGACAGAAACAAGAAAAAGTGTACTAAAATGTTGCGCGATATCTCTCCTCTTGTATGGCATTGAGTACAAGAATAACTTTTTTAATGAGAAGAAACTTGAAGCGACAAAAATGTGTTTCTACAGAAAGATGCTAGGGATAACATGGACAGAATATGTGAAAGACGGCGATGATTTTTTAAAAAATGGAAGCAAAAAGTAAACTTATACTTAAAATCAAGAAGAGACAGTTGACGTTTCTAGGGCACATAATGAGGAAGGAATGTTTGGTAAATCTGAAGCTCACAGAACTTATCGAAGGCAAAAGAGACAGAAAAAACATAATTTGTGACCTTGAGATGGCGGAACAGGGTTTAGGAAAAATAAAGACAAAAATTATGAAGAGCTGCAAGGGGCACGAAGTTCTGAAAAGCCTACATACTGATGGGACACGCACATAAAGAAGAAGAATGCTAACCTTCCACTGAATGTATAGTCCATTTTTATCAATCGATCTTTGTCTTCTTGTCATATCAGGATTAGTAACCAGTTACAAATAGGCACAACATGCTGTTCAAATAAACTGCATATTAATTCAAAACTTTTATGATGTTTGCATGGTAATTTTTTAATCATATCATCGCAAACAAGGTGATAATGTCCCTAAGAAGCAAGGGGTTACTTGGAGTGAATGAGAATGAAAATACTTTAATGGGGAGAAAGGAAATATAAAAGAACAAGTTTCAGAAAGACAAAAGATTGTGATTGACGTTGCATTTAATTTTTTAACGATTGTAAGTGGTAAAGAAGCAAGAAACCAGAAGAGAGTTCCACAGGTAAAAGTGCCAGAAAAGAAACTATTAGAATAGAACTTCAAGTAAAACAATGAGATATATTTGCCTATCAGTGCGGGCAAGATACCATGAACTAAAGCTCAGTAGAACAATTACCATGAAAATATTTATAGCAAAGACAGAGGAAAGCCACATCACGGCAGTGGGAAAGTGAATGAAATCGAGATGCCAGGTCAGGGCCGATAACATTACAGATACTTCTTTGAATTTTGTCGAGAATCTCGATATATATAGCGGGAGCACAAGATCAAATATGGCAGCAATATTCAATGAATGGACAAAGAGTAAATTCATAATTATTTAAAATGAATTCTGACAAGAAAAATTGTCTGACTCGAGAAAATTAACCAACTTTCTAAATATCTAATCATCAATCGATTCAATATAAACACTCCCCTTCATATCAATGGAAAACGTGAAACCAAGAAGGCACAATGAGTTGCTCTCCTAGGGGTTAGCATTAGCCTTGTTGACGGAAGGCAAAAAAAGGTTCTCTATGGTGATTAAAAAGAGCAGTTTCTTTAAGGAGGCGATAAATTTTACAAGCCATTTCTTGTAATTCCTGATGAATAAAAGTAATTTTAATTATTATAATTGTCATTATTTCCTTTCATTTCTGTTGTATACACATTTTTTTCGAATCCCAACCAGAGACCTAAGGTCAAAATTGCATTCTGACAGTTTTTACTAATCGTTTTTGTAAAAACAAAAACAAAACAAGATCACACATTTTGCATAGATAAAGCCTTCTGTAATGCGTGAGCTGTAATAATGAGTACATTTGTTTGCATTTCTTTACAGCATGATACTAGGAATCCCATCAATGACTCTATCGTAACCTTTCTCAGTCCAAGGATTCCAACTACAACTAATATTAATGTCCTCATGTGCCACATTTTTAAGATCCATGTAAGTTTTTTAAAATATTCGAAGATACATTAAAATCTTCAGAGACTGCCATGTCAATAAGAAGTCACATTCAGTTTTTGTTGTCTTTGATCACGATTTCTGGGCAATTAGCTTTGATTTTTCTGTTTGTTATAAAGTTGTTACAGATTCTTTCTTTTTTAACCGTCTCTGGGTGGTGTTCATACCATTTTCTTGCAGTTTCCATCCCGTAAAAGTTGCATATTTTCTGGTGCATATATTAGCCCTCTCTATCATGACGGAGGATGTGCGTTGTGGTGATATCGACTCGGAACGGCAAATCGGGAAATCCCTCGCATTCAATTACGCAAAAATACCCTTGGGAAAGGTATTAATCCGTTTCTTCCCTCCAGTTATGAGTTAAATAATAGAACATATTGGATTCTATAGCCCTGGCTGGCAACCAGTCTACCACAAAAAGCAATGGCAACATACTGCAAGATAATCTTCTGCCCAGTCAGTCATGACCCTTTCAGGACATGATCGCCCAAAGCGTGTATCACGTATGGCACTTAACTGACTGACTATCATGACGCGTTTTATATTCAATAGATCCTAAAACTGCTCAACATTATACAAGATGGTCAATCGTTTATGGATATTTATCATAGAATCTGAATTTGGGGTCAAGGAAAATTTTCAGTATTTGTGCATCGCAATTTTTAATTAGCAATCATTGGTCCTGTACAGGTGGGGTTTAGTTCTTAACACTGCACTTTGTAACCATTGATGGGTACGGGGTTTCTCTACATCAGCTTGTTTTGTATGAGCAGATTATTCACTATGAAAAGGCTTATCTTACCATCGTTTTTGTATTTGGTACATTGATTTTGTTTTCTTCTTCTTTTTCTTCTTCTTCTTCTTCTTCTTCTTCTTCTTATTATTATTATTATTATTATTATTAAGGCACACAGGCTATCATAAAATTCCTATAAAATTGAGCTGGCTTATATCTTGTACATATATCACTGACACCAATGGCAAATTTAGACATTTTTAACCAACACATTCATAAGAAGCCGCCTGCATACCCGAAGTGATGTCTTCCCCAACCCAACAGTAACAAACTAAATATTTACAATTCATTATAAACAATTTTCAGCAAGCATTGGCCATAATAGACTGCTTCGCAGTGAATGGAGATTCAGTTATTTTCTTTCTAAATGTAGGTTTTCTAAAGACAGTCATATTTATCAACATTTAAATTTTATATTGTTTGTTTATATCTCTTTTCGTTTGTGCATATCTCCTTCTTTCTATCTACCTTCGTTCCGTTAGTTCAACAACAGGCCTTACATCTCTTTGTGAACCCGGTAGAAATTGGTACGGCTTGGCTGAGATGTCCTACTACATCCGCCATATTCATCTGACCTAACACCTTGGAATTAACATAGATTTCAATCCCAAGAAAATTATTTTAATGAGAAATTTGATCCACTGCTAGACTATGAAAACCACTTAGACAAGTTCATCACCCATACATATGCCAAGTTTTGCGAGTATAGAATCATGAAGCTTCTTCAAAGATAACGAAAGGTAATGGGAAAATATATAGTGGGAGAGAGATGTCTAATATCAACCAATCAACCTCACCTTATTTTGACATTGGGAATGGAATGTTAAAATAATGTTGATTTTAAATAGAAAGATGCTCACTCGAATTCCAGTCGGGCTCAACAACTGAAGGCTCGGTATAATCGCTCCTACTAGTATTCAAACGGACACAAAAATAGAATACATTTTAAACAGTCAAAACACGAAGAGAAATTAACAACACTTAAAACAACCCCACTCCCTTGAAAATAGCTAAAGAAGTGTGCGAAAACGCTTTGGATACAGAAAATTATGGAAAGTATTTGTACTCCTTACAACCAGCAAACAAAAAATCGTTAGAACGCTGGAAAAACTAAAAAAAAAAAATCTATAAAATTTTCCTTGCTCTATTTAACGAAAAATATTACAAAAAAAAGATTGATATATATATAAAACTTTCGACATAAGTTTTATATAACATACTTATTTTATAAATTTTAAATATATATATATATTCGTCATTCACATAAAACCTGTTTCGCTCTATCACACCTCATCAGTTGGGCTAGACATCCACATGCTTCTAACCGGGATCAATACTGGGCCGATTTGGTATCAGTTGGAGTTGCTAATCCCTAAGCCATAGGCGTATGGAATCAGCGATGGGAAAATTTAGCGTGTTGTATATAAGCGGGGAATACACACGCCAGTCACCGAAAGACCTCATTTCCTTGCTAAAGAGTAATGCATGCATGCATACATACATACATACATACATACATACATACATACATACATATATATATATATATATATATATATATATATATATATATATATATATATTGCTAGTACCCGTCTACACTGGTAATCTAAATCTGTTCATATCAATCTTGATTAATAAGTATATTTGCATTCTAGATAAGTAAATCCCTATCTTACTTCCTTGATATGTAATGACTTCTGTCTGTTCATATATATACATATACTTCAGCATACAGTTTCCCCTATGGGATCTTCAGATTGTAGATTCGAGAGGTGATACCGCGGTAGCGTGGAGAGATAATTATATGATTTTCAATTAAACGTTCTTAATACACTTCTACGGCTATGGCATTGAGAAATTTTAAATCTGGTAGGACTAGTCAATTTCAGGGTAAACTTTGTCCCGTAATTCATTTGAACATAATTGATATATATATATATATATATATATATATATATATATGGGGGGGGCAACAATCCCTCTTTTATACAAGACTCAGTAAAGACTTCTGACAAGGTACTCAGATTGAGCATTTTATTCAGGCTTTCATATGTTCCTATAAGTGTTTTCTTTTTCTGGAGATAAATTGTGCAAAACATAATGTTTAGTAAAAAAGACATTGCCATAACTCTAGGTTCATGCACAAAATTCTGCACAATCAGTTCAAAACAAATAGAAATGAAGGTAAACAATAGCCGAAATCGCACGGATAATAATATTTGATCAATTTTTGTCCACTTTATGTCCAGAAATGAAAACACTTTTAGGAACGCAAGAGAAATTTTACAAACAGGCTGAGATAGATAGATAGATAGATAGATAGATAGATAGATAGATAGATAGATAGATACGAACAGGTTGAGATAGATAGATAGATAGATAGATAGATAGATAGATAGATAGATAGATAGATAGATAGATTTCACTCGCATTGGTTTTCTACTATCAGTCTTAGTCTTAATAAGTATATTGTTATCTAAGTTTCTCATTTCATATCCATCTATTTTCTACATATCTTATTTCAAATCTGTTTATCACAAACTTTTCGTTGCTATATATCAAATTATTTTACCAACTACCTGATTGTATATAGGTCTCTATGAAAGTATTTGCCTTTGCCTCCCTTTTCTTTTATGAATTACCAATGTCTCTCTTTAAACTTATTTGAAGAAATGAAAGTAATAAAGACCGTAGTCAAAAATTGTTGTCCAACACCTGTCCCCTCGATAATGCAAAAAGTGATTGCAAACTAATGGCTAAATTTTCTACAGCTAAATTCTGAAATTTACATGTTTTAGACTCAGTTAAGAGACGCAGATCTTTCGATATGAGAAACAAGTTTAGAGTTACACCTCACTGTAATATAAAGATTTATAAATCAAACATTTCCAAATTTGTCTGTTATTAACTGCCACTTCGAGTTGCTGTAGGTGGGTGTTAAAGCTATGTTTTATATTGTCCTTCAACCTGAAGTTTGGTTGTCTACAACTTCTTTAAACTTTGATCGCTTCGCCATGAAACAGCTGAAAAACAGGTGTTGAGTTTGAACAGACTATTTGCATTGTTAGGCTTAGAAATTTCTAAGATGACTTGATAACAACGAAAGAAATTATCCACTTTTGAGAAAGCGTCTATTCAGAGCATAGCTTCTTAAAAAAAAATTGCAAGCATGTCTTTAGCACCTGTCCATTTTCTTTATCTTTTAGTCACTAATAAATCCTCCACGCAACAGTATTTCGGGACCGTTATTCGTGTCAAAGAAATAGAATTCACAATATAACCCAAAATGTCTTGTATGCATGAAGAAACGTGGCATTAGCTCACATATGTGAAAATCCTGTCAGTATTAGTACGTCAGGTCTTTTTGTTTTGGTTTTATGAAGTAACACACGAGGATCACTTCTTTACTCTGTCTCCATCCCTAGAAACTTAGAGGTACGTTTATTTTCCCAATAGATTTATTCATGTATTTTATCTATTTCCTTTATTAATTTTTTCTCTATAATTTTTTAATAATTTTTTTCTCTCAGTGTGTGACTTGCTAGAAGATAACGTGCTTTTTCTTTGCAAATACTGCCAAACAAATTTGTGGTTAATCCTCTACCTGTTCCTCCTGCATTTTTTTTTTTTTGCTTATTTTTTATGTATTCCTCCGTCACGTCTTTAAGTTCTGTTGCTCCCTCGTTGAAACCTCTCGAATTGGTGTTCCAATAAATGTTGCAAATAAATAAAAGAAAAAAAAAACAGAAACAAAAATATAAGGGTGCCCACGTAAGTAAATAGAAATAAAAGACTTCTTGAGAACTCTGCAAAAGAAATCCTTTTCCTCGATGAGGGTAACGGTATCTCTCCATATAAACATCACCCTCCGTCTTCTTTCACTCTCAGTTCTGCTTGTTTGTAGTTTTCTTTCTTTTTGCTTTCTTTTTTCTTAAAGTCATCTTCACCTTGAGCATTGTTTTCTCTGCACGTATTTCTTTGCGAATGTTTTTACTTCCTAGTAACTATACATATATACTTTTATGTAGGTATATACACGGAAAGAAAGAGACGTGTGTGCTTATATTGTGTGCTTTATCATAAACATATTTAAGAAGATACACGTGTGATTCATTATCATGCTTATTTCGTGCCTATCTCTGTGTGTGAGTAAGGAAATATGCTTATCCTTTTGATCGCAACATAAAATATATATGTAAAGACGTTAGCAATTTTTTTGAAACGTTAAATTTCATTTTTTTCTTAGTTCCCATGACAGAAGCAATACTTTCATGTAATAAAATCTCTAAGCATATAAATTTACCAAAAAATAGCGGAAAATATAATATGAAATGATTTTAGCTTTTAAAACATCTTTAATGTTCTAGAAAGGCAAGAAGGATATATAGTTCAATCACGCGGTCAACGTCAGCCTACTTTAAAATTCAGTATTTGATAGCTGACTTCTTTATTAACTCGAGTAATGCAACCAAATTAGGACCTGAATATATTTGAGATTATATGAAGAAGGTTAAATATTGATCGATAGATTTCGAAAAGACAAAAAAAAAATAAGACAAAAAAAATAACGATTAACATTGAATAACTCTCAGATAGATTAATATATATAAATATTCTTTTAGGATATGAAAAAATGCTCCGTGAAATCTGCTAGAGAAAAACAATATTTATACAGAAATACTGAGTACGGCAGAAAATATATATTCTCAAATGACGTCATAGATGACGTGTAGAAATTGCAGTCTGCAAAATAGAAAAATCTCCATCGCCGTAGCTTCCATCTAAAAGACTGCCACTGTTCATGTTTTTTATTATGAACTATGTCTTTTTCATTGGTCCTCTCCCAGAGCTTTACGTGATCTCCAATAAAGAGGGGAAAAAGTTGCGGGAAGAGTTTGAAATGTAAAGATGAAGCAGTTGAAACATTGGCACGCCGCTCAGCGAACGAATCATATTTGTCGGAATCGTGCGCGCGTGCAGAAAGGTAGACCCGATTTTCACGAAAACGTATTTATATAAGGAAGGTCAAAACTCACTAAATACTTTTTATAGGTGTGATCTGACGTATCGTGTTACTAGTATATATGTAATTGTTTCCTACACTCTCAGTGCATTGTTCTTTACTTCTTCAGGCTTGTACGTTCAAATAATTTTCCGGCCCAAACTTTTCAGACATGGCACTAAAACTATTGGTAAGTATATTCTTGAAAACAATTTCTTTAAAGATAAGCATTTATTTTTCGTTAATGTTATTATTTTTTATCTTGTTTTTAATTTGCTTAAAAATTTTGATTTTGATTTGTTAATATTAATTTTACTTAACTTATTTTACTCTTCCTTTCTTTTTTACTTTTCTACTTTCATCCTTTTTCATTTTCTTTTCCCCCAATTTTCAAAATTGCTTTTCTTCAAGTCTCATTAATATATCCCGTTGATTTTTATTTACTAAACTCCTTTATTTTATTTAACTATGTATTAAAAAGATTTTTCATATTTCCCATATTACCATTAATCTTTCAGTTTTTATATCCCTATGTCGTTTTTTACAATTGAACTAAATTAATTCACTGCGCATGCGTACTTACAAGATCAGATCTAAAGTCACTGAGATATCTTTTCTTTTAAATTATACTTACTTTAAACTAAAACTTAAAATCAACACCTTACCCTTACTAATATTGCTTGAATATATAGTAAAAGTGGTTTCTTCTATGTTCAAAATAATATTGTAATATCGTGTTTGGCGGAAATGATATATGAAATAGATTCAAACTGACACATTAATTCTCATACAGTTTATCTTTTCCAAATACCGATTTTAGCATTTAATTAAACACACACATATACACACTACATTGTTGTTGTTTTTTTTTTGTTTTTTTTTTAATTATTTCTACTTTATCTTTATCATACGATTTTTCTTTTGATTTTTACTTCTGTTTTATGAAAAATTCGCTTCGGGATGTTTCATCTGTCCAGAGAAAGATAACTGAATCAGTAACTACTGACTGCAAAGCTGAGGGCCTTATAAGGTCGTAACTGCTGGTTGGTCATGCAAAATGTCATACGCGTTCACCATTCTTTTACTAATCAGCATTCTCAAATACCAAATAAAAGTATTCGGCGTAAGGATAAATTTCAGCTGATACCCATTGTAGCCAACTATCGACTGCCGACCTTAATCTCTCTTTAAGAAATGACTTCCTGATAACTGGTGATAGAGCGTAGCCCAGTGGTTTTTCTTCTTTGAGGTGTTCTTATACTGAAGGTTCTTTCACACACATGTATATATATATATATATACTTTCCACATGATAGTAAGATATTAGTGGAAATGGGGTTTTCATCTAGCTAGTGCCTTACCATTATGTAGCCGGTATTTCTGGATGGGATATATGGGGAATATTTCTGTGGCACCCTGTATAAGGAGGTGAATCAATAAATCTGGAGGCAAATATCAACTTATAAGCTGAATTTATATCTAAAGATTTTTTTGCACAAATTTCCAACTTAAGAACAGGTCGCTTAACAAAAATCAAATATTGCTGCAAAATAGATGTTTTGAAAAATTATTGCTTTTTTCTTTATTCGGTTACGTCTGCACACACACACACACACACACACACACACACACACACATATATATATATATATATATATATATATATATACTCAGCAGTAACACCTAAAGTAGTGAGATAGGGGTCATATAATTACATGGGAGTCTATTAGGTAAACATATATATATATATATATATATATATATATATAATTTTATTTCTCATTTTGTATTTTTGTTTTAACATGATTTTAACATGATTTTATCGTTCTCTTTCGTTTTCCAGATTTCTTTTCTTTCCTACTTTCTTTCTGTTCACCTTTATCTCTTTCCTTCTTTTTTTTTTCTTATTCTCCTCTATACCTTGTTGTTTCATTGTTTTTCGTTTCTTGATTCTCCTTAGTTTTCTTCTTCTTACTTAGCTTCATTCTATCCTTCTTTCTCTAATTAATACATCCTAATCTTAATTACCAATTCACAGAATTCAAACAAAACTTTACTTATACTCTGAATAACTGATGCTCAAATTCTTTAGATATCCTTTCCAGTGAATGCTTCCTTATCAGCGACTTAGTACTTCAGGTGCTAAAATTCTCATTTACTATGGAAGCCGGCAACGGTGTTTGCAACAACCCACGTAAAGCTCCTTTTTTTTTTAGAATTATACATGAATATGTAACTTATACGTTGTTCGCTACACTTAAGAATTTGTTTGACTTACCAAGTTTGTTTTATTCCTGTTTGTTCTATTCCAGGAAATAAAAAGACAAATTTTACTTAACGATTTCTATTGGAAGCTACTTGATATAAAAGATATTTTGTTGAAACCAATTAAACATTTAGGTGAAATATTTTTGTGTCAAGATAGCGAAATCGATCTATCTCAATAGAAACTTACATTAGAATAATGTGAAGTGATTTTGATATTCTTAATGTTAACAATGGGATGATATTAAGTGATTTTAACAAAAAGAAACAAAGAAGCCAATGATCTTTTCTAAATCTCTTTTCGCCTAACAAGATCTTTTTGTTATTTAGTAAGGATAGAAGTTTCGTAAACTTAGTTTAATCTCTTAAAGACCCTCTTCAGAGAAGCATGCTCTTAAGATCTAAATGACAATACTTGCCAGTAGTGGATGCTAACATCTTGAAAAACGCCGCTCTATAACCGGCGTTACCATCATTCAGTATAGACAGAGATAAATGAATATTTAATTAGTTTGTCTCAAGGGCAAAACTAGATGCTATATGAGGACGAAATTCACTGTTAATGTCTTCCTTGTGCCAGGGTTACCACCGAACGGTGATGTGCAATATCACTTCCGTATTTCTAGCTTTTTTACTCTATCTTACTCTCTCTCTCTCTCTCTCTCTCTCTCTCTCTCTCTCCTCTCACACATTAACTTTGTCACTCTCACTCACTCAATCACTCATAATTTCTCTCTTGCTCTAATAATACCATGTTGTATCCTCACTCATACTCTATCTCACCTTCTCTCTACTATCTCTTACACCTTTCATCACTTCCATTTCACTCACTTTATCTTATATATAAATATATGCATTTAAAAAAAGGAGAGCAATGATGAGAGCTTTTGTAAAATTATGCATTCGTGGTTTTCGTTGTCCTAAATTGCTCGATCGTTTTTATTAGTGTATCTTTTTATCAACTTTTCTAACTCACAATGAAAGAAACAACCACTGAAAATGGGTTTCTGTCCACAAAACCAACCTTATTTAAATAAAAGAAACTTTATTCATATATTTTAAACGTCATAAATTCATTGGTAAGAAAGTTTTTTATTTGTTATCTAACAAATACTTTGTACTTGATTATGTGATTTGTATTTTAAACCGTATTATAGCTGAAATTCTCATTCATTTTGGAATGTTATAATAATATATATGCAGAGATGTTTGAAGATAGATTAAAATTTAGAGCAAGTTAATCAACCTTGACATCTATAATATTAGTCAATTTTTGTGTTTCGTTGAAAGTGTTATGCTTCTCTATGAAATCTCACCACCAGGAAATGAATCACCAATTTTCTGTTCATTTCCTTTTTTGACGTTCTAATTTTCACGAATTTTTGGGTAGAATTTTTTTCTACACATATGCACTTTTATATTTACATACACACTGCACCTGATATTGATCACTTTAAAACATAATATAGAAATACCTTAAAACTATATATATATATATATAGCAAATTCACAGGTAATGTGACGATTATCGACGCATGAATTATCTACCTAAGTTCAAATTTCGGTCGTTTGTTTCTTTTATTTTTAACTAAAGCCCTTTGAAAAGGCCTGAATCTATTTTCCTTCAGCCATGGCTTAAATAGAAGGTCAGGCTGGGCATATTTGCCATTAAAGGAGAAGGGTAACTCTTTATTCAATCCACAACTTTCCAGAGAAATTTAAATACCTGTACAATCCCAACTCTTTAATATTATTCCGGAGAGGCAATCTATGTTTCTTTCACATTTATAAATATAATATTTGTCCGTATATTGAATACTGCTGCTATATCTGTGCTCTTATTATTTATCTTAAGGTTTCGACTAAATCCAAAGGAGGATTTGCAATGTAATCGATCCTGACTGAGCAGCTCGCCTTCAGTCGCTTTCATACCGACGAGACGTGGATTTCCTCTGTCTTTTGTACAAAAAACTTTCATGGCAACTGCTGTGACGAGCTTCTTTCCCTGGTTCCCCGACCACATAAATTTA
Organism: Ascarosepion bandense; assembly: GCA_037127315.1. Classification (NCBI taxonomy): domain Eukaryota; kingdom Metazoa; phylum Mollusca; class Cephalopoda; order Sepiida; family Sepiidae; genus Ascarosepion; species Ascarosepion bandense. Next base: position 4,370,329 of record JBBBDQ010000841.1, on the reverse strand, counting down.
CGCATGCTATTAGATTGGCATCATGGTATCACTCTTTCACCGTCGAAATAGTTAAATGTAACCGCCTCTTCTACCCTAACAGTTTCTTTTCACACACTTCTCGTTTGTGGAACTTCCTACCGTTTGGTTGCTTTCCTGATAGCTACAATCTCAAAAAGTTTAAATGCAACGCTAATTGCTATCTTCTATCTACTTGATTCCAATCCATCTATTATCCTTTCTTCGACATCTTCTGTACCTTGTTTTGTTTTTTTTCTCTCATTGTACCCCACTGCGCACCAGTGCTGGTCCTGCCTTGCTTGGGGTGAAATGATTATAAAAAAAAGTGAGCATAAAGGTAAATTTATTGGCGCACTGTGTTTTCAGTTTTGTTCTGAATAGTGAAGCTAGTTCTACACAATATTTCGCTGCTTTAAATTATCATCTGGCTGAATAGTCTAGCGGTTCACTTCGAAATCCTTGTGGGAATCCATCATATATGATATGTACATGCATTAAATACGGAAAGGATGCATTTTCATAATAGATATTTAAATATTTATTCAGGCATTTCCGAAATTTCTCTTGCCAGAAAAATGAAAATAGCACTAGCATCTTCTTTTAACATATATATTTACCAAAATTGCACACAATATCCTGAAATATTAAAGTGTAAGTTTATTCAATAACATCGCCATTGACTACAACCACTGCCTCTAGAAGATTTTGGCAGGGTTAGGATTAGGACGAACTTGGATGGTCTCCTTGCTTCATTTGGTGAATGCTGCCATAAGCCTTGCCTTCAGTTTTTTATTGGTGTAGCAAGGAGTTTTGTTGGTCTCTCGCTCAACTACAACTACATATTACAATCAAAGAATTTGCAGTCTGGCTAGTTAGTTGGCCAGCTGTAAGTGTTGATGTGGTCGTAGAAATTGTCTGACAGCCATGACTGGGTTCTATGCTTGTGTGGCATGTTGCAGTGTCCTTTTGACAGACATGGAGCTTTGCGACAGCCACCTTCTTGACCCAGGGCTATATTACCTTCTCAAGGTACTTGACGTAGGCCTCCGAGTTGAGTGATGCTCTGTGGGAAGACGTAGTGATGCCTAACGTTGCCATCACTAGTGATCACTCCAAACTCTTTCTTAATAACCGTTGGACACATCCAACCCTTCCCGATTCCTCTGCACTGTCTGATTGACACCTAAATGGTGGTATTGAAACTTCTTGTGCCAATGCCAAGCAGTACAGCATACCATTTGCAAATTTCTGGCGGAGTGAATTGAGTCATGGTGCTTTTTCTTACAAACGACGCCCAACTAACTCTACTATACTTTGTAGTCGACAAAATGCATGCGCGAGAACTCAAAACTAAAAAATGGCGACAATTTACCATTGTCCCTTGTATATGACGCAAATACAGTATGCGGCAGAAATACCTCCCATATTTACCTCCAAGAATTACCTACCACATAACAGTCAGGCATTAGTAGTAATGGTGTCATTATCTAGCTAATGTCTTACCATTATAGCATTATGTGGGAGGTATTTCTGGGAGGTATATGTGGTAGGTATTTTTGCCACACCCTGTATTATATATATATATATATATATATATATATATATATATATATATATATATATTGCCCAGCAATCCGTCAAGCCCTTTATCTACTAGCTTTATCCCAACCTCATTCGTCCAGCCACTCGTAAGATTTTCTCCACATGATGCATTCTTTTTGCCCTACCATTTCTCCAAAGTTCTTATTCCTGTCTGCATTTGAAATCAACTCATTCCTCTCCCTGATCTGACACCCACTTCATATATTTCTCTCTTTTCATGTCTCACACCTCCACTTTTTTAAACGCGCCATTCCATGAATGGAGATTCAAACGGTGCAGGCTATGATGAAAAGCATCTTAATATGCGCTTGCTTATTTTATCTATTTGCTCCGGATTTCTGGTTGCATCTTTCAACCACCTTTCCGCTAGTTTTCTGACAATCCACCTTTACTCTTCCACTCTGTTTATTTCTATCTTATTATATATTTTATCTCGCTGTCATATAATTGCTTTTTCTTCTTTCTCTCTCACAGACACACACACTTTCTCTTTAATTGTTGTTATCTCAATATATTTCTTTAACTATTCTTTGATTTTCTATTTCAGACATTATGTCTATTTTCCCATCTTTCTTTTTATTGTCCTATTTGCACATTTGCGTTTCTCCCTCTCTCTTTCTCTCTCTATTTCTTCCTCTCTGTATTTCTCTCTTTTTTTTTTCCTGTTTTCTTTGTTAACTTATTCTTTTTTAGACATCGTTTCCTTTAGCACTCTTATTTTTTACAATACCTCATATCTGTGATATTTTATTCACTAAATCTGTTTCTGTTTTCTTCTCTCAAACGATTTCTTTTTGTCACATATTATTGTTCTAGGTTTTACATTGTTTCCTCTAAAATAATTCAATTTTCTTTTTATCTTTTTCAATGAAAAAAGATAAATACTTAAATTGGATTAACGTCTAATAGTACTGTTTTAATGGCCTCAGATTTTCTCATAGTGTCATCTCGTTCTTTTTCTTTCGTTCTGACGCTTTCCTGATCTTCCTTACCTTTCTTCTCTTTCCTTGTACATGTCTTTTTTACTCTTTCCAGTGTGCTCTATTTCCTTTTCTGTTTATCTGTCCCTCTCTCGCAAATAATTTATGCCTTGTGTAACTAATTTCCTTTACTTCATTTTGTATCTATTTCTCTTTCTTTTTCTTTTTGTTTTTTTCTTTTTTGTTTGTTTGTTTTGTTTTTTTTTTCTTCTTTTACTCTTTCTAGTTCTTACATTCTTTTCCTTTCTGTTATTCTCTCTTGTTTTTACTTTTTCTCTTTTTCTCATTCTGTTTCTTTTAATTTTTGTTTCCTTTCTTTTTTCTTCTTTTACTCTTTCTAATCATTTTCTTTTTTCTTTTACGATTTCTATTTTCTTTCCTATTTCTTACATTCGTTCTTTCTTTTCTCTTCGTCTCATTTTCTAAAATTATTATCTCTTGTCCTTCTTTTTCTCTTTTTACTTTTTATGAGATTGTTTTCTCTTTGTTTTAACATTATCTGTCGCTCCCTCTTTCTCTTTCTACGCTGATTCCTTTTTCCTCGTTCCTTACAGACATTAACTTTTTTTACTCCCTTTTATTCATAATGGTATCTGTCTTGGTACGACTGGATTGCAACACAGCCAAAACATTCCGTTTCACTGTATATTTTCATAAAGTCTCGCGTTTTCAACGCCGCTCCATCAGTCTTTTGCATAAAGCTATCGATAGAATGTCTTACAGAAAATACTAAAACCTTATGTTATTTCCACTTAATTCCAATGAATGCGTACTCCACTTAACCTATCCAGTTCATTTTATCTTTGCTTTTCGTTTTTCTTTCTTCGTTTTTTTTTTTCCTTCTTACCGATTTGTTTACTATGGAATCTCTCATTTTTTATACTGTTATTTCTTTTTTCCTCTTTTTGTTTTCTTTGTCTATTTTATTTATCCTATTTCTTCTCTCTTTATTCTCTGCTATTTTAATCTAATTTTTTTCATCCCTGTCATTCTTCGCTTCAGTTTTCTTTCTTTGTCTTTCACATTTCTTTATTTCGTTTTCTTTATTTTCTTTCTTCATTACCTTTTATATTATTATATTTCTTGTTACCTTTTATAAATACAAGATAAGTCTGGTTTCACTTCTACAAAAAGTCAAGTCAGACACCATTAAGTAGCATGGTAGGTTTGAACATTGATCCAAAGACTGAAAAATACACACTCACTCTTCTGGCTTGACTTGTACAAAGTTTTATCCTTCATGAAGCGCAAAGCTTAAAATTTAAAAAAATTAGTTTGACATTCTTTCAACTTTACCTCTAACTGTCAAAGGACATGGACAAATCGTTCTTTTAATATTCACAAAAACAAAAAAAAAATTTTTTTTTTGACATCTCAGTGGTCAGTTTTCCACTCCTGATGATGAACTGGAAGAGCGTCAAGAATACCTTAGCAATATCCTACATGAATTTACTTGGCTACTGAAATTGTAAACAATATCTTAATAATGTCTGCGATGAACGTTTGGCTGTCTCTATGATTCCTAAATGAGTTTACCATTTGCCCACAAGACAGCGAAGGCACTATATTCTGTTCGGCAAGTGTTCAGTTATCATAACAGTTCTTTGTTAGAAGTTTGTTTTTATCTCTTTCAATTAATTATTTTATTCTTTAATTTTAATTTATTTACTATTTTTATTTTCCTTTTCTGAACGATTATAGAATCTGTACATTAAAATTAAATAAACAAGGGGGTTCTGTAAATTTAAACCTTATTCTGAAACTACACGTAAACTACTGTTCTGCTATCTTTTATAAAATAATATACACGTTTGTATATATTTCCGACAGAGTATAAGTTTCAACACTAGTCATAACAATTCCTCCTTGTGAAAAATGTAAAAATCAAAAATACTTAAACGACCACAATAAAGACTTTCTGCCACTTTTTTCAACTAGTAATTCTTTCGGATATACAGAACTGAAGATACCAAAATCAAACAAGTACAACAATTTAAAAAATATAAAGTACACCACAAAGAATTGTCGGAGCTGCTAGATAACGTTGCCATATTTTAGAAGGATATTAAAATAATCTAGAAAATATACTGGCAGCAAATCGCCTGCATGCGGATAGAAAATAAATTCAGTAAGTATGCAAAAATAGAAATGGATGTAAGAAAAGAATGAATCTTCTCACTGGATTTATTCAAATAAGGCGATTCAGAGAGAATTAGAAATCCTGCCACGATTCATTATTGTCGACCGCAATAGTAACTACATCTAAATCTAAACTTATTTATAAATGGAACCTTGTGTGTGTGTGTGTGTGTGTGTGTGTGTGTGTGTGTGTGTGTGTGTGTGTGTGTGTGTGTGTGTGTGCATCCGTTACCTATAGACTCCGAAACGGCTGAACCAATTTTCTTGAAGTTTTATACAGTTGTACTATAAGCGTCTGCGAGTGTTCTTAGCTAGGTTTTGTGTCGAGGTACTTACGATAAATATCGAAAATCGATAATCGAAAAAATCGGGTTATAGAAAGAGTGGTCCGATTTTAATGCAATTTGATCCACTCATAGACAAAGACATAAGAAACGATATTCAGAAGTTTCAAGGTTGCAGTTCTTACAATAGTGCAGAAAATCGAAAATATATATATATATATATATATATATATATATATATATATATATATATAAAAGGCAAGATGTTTGTGTGTGTGTGACTGTTTATCTGTCTGTATGTCCTTTATACAAATCCACAATTTTTATCCAATTCTCACCAAACTTCACACAAATATTCTTCAGGACCATGGATCAGTTTTAAAGCTTTCATTACACCCGAGAAACGCCTGGCTATACTGCTAGTATGGTATGTTTATGACAGAGCTGAAGTCAGATACAGAGAGGAAATTACAAGAACTAATATAGAAAGTAATGAAGAGAAGTAAGAAGAAAGGACTAAACATCAAGTTCACAAAGACGGAATACATGGCTATTAGCAAATGGAATAGCCAACATGTAAATTACAAATTGGAGATACCAAAATTAAACAAGTTCGACAATGCCGTACTAAGGTCGTGTTTACTAAGAGCTGTTTGAATGTTAAGTTTTCCAAATATCAATAAATAGTATTTATATTTATTGAAATATCAATAAAGAGTATTTATTCAGTTTTTGATTTCCATACTTCTTAATCTCTGGTAAGTGTCGGATGTCAGTTAGTAAAGTGCCATACGTGATACACGCTTAGACGATCATGTCTCGAAAGAGACATGGCTGACTGGGCAGAAGATTATCCCGCAGTAGATGCCATTACTTTCTGCGGTAGACTGCTTGCCAGTCAAGACTATACAACCCGATCTGTTCTGTTATTTAACCTATAACTGGAGGGAAGAAACGGATTAAGACCTTTCCCAAAGGTATTAATCCGCCTCTTCCCTCCAGTTATTGGTTGAATAACATAACTGGAGGAAAGAAATGTCAGGTGTATGAGACCTATTAAGACAAACTTAGACATGCAGTGACCAGTGCTAATATGCTAAGACAAGCTTTGTACTCAATTACCGCATAAGCGGCGGCTGGGTAATCTTTGAGCAGTGGCCTGAGTATCCACGCTCAGGTTCCCCATTTTAAAAACTGACCTTGTATCACAACTCGCTCCAGTGTGGGAGTAAGGTAAATCAACATCCTAATCTTCAGTAAATCTTATAGGATCATTATTTCCTGGGTTAACATTATACTTTGGTTAAAAACGGTAAAAATAAAGAAGCCAAGGAAAATATTTTGCTGCTGGTTTGCTATTACAAACATAAATCATTATGAATTACAGCTTGTAACTTAATAAATATGACTTATATGTTTATATTAGCTAAAAATAAAATTGATACATCTGGAAGTAACTTAATATTGGAATTACTGGTGAAACTCATCTGTACTCCCACTAATAAAGAAAAGAGATCAATAAAATTATACACTTATGTAGATCAGTAGTTAGACAGCAATGAATGCTGGACAATCTCTTCATAAAATGAAAGAAATTGAAGTAATTGAAAATGGTTTTAATGACGCATGGTGATAATACCAAAAGTATAATATGGGAGCATCGAGGAAAATATAAGAAAATAGGATCTACAAGGAAACTTATATAGTTACAATCAGAACAAATCAGTTTAAATTTCTGGGACAGATAATAAGAGAAGAAGGCTTGAAGAACCTAACACTAACAGGAGATGAATCAAGAGAAAAGAAAGCAAATACCAAGTACCTCATTTAATGAACTTTAGGTAATGGATAGCAGAAAGAAGGACGAAAAGAGTCCAAAAAGAATCAAAAGTTACATAGCGCAGCAAAAAACAGGAAGTTGTGGAGAGCCATAATCGATGATGTGTTGCCATTTGTAGAAACAAAAAAGGAATTCTAATGCTTGTCGTCGAGCAAGCTAGTCTTGCACGTCATTACGACTGTAAACAGTTCTAACTTCAGTGAGTGCTTCACTTGTTACTTTATATCTGACTTAGTCCTATTAGCCATTGATGGTGCCTGTCTGTGAATGATGATGAAAAAACTCAAACGCATCTGTTAGTGAAGCGAAATAAACTTTCACTTCGTACACAAAAAATGCTTTATATAAAGATTATCAAATATGTACGATACGTACAGCCTTCGCAGTAATGGGTGGAGCAATATATATTTTATAAGTGCATGGTCTACCTTGTTGTTGAGTGATTGATACATTTCTTACTAGTGCTAGAGGAAGGGTTTTGGATTGAACTACAAGTAGCCAATTGGGCTATATTTTAAAAACAGCGCGACTGAATTTTGAATTGATTTAGCTTACATCTAATATTTAAAAGAATCAGAAGCGCCACAAGAAGAAAGATACAAGAAAGATACAAAATTTAGTAGCGTTTGAATTTCAAGATCAGACTTATGGCCAGAGGTCAGGGTTCTAACCCAAACAAGCCGCAAGAATTCAAATGCTGATTTTCGAAGCAAAAGGGAAATTATTTATCTACCATCCACTCCAACAATGGTCGTTAGTTTAACAAAAGGTCACAATTAATTAGACGCCGATTGTTCCAGAAAGTTCCTGTTTCTTTGTCACTTCTCTTTTTTTTCTTTTTTTCTTTTTTTTTTTTGGTACAATTTAGGCATTAGGGATTGATTCTGACTTACCCTTATGAGTGCAATGTAGAAGGTGCACCCTCGGGTTGGGCCGACACTTTTGAAATGGATTTTGGTTAATTTTTGCTTCAGTTCTCATAAAGTGTCCGGGAAATGTACTCATTCCTTTTACTTCTTCTCCACCCAAAGACATTCCTACTGAATACATACATACGTACGTATACATATACTCTTTCAACAATTTGGAGTAGATATACTAAACTATCGCCCGGTTCACACTCCATCCACGTCTATTGAACAGGTGAAGAGGATCATCCCTTGTTTCCTGTTTAGGATGCGGTTTCCGGTTTTTTCTCTTTTCCAGTCTTCTCACTTTTTTTTTCAATTGGAGTAGATAGACTAAACTATCGCCCTGTTCACACTCCACCCTCGTCTATTGAACAGGTGAACAGGCTCATCCCTTGTTTCCTGTTTAGGATGTGGTTTCCGGCTTTCTTTTTTCCAATCTTTTCACTCTTACGTAGCCCCCTGCGCATCAGTGGCGTTATCGCCTTGCTTGGGGTGATATGATTTTTTTAAAAATGATGAAAGATTACTTTAACAGCAATTCTAACTGTTAATAACTGCTCTCCACACCGCCATCATTTGACTTTGTGTCAATTTATAGTTTTAAGGCTACTTTTAATCTTAATAAAATTTTGTTTCAATTTATTTTTTCTTCTTCTCTACTTTCTAGCTTTGAAATACGTGGCTCAAAGTGATAAAGATAAGGGATTTTTCCAAATTAAAAATTAATGTAAAAATCCGAAAAAAAAATCGTTAGTATCATTTTTGTTACATTGGCGTGTTTACTAAATGAGTCAGACATTTTTACTTACACGAAAGAACATTATAGTCATATTATATGAAAGTAATTATATATTTCACCCTTATAAACTATGAGTCAGCCAACCACGGCTGAATCAAGGTTGAATGGTAGGAAGCTACATCTAGAATTAGTTTATCCTCTCTTCTATCAGACAGTCCATCGTTTATAGTGCCTTTCAGAATTTAATTAGGAAAACTTGCAAAAATTTGGTTGAGTGCCTCAGAAGCTTTCGCTTGGAAACCAAACACAAACGTTCCATCATCTGCACCAGATATTTTTTAACCGAGAATGCCAGCCTTTCATTTTCTTTCATGAATGAGTTTTGTATGTCAAACCAAATGGAAAAGTGGTTATCAAAAAATGAGAAATCAATGTCAACACTAAAAGCCGGGACTGAATCCCCAGAAGTTCTTGTTTTCTGTTGTGTATTTCAATACAAAAATTATGCCCCTTACTAGCTATGGGGGAAAAAGAAGGATCATCACCATAAATGTTTATTGCGAGTAACTTGATCAGATAAACGAAGCAATACGTCGAATGCATTCTGCTTCGTTAAACAGAAAAGGTGTTAATCTTCAATGTGTATGGCTGGCCACTCATATCCGAAGATACCAGTCTACTAGGACGGTTGGCTTTATCCCTTTTTCAGACGTCTTTTAATACACATTTTATGTATGTTCAACACCCACACAGCCCACCTGTTTATACTGAAACTATGCAGAGTGAACCTTAGTTACAGTTTTTGGGAGAGAGCGCGTTATCAACAGTCTGAACAAGACCAGGACGCTGAAACCCTTGATCACGATGATTTGTGACTTGTTACTAGCACAACATTAATGCCTTCCAAAGGTTCTGTCTACCCAATTTTACTCAAAAGGCGTGGGTCAATGTTATGATTTTAAGGCATTTTCCAAAGATGCCACACGCTGAGATCACCTTCTCCAGGCTGATAATATTCTCTGATATGACAATATAAAGAGATAGTCTGCAAAACAAGCCCAAGAAAAAATAAGATCTTTTGGAAGAGAAGTTCTTCAAAATTCTCCATAGTTCCCAAATTTAGCACCAACAGATTTTTTTTCTCGATAGCTATAAACATTCATAGGTGGCAAAACATTCAAACCGCTACCAAAAAATAAAATAAAAAATAAAATATAAAAATAAAATAAAAAATAATACTGATTTCTTTAAAAATGGTCTTGGCGTTGGTCTACGGTAGTTGAAAATGAAGTTGATTACATTTTTGATAAATAATTATATAAATTCAACTTTCATTTATTTTTATATCCTTTCTAGTAAAACATATTTACATTTCAAAAACCCTAATACTGTTTGTGTAGATTTCCCAACAATACCTGTATCTATGCTAGTGGAACAAACAAAACTATATAGCGCTAGGTTTTTTTTGTTTTTGTTTTTTTATCTATAAACTTGATCAAACACATGCGTTTATTTTTTCTTTTTGTTTTTTTTTATTGGGGAGGGACATTCAATCCGTCTATTTTGTATATTGGATGTGCGTTGTGAATATCGGCTCGGAAAGAAAAATCAGAGAGCCGAGTTTGAATCCTAATTGAATTCGTTGCATTTACTTACGCGCAAATAACCTTTAGAAAATGTATTAATCCGTCGCTTCTCACTCCAGCTATGGGTTAAATAGCAGGAAAGATTCGGTTTTATAGCCTTAGTTGGCTACCAGTCTAGCACAGAAAGTAATATCAACCTACATCAGGAAAATCGCTTGCCCATGCGTGTATCATATATGGCACTAAACTGAGTTTATATATTGGGTGTATGCAAAAAATGAGAAAGAAAAAGTGTTTGTTTAGCGGCATATACATTCCTTATGGGTCATTTAATACCGAAATTTTCTTGGAGTATTATTAATTTCTTAAAATTAATACAAAAATGTATTACTGGTAATTCTTTTTATTATTTACAAAATGTATTACTAGTATATTTACTATATATTTTTTATTCTTTCATAGTGTTTGTGGGTTATTTGCACATAGCTGGGACCCTAACAGGTGCTACAACCCCAGGTCAGGTTAGACCTGCACAGGTGGTTCAACACTCGTCACAAACTCCCGATCTGCTACCAGATATAGTTTGTCATCATATCCAGGACGGAAAAGAGAAAGATCTTTGAGAACGATTGCATACATTTTATAGAATATATTTCTGAATTTCTGTAATTTAAGTTTTAGAATATTTCTTTTTATTACTTTTACACTATTTATTTTCCAAAATGAATGTTTCCACTAGAATTAGATATAAAATAAAATTACAAGTAGGAATTGTAGATTTTAATATTGTCATAAATAATCAACTACGGAACCTTTATCCATGGGAACTTTTTAAAGAAAGACAATGCCTTACTAACTAGTCTTCGAAGGCCAATTCGTAGACATTTTATATTTACATATTTTATTACCTGATTTATATTATATCGCTAGTTCTATATACAATGTTCAGATGATCTCTATTCTTGAAGTTCCACCATTTCAGATCTTTACGGTCACGTTATGCCACTTCCAAATCACCCTCATTTTTTCCGTGTTCTAAATCTAAGATAGTTACATTTAACCAGCTTTTTTCTCATTAAATGCTATTCTTGGCCATGGACTCCTTCATGAATGTTTCCCTGAACACTTCAATGTTGACCATTTCAAGTCTATGGTCAATTGTTATCTACCTTCATAGTCTTCACTTCAAACAAAATTCTTTTCATTTATATCGCAAACCTCATTCATTGTTACCGTTTCCACTATAACACTCCATCTTCTCTAACCTTCTATTAGATTAAATCTAGTTACAAAAAAATAATGTAGTCGAAAATACCTTAAACTTTTATCTCTAATCCTTGGAAGCTTCTTTGAAATTGACATTGATATTGGCTTTATCGATTAAGCGATAAAGGTTAACGACAATATGTAATTCATCTATAGCCATTTAGCTACTTATGATGATTGTAGAGTGACCTGAACGTTGCGAGAAAATTCAAAGAAACTAAAATGAAAAGAAAGAAAAGCCATACTTTAATAATAAAGCATTTTTAGTTTGTAATTTTATGTCTGACATCAGCCAGAAACAATTCATAATGGCAAAGATAACTGCAGATGAAACTGTCAAATAATATTATTAAAACCCCTTGAGAATGAATATTGAAGATGTTCAAACGATAAAATATATTAATACAAATACATTATGTATATTATATATATGCAAAAGTTTACAGCATACACTTGGTTACAACTGAAGTTCTTTGAACACCGAAAGAGTAAAGAAAGTGTAGAGCATATAGCATGAAGAAGAATTGAAAAACTTACACTTGAGTTACAAATAGACTAGGCGGTTGAAGTAAAAAAAAAAGTAGTGGCTGGAATTTTTTTTATAATGTTTTATAATTTTCAGAAATAAAACGATTCGTCCAAGAAGGCTCACAGCCTTGATTAAAGGGTGACAATAAATTTACTGAATATTTAATAAAAAGTGTGATAAGAATATCCATCTTGTACATTTATAAATCTACCTTGCGTCTGTGAATTGAATATCTGGTGTTCCTGCTAAATATCTGGAGATTCTCAAAATAATCCAAAGAAGAATCTGCAATGTTATCAATCCTAACCTGGCATCTTGACTTCAGTTACTTTCCCATAGCAGTGAGGGAACAATCCTGTTTCTTTTCTATAAATATTTTTATAGCAATCGTTCTAATGAACACGCCCCCTCGACTGGATTAAGTTAAACATACTGCCAAATTGGAAACTGTTCTCTGTTATGAAGAATCAAGAGTGGTTTTCTCTTGTCTTGTCACTCTTATCTTTGAGTGAGCTATTTCTGTTTATTAGGTTATAAAAGAACACTATACACGAACCTTGTATTTTTAGTGGAATAAAAAGCCTACACATGCGTACTTTTGTCATTATAATCTCATCGTTTTACTGTTGAATGAGCGAGATGAAACCTTAAGTTCTATTGTAATTATTTTTCTCGAATGTCTGGCGGCCCTGCGGGCCATTCCACCGTCTAGTGACCTTTCACAGCCTAGAAAAGTCTTCTATTGTGGGTTAATGGAGGGCGTCACGAAGGCTTCATTACGTGATGTGCTCTGCTTGTCGGAGGATGAGTTTCGCTCGTTCTGGTTTTGTACGCCAGGTGCCGATTATCTCAGCAACTCTGAGTTTTCGTTTACCTGGCGATTGGCTCGGAATCGGTTGTCTCTCAATGACAAGCTTTTCATATGGGGCCTGGCGGATTTGCCAGATTGTAAACGCTACAACCATGGCTTGGAAGAAATGGCTTTGCACGCCTTCTACCATCGTTCGCGGGTTCGCCCTCTCTGGGATCGTGTCGGCGAGTTCACTGCTCGTATCGCGCCGCGTGAGCTCGTGCTCATTGATCGTGCATTCGCCTGTGATAATGTGTCGCTCCGTTCTCTGGGATGAAGCGCATGGTGTTTCTGTTGCTGCTGGCCACGGCTCGAATGGTGATATGGACGACGCGAAAGGAGGAAGTCTTGCGAGGTCAGCGTCTTTCACATCAGGATCTGATCCGATATTTTGAGCACCAGCTCAAAATGAAGATTAGAACTGATTGGAAACATTTGACTTCGACTGCCTCCAGCAAAAGGTGGGTACATGTGACGAGCCTGGTTCGCGTGAACGAGGCTAGCCTTGATTTTCTCTTTTAGATCTGCTAGTTGCATCGGGATGGATTCCTTTGGAACCCTCCTCTGGTTAAGGTAGTTATCTCTTGTATAACTAGTTAATGTGAATGAATGAGTTCCTAGCCTGTACCCGAGTCTCTCTTTTGTTGTGATCCAAGTCGAGATTCCCAACCTCCCTAGTTTGTTCCAGCCTTCTTTTATCTCGGCTGGGTCAGCCTCTGATTTTCCCATTCCATGAATTATTTTATCCTCCCCCATTCTCTTAGCAAGTGTGCGTCTTGATTTCGCCGCTTTGCGGAATACAGCAGCCACTCTTTTTTGTGGAATGGACGGGTCTCACTAACATTGTTAAATTTTAGTTTTAAAATTATGTTGTATTATAGTATGTTTTTTGGGTTCAGCCCTCTCCACATCATCTCATTTTTCATTAAATCTTTTATATATATATGCTATATTATTGTATGCATTTTTATTGTCATGGGTTTATTTCCCCGTTTTTTAGGTGCACCTTGTAAATATGTGGTATTGTGCTGTGTAAAGGATTGAGAGGCAATAGATGAGCTGTGGTGAATGTGCAAATTGTAATGAGTGATTGGGTTGTGATAGTGTTTAGCTAGGTATAGGATAGATACTGAAGACCACCCTCTACCCATTCCCTTTTTCGGTCTTGTACCACAAATTGTGTATTTTACGCAAATAAATATTAAGTTCTATTGTAATTATTTTCTCACACTTTTCACTTGTGGAACTCTCTTACGGTGTTTTTTATTTCCTGCTATCTACAATCTTGAAAAATCTAAATGCAACATCAAAGGTCTTCTGTCTTCCTGAATTCTGTTCTTTTATTGTCTTCTGTTCATACGAAAGTCTTCTCGTTCCTTTTCACTTCCAGCAGCCCCTGATCTTTTAGTACAAAATTCGTATCTGCTTACATGTTTGAAACTTAAAAGTACTTCATAAGTTGAGTAAATTGATTTAGAACCATATATCACAAAAACAAAAATGGTCATAACTTATTTATAATTTCTGAAAGTAATAAAAACAGGATTCTCTGTAGAATGACGATCGAAATGGAGAGACTTGTTATAAAGAATATTTTCATACATACTGTCATTTGACTATGTTACTTTCTGTTTTGTGCGTCATGTTCTTTTTGGATATGAGCGATCATAACTCTCTTTTCTTATGTTACTCTAAGTAACTCTTGGCCATTTAGTATCCCGCATTGTCTTTATTCTGTCATGCATTCAGTCAATAGGGTTACTCGCCATTTTCTTCTGCGTCTCACCTTTGATATGTCCCATGATAGTTAAGTTCTTCAATCTCTCTTACATCATTGTACATCCAAGAATATTCGGTTGTCTTTTATTGTAACTAGCAAATTCATTGCAGCTTCTCTTTTACTTAAAACCTTCTCGTTATTCACATGTTTTCACCGGTATCCTTAACATTAGTCGCTAGAATGAGATCTGTCTTATCGCCATATCGCGTTGAATCACCGATTCCAGTTCAATCAACGGAGTTAAGCCACGGCAAAACTGTGCAGTACCTAGATGGGGTAACCGCTTAGAAATGCTAGGTACTTTAAGCCTGTATGTGTGGGTAATGTAATAAATAACGACACAGAATCGGAAGTCGACAACTGAGTTCCAATTCCAGTTGGGTTCGGTATATTCACTTACGCATAAATTTTATTCGAAAAGGTATGAATCCACAATTAGTAAGAATTGTATGAACAAGGCATTATCTCCCAAAGAGTCTTACAATCAAAAATCTCTTAGCTTTAAATAACCTGCAAAAGACTCATAAGCCGTAAAAGACAATCAATAGAACTAGATATCATTAGAGAGATCTTGTAATAGAACTGGTTTCATTAATATTTTATTATTTACCGTTCAAAGCCAAAAAAGATGTAATTATACCGGTAAATATTGAGAATAATATAAACGTATTATGTGATAAATGAGAAAGTTTAACGAGAATATGAACTACAGAAAAAATATTGCTAACAATCTGAACGATATAAAAAAAATAAAATAAAGAAAGAAGGCTTGGAGAATTTAACACAAACAGGGTACATTGAAAGTACAAAACACATATGTTCCACAAGGGAGTGCTGGTAAGTTCTCAACCTCATCCACTGACGAAAATCGGTATTTCAGTAACCAAGTATCAAAATACTGTTTCATCGTAATGGGTCAAGTCAAGAATTTTTCAGTCCTGCCTCGTTCAAGTTTGGGCAAATTAATGACAGAAAAAAGTATCACAACGACAAAGATAAGTTGTAAATGATAAATTATTGCTGAAAGCTATGAATGACAGGAAGCTGTAAAAAACAATGATCGCACACGTCTTGGGTGGACAGACTGCAAGTGAGAAACAGCCTGTACTTTTTAAAACATATCCCAGGGAAAATTTGCTTAACGTTAATGTATATACAGTTAAGTGCACTACGAGATACACGCTTGGGTGATCATGTCTCTTTCGATTTATCACTGACTAGGCAGAAAATTTTCCCGTATGAGGTTACCATTTCTTTATTCGGCAGACTGGTTGCCAACCAAGGGTATCGAACCCAATCTGACCTGCTATTCAACCCATAGCTGGAGGGAAAAAAGATGGATCCGTACCTTTCCAAAAGGCATTTGAGCGTTAGTGAATGCAACTAATTCAAGTGGAATTCGAGCTCGGATCTCCGATTTCACATTCCGAGCTGATATCCATTGCACCACAACGCGCATCCATACAGTATAGAAGCTCTAAAAAGATATCTGTTTCAGATGATTATAATGTCTAAATAAAAACAATCTAATCATCTGAAACGGTTATATTTTGAAAGCTTCTTTCCCCGTAAGCAAATCCTATGAAGCAGATTGTTATACAACACTAGTTACAGGGTACGCAGTACAGATGATGTTTCGATTTTATTCAAACACTAGCGGAATTGAAACAGAACAGCTGCTGATTTTCACTTGTTCTTTCTTAATTTTTGTGTAAGCCTTTTCAGCAACAGCCACACACTGTCAGACTGCAGATTTCACAAAACTAGCGACAACAGATACAACTGTGAAGACTTATTTGATCTCATTAGGGACTTCGAAATTTAATATATATTTTTTCAAAAATTTTTCTCTCTTTTGATGTATCTGTTCATATTTTATTATCTTTTTAAAGAAAATGTCATGTAATTAAACTGCAGTTGAGCTTAAATAACAAAAAATATTAATGGGATGTCTCCCTCCCCCACTTTCTACTTTTCTTCGTTTCGCGAAGACCAAATAACAAACATTCTTCGGAATTTTTTTCTATTTGTTTTTCTTTGATCTTCAAAAATATCAACTTCAAAAGAAGATAAATAAATGAACCATAAAAAAGTTAATCATTTGGAATTCTTAAGACTAGAAAGGAAAGAACATGCAGCAATTTTTCAATTACATACTGATTTTCGAAAAGTTCAATTGTTAAAACGCTGAATTGACTACCGTGGAGTTTATACATCAATATCAAAGAATTTGGTTTCGTTGATTAACGTCTAGCAGCATATTCATAACTTCTTATGGGTTTATTATAAGTTAAAACTTTATTCTCTTGTGAGCTCTGGAATAATGTTTTTTCTAAAAAATGTATTGCTCGTTTTTGTTTTTTTTAATATGAAATTACTGCTGGTATTTTTTTAATATAATTTATCTTTATAGTTTCATGTTCTGACTCCAGTTTGGTGTTTCACTATTTTCCCATATCTGGAAACCTAACAGGTTCTAATATTCTGGGTCAGGATAGACCTGAGAACAACAGCAATTACAAAGTGATTGCACGCTCCGCAAAACCTCCCGAAAAGAGGTCATGCTGCCCTATGCAGTTTATCGTCACATTTACAAACATTTAATTCAATGAAACATATATCTTAAACACTGTTTTAAATAATTACACTCACATGGAAGCAACCAACGAAGATAATGGATTTTATTGTTAACGCTTTATCGACCCTTTGTGGGTTATTTAAAATCAAAACGTTTTTGATTGTAAGAATAAGTTTTATTTTGCAAGTGAATATTGCTTTAACAATTTTTCCCGACACAAGTCACACTATTTAACTCATAACAAGGGGAAGGCGTGATGGATCTATACCTTTCTCAATGGTATTTGCGCGTAAGTGAATGCAAGGAAGTCGAATGGAATTCGAACTCAGCTCTCGCTGTTTATTATTTTAAGGAAAAATATTTCTGTGATATATCAATGATATCATTTTTTCGCAAAAGGTCACTAATGGATATTACAAATTGAACAGCTGACAAACCAGATACTCTGATATTACAAATCTGAGATAAGGAGTTAAATTCGCGTGAGTGTCCGCGTTTTAAAATTTTAGAATATTCGAATGAAACGATCGCAATTTCACGCTCTCTTTAAATATTCTGTTTAATAAGTTAGAAAGGATGTCTCTATCAATACTAAAAGGAGCAATAACAGTAACTGGACTCGAAAAACATTTATTTCTGAAGAAAAAGTGTTTTAATTAAAAGGTTTATTAATTTTAGTTTTGGCATTTAATGACCCTGTTGGCTCTTTCAGAAGTTTTTTTTTTCTTTTGTTGGGTACTGATTTATATAATGATTTTATATACACTGACCGGCAGAAATGGTTTATATATATATATATATATATATATATATATATATATATATATATATATGGAGAGAGAGGGGGAGCGTTAATTGTATGAATTGTAAAAACTCTTTTTAACGACGCGATTCAATAACGTGTGTTAGGTTTGGCGTCTTCAGGGTGAAATGAGAAGCTGTATGAAAAATAGATTGTTTTATTGCAATATTTGAGGTTAAGAGGGGCAATAAATTAATCAAAATTTGTTTACATGTGTATGTATATGTATACACAGGATGTCTCAAAAATGTATACATATTTTAAATAATTCTAAACTTGGTGTTTATTATTTCAAAAATATAAAAATATTTACAAGTATCATTTTATTGGGTTTTTTCAATGCATTTTGACTATATTTTAAATAGTTATAAATATCAATAATCAAACTGTTTGTGTTTATTTTGCAGATTCAATCCCTGAATACAATAATAAGAGCCAATGGGTATTTTTTTTTGAGACACTCTGTATATATATATATAGATAGAAAGTTATAATACTAGCATACTGCAGTTCAAAAGCTATCACGTTTTGGTGCTTAATGCATCATCATCATCAGATAGTGAAATGTGGTTCAGTTACAGGGTCATATATATATATATATATATAAGCAAAAAAATGAAATAATATTAGTTGAATGTAGTGGGGTTGAAAGTTATTATAACTTAGATGATTTGTGAGTGTAGACCATGGAATATTGAGACATTAAGTTTAACAATGTGGCAGGTGGAAGAAAGTGTCAGTTGTCTGTTTAAATAAGTTTTGAACACATATGTAGCCAATATCTTGTTTGAGATGCGATAAAATTGAAATTAAAAGAAATAGACGTAAACCGAAATGACTCGATTTTAGAGTTAACTGCTAGTGAAAGTAAGTGTAAACAGTAATGTAAAAATTAATAAAGTTTAGGTTTAAAGTATATATAATTAACTAAAGGGGGTAGAATTATAGATTGTAGCATATAGTAAACAGTCTGTGATCATTTAAAATATATTTAAGAGTGTGAATAATCTTATTGTGGCAAAAAGTAGTTATTTCATTATGTTGATTTAATAAGTTAGTTTCATGAATTTAATTATTTGGATTTTTATTGTAACATTTTTCATGTAACGATTTACATGTTCTAGCTTTTGTTAATACCTTCCATTTTACTGTAGGTGTTTTATTTGCATCTTTCAATTGCCAATAGTGTTTGGAAAGTAAAAATAAAACAGAGCAGAGTAGTCGCGTTTTGGAAACATTGAAATTAATAAGCCATTCCTTGTTCCAGTTAACAACAGATTGTATGTCATTATCTGATAAACTGTTAATTTGATTTTATCGAATCGATCAGAATTACTATAAGACAAGAGTAGAAAGTTGTCATCGGCACAGATACCTCGTTGAGTCTTAATTGCATCAGAAAGGTTATTGATGAAAACTATGAACAATGTTCGTTCAAGGATAGAGCTCTGTATCAATGCAAAAGTTCTAGAAGAGTCGCCATACAAGAAAACTTTTCCTTTCGCCATTTAATAAGAAAGATAGAATCAATTCAAACATTCGTGCAGATATATCATAGCTTTTTAACTCGCAAAGAAGACCAGTGTACCAAATTCTGTGAAATACTTTCGTGGTATACAACGCAACAAACAGAGCTTCAATATTCTTATCTAAAGCTTGATAGGCTCTCACAGTTATTTTCATTAACATATCAGTAGCTGTCCTAGAGAAACGAAAGCCATAGTGCTAATCTGAAAGAAAACTTTGCTAGGTGAAATGCTTAACCAATTCAGAGTTAAATAGAGCCTCTATGTATTAGCCAAAAAGAGGTAGAAGATTAATAGGCCGAAAATTAGAATGACCAGACTGTTTTCATAAGTTCTTACAGATTGGAGATACAGAGGAAGATTTCCAACAAGCAGGAAAACAATAAGCAGTTCTGGATTTATTGCAGTGATTAGGGAGAACAGAAGCCAATTCGGGAGCGCATTTCTTAACAACTATTGCAGGGTAACCATGCTTTGTGAGGATCAAGTTTAAAGATGATAGCAGAAAACATGGACGGGGCTAGATGTGAATCATTCAACAGAAATTCAGATCTAAAAGGAAAGTCAATCAAAGATACTTCAGACGAGTCAAGAGTATAATTTGAAATTTCAGCTTAAACCCCATTCGTCCCCCTTGTTCTTGCCCGCTTGTTCGGCCGCCATTGCCCACTGGAATCACTTCTTCCAGCTTTATAGAAGCTACGCGTCGGACCATAACAGGCACCTTTTTTTCTCAGCTCGTAATAAGTGCAAAAAGATACTTAACGAAGCTAAGATGTTGTTTGCTGCTAGAATGAAGCAGCGCATAGCATCCCGTCAGTTCGGTACCAAGGATTACAGGCAACTTTGTAAAAGTGTGCTTAACAACAGTAAAACCTCAATACCCCCTCTAATCAATGAATTTGAGGTCCTCGCCTCTTCAGCGGACAAGGCTGAATGCTTTGCTCGCAGATTCTCCACCAACTCGAGACTAGATTCGCCTGGAGTATCTACACCCGACTTTCCACATAGAACTGATGCCCAACCGAATGACCTCCTCATTCCCTCTCGCTGGTCTCTAAGATAATCTCATAAAGCGACTGGATGGGACAGAATCCCAATCATTTGCAGAAATTTGCCCCTGAACTCTCCTCTGTCCTCTCTAAGCTCTACAGCTACCGCCTATCAGCTTCCTGCTTTCCTGCCTGTTGGAAGTCTTCCTCTGTAATTCCTATATTTTATGAATTCTGGAGAACACTCGGACCTCGCTAATTACCGCCCTATAAGCCTTCTACCGATCTTTGGCAAAGTGTTTATCAACGCCCAGGCGGTTCAGCATCTCAGAGCCCACAGACTCTTCTCGGATAAACAGTATGGTTTCCGCTTCGCCAGGTTTACTGCTGATATGCTAACGACCATCACTGAGTATATTTACCAGGCTCTCGACAAGAATGGCGAAGCTCGAACTGTTTCCCTGGATATGTCCAAAGCGTTTGACAGAGTCTGGCATGCTGGCCTTCTACACAAGCTGCGGAGCTATGGTATAACTAGACAATTGCTAGACCTAATCCAGTCATTCCTCTCTAATCGCACAATGAAGGTAGTATTAAACGGACATGCCTCCCAAAGCTACCATACGAATGAGGGTGTTCCTCAATGCTCTATTTTAGGTCCTACGCTCTTTCTGATCTACATTAACGATCTCTCCGACGTAATCAGATCCCAAGTAGGCATGTACGCCGACGACACCCCCGTTTACTCTCGCCTCGACCATAAATCTGTTGAGGTTCACAAAGCAAACCTCGCTACCGAGCTTGAGAAGGACCTCCAATCCGTGGTGGACTAGGGTAAGAAATGGTTCGTAAAATTTAATGCTTTCAAAACGAAACTGCTCTCTATTAACCATCATAGACAATCGCTCCTACCCCCCATTAGCATGGAACATGCTGGCCTCCCCTGAGAGTAAAACACTACGCCTCCTTGGTCTCATATTCTCAGCGGACCTCAAGTGGAATAACTACATCGAATCCATTGCTAAATCCGCTGCTAAGAAGGTCGGTTCACTGTGCAGGGCCAGGAAGTGTTTCCCGTCTGAGTCCATCCTGCACATATATAAATCTACCATTCGCCCGTGTACTGAATAATGCTGCCACATCTGGTCAGGTGCACCTGCTGTTCACCTCGGGGTTCTTGACAGAATCCAACGTAGAATCTTTAATTTAATAGATACTGACTTGGCAGCTCGGCTGCAGTCGCTATCTCACCGGCGTGAAGTGGCTTCCCTGTGCCTCTTCTATAAATACTTTCACAGATTCTGCTCCAATAAACTTAGATCACTGGTGCCTCCTAGGTATGAATTTACACGAGCTACTAGATTAGCAACTCGATCCCACCCTTTAACAGTGAAACCGATAAAATGTAACCGCAATTTCTACTCTAACAGCTTCTTTTATCGCACCTCCCGCCTGTGGAATTCCCTTGCATATACTTGCTTCCTCGACAGCTACAATCTCCAAGAAATTAAATGTAAGGTCAATAGACATCTCCTATCTCACTAACCCGCATCCATTCTCTCAATATCTTTTTTCCTCTACTCCCCCCCTATTCTCGGTATTTTCATCCGTCTATTACCCTCCTCCTGACATTTCCCATAACTAACCCCCCTTTCGCATCACTTTCCCCTATGTAATCCCCTGCGCAACAGTGACCAGTAGAATGCCTTGCTTTGGGTGAGATGATTTTAAGTATATATATATATATATATATATATATATATATATATATATATGGAATAGGCTGTCAAGACTATGCTTAGATAAGTTTCTTGAGAGTGATTTCTGTTATCCAGTAATATTTGTATTTTCAACAGTGACCTCATTCAAAAGTTGCTAGATTAAAGACGGCAACCTCTATCTTTAATTTAACGTTTCTGTTAAAGTTTGTTTATCAATATATTCTTGCTTTGTTTGAATATTTATAGAACAATTAAACAAACAGATGTTAATAGGTGCTTGCAATAGAAGTCAAACTGAATTTGAAGATATGAGTTTGGATAGGTGCACAGATATTTAAGCAAAAGTGTACATTCGCAGGTACATATACTATACATACATGCGTGCATAAGTATTGCTGAATATGTGCCTAATGCTATGTGGAACTTTAAATTCCTATAATTCTGTACACCGGTAGGTGGAGTGGGGCTGTAGATTACTGATGTCTGATAGATGACAGCGGTGATGACCTATTGTAGAAAAACCTTTCATTTGTAAACGGAGGAATATCACTCCCTGTTTATCTTTACTGTCTCATTATATTTGCATCTCTATATTTCTCTTTCTGATTGTTTTTTTTTTTTTTCTTACCTCGCAGGAATCTTTTCTCATAGGTTTTTTTCTCAACATCTCCACCTTTCTCCAAGTCAGTATTTTCTTCACGATTTTTTTTTTTTACCGTTTTTCTATATTTTGTGCATTGTTTTAGGAATTTTTTTTTTTTTTGGCAAGATAACTTCCTCGGCATCCCGCATTATCTTCCTCTCTCTTTACTCTCTTCATCACTCTCCTTTTTTCTTTCTTTTTAAAAAACACTCTTTTTTCCTCTTCATCGTCATCCCTTTTTTCACCTTCTACTTTTTTTCTTACTTTTTAACAAATATTTTCTCTTTCCTCTTCATCACGCTCACTACCTTCATATTTTACTTTCTTTCTTTCTTTCGCTTTCTTTTTAACAAACTCTCTGTTTTCTCTTCATCATCCTCTTTCCTTCATTTTTCATTCTTGTTCTTTCTTTCACTTTCTTTTTAACAAACACTTTCTCTTTCCTCTTCAACACCCTCTGTACCATCATCTATTCCTTCTATTTTTTTCTTTTTAACAAATACTCTTTCTTCCCTCTTCATCGCGTCCCCTATCTAAATCTTTTTCTTTTTTCTTTCTTTTTAAAAAACACACTCTCACCTCTAAATCCCCCTCTTTATCTCCCTCTTTTCTTATTGTTGCTCTCTTTTTCACAAACCGTTTCTTACTTCTCTCTTTCCCTCTACTAACATCATTCTGAATTCTTTCTTTTCCCCCCACCTTTTACTTTCCTCCTCACGAATTTCTGTGTCTTTCATTCTCACTCCCACTTTCAATTCAATATTTTACATCAATTTATCTCTTGTTGCCTATTCCTCTCTTCACTTCTCGTTACTTTTTTTTTCATTTCCTGCTTTTATTCATCTCGTTTCTGCTTCTTACCTATGATTATTTCTTTCTCTCTTTCTTTATATTCGTACATTAAACTCATCGCGTAAGACAAATTATCCGCCCAACAACTCCCACTTAACCAACAGATTATATAAGCCCAACAGACAGATTTGTGGTTTGTTTTCTTTGTATAACTCGGAATCACAGACAGTGTTTCTTTGTCCGTTCCATCTACTTTGCTTTTAGCCACTTGAAACATACAAAATGAGTCTACACTTGGTAAGTCAGTTAGTTTATTCATTTTCGAATTTATTTCTAAAAAATACTATTAATATTTTGTTTCATTTTTATTACAATCAAAACAAAGCTAGAATTGATCAAATGATTTGATCAGGTTCATATGTTTGCATTCTTGATTATTACAGTTATTGTGTTGTTTTTATTTTCACTTTTATTATGACCTTTCGATAATCGGTTCTAATGATCTTCATCAGGTGTCATGTCACAAATGATTTCCAAACAACATAAACTCTGTACTTCACGAATTTGATTTGCTGAAATATTAAATATAACTAAAATATCTTTTAGGCTCAATACTTGGTATCAGATACTTTTTCCAATATTTGAATGTTATAACTGAATTATTTACCGGATAAAGCAAATCAGTTTGTTATGGAGTTCTAACGTATCCGTCAGGAACTTTTGAAGTATTCACACTGAGTTGGATGAATTAAGACTATAGATAATGTTATAGGTTATTCGTACAGTGACAAATAAAATGAGATTCTTTTAAAAATCGACCGTGGAATTACCGCTATATTTTATTAATAAAATATACTAATACTGAATATTTTCCATATTTTTTTGTTTTGGAAGCATTTTAGTTTTCATAATTTCCGATGATATATTTCGTACATGCCCACGATAGTTAAAAAAAATTGGGGTCTCTCTCTGGATTTAATAATTAGTAAGTTCTATACATTCTTTGGTGTAATTAACTCCTAATAAGCTAAGATGCTAAAACTATTATTATATTTTTGTAATGTTATAATTCCCTCTCAATTATCTGATGCATCCCCTCTCTCTCTCTTTCTCTCTTTCTCTCTTTCTCTCTCTCTCCTTCCTATATATATATATATATATATATGTGTGTGTGTGTGGGTGGATGGGTGTGTGTATACATTTCAGAGAGAGTATATCTGTAAATGGACAATAGAGGAAAACTCATCTTAGCCGACGCTTTTCGCCATTTGAAGGACTTTATAGCAAATGATATTTACCTTCATAAAGTTCCTCAGA
Source organism: Ascarosepion bandense (assembly GCA_037127315.1). Taxonomy (NCBI): domain Eukaryota; kingdom Metazoa; phylum Mollusca; class Cephalopoda; order Sepiida; family Sepiidae; genus Ascarosepion; species Ascarosepion bandense. The sequence continues at coordinate 4,345,452 of JBBBDQ010000841.1, read as the reverse complement.
GAATAAAACGCGTCGGCTTATATGAGTTTTCATTTTGTCATTTTCAAATATTATTTACAATGATTTAATATATATATATATATATATATATATATATATATATATATATATATATATATATATATATATATATATATATATATATCCAAAACCTTCAATCTCCTGATCAGATGCCATGCCTTGCTACTGGATGTAGCTTATCGTCATACCCAGGACTCCAAAGTTTTGGCTTATAATGTATAAAAATAAAGTAAGTTTAAGCACAATTAAAATGAATAACATTTATTTAGGTCTGATTAAAATGAGTAACATTAACAAGAAAGATAAAAACGCTCATTATGAATTAGTTTTCGGGTTTAATAGCATTTTTCTTGTTAAGTTGTTTATAGTTTTAACATTACCACAATGCGATGTGCATCCTTGACAAGCTTGGTACGACCTTTCAAATGTCAAGGACGTCAAAACTGTCACGTTTCTATCTGTAGGCACACTAATGTGGCATCCAAAACGTTCCTTAAAAATATGTCTAACCACTATAATCCTGATCAAAGTATATCAACAGATAACTTAAGAGATAATTTTGTTTTTTAATAACTTGAGCAAATTAAAATCATTGCAGTTTATCTTCGTCATTTACTTTCTTAAATCTTTTTCTCAATAAACTGCAATGTTTTAATTATTTACATTACTTGCAAGTGGATTATTGTCTCATTTTTGTTGATGTTATCACAAAATTTCGGCTTTTAAGTACCCTGCCTTAATCAGGTGATATCCCTGGACATATACAGCGGAACGAGAACAATCTTCCCCCGTAAATTAAATGAAAGGCTTACTTCGAAATTCCCTGAAGGTTACCCGGTTTGACAATCACCTGATGAAGGCAAGAGGGTACTACAACCGGAACGTTTTCATAGCAACAACAAAGCTTGAGGCAACAGTCTGCGGGTATATAATGTAAACAATATTATATTTTCATCCAAGAAATTCAAACTGAAATTTTGTATTTTACCTTTTAATAATATACAACAACTATTTAAAGACTTCTACTTTTATGTCACTTCAAAGTGTTGGCGATCATGGCTCTCCACAGTTTCCTATCCTTTGTAGCTTTTAGTAAATGTTCTATTTTTGCTCTCCCTTGTAATTAGTTCACACGCAGGCATCTATGCAGATGACAACACAATTTTATTCCCGTCTCAATATAAAATCTGCCAAGACTGACAAACTAAACCTCGCTGAAGGTATTAGAAAGGACAGCCAATCTGTGATAGATTGGAGTAAGAAATGGTTCCAAAAAGAAACTTCTCTCTCTTAGCCACTATAGAGAAACTTTTCTGACTTCCATCAAAATGGATGATGCTAGTCTCCCAGAAAGCAGCACTCTGCGCCTCCTTGGCAAGTGGAACGACTACATCAAATCAATATCTACCGCTTACCGCTAGAAAGTTGTTTCACAGTGTCGGGCCAAAAAGTTCTTCTCATATGAATCAATCTTGTACATTCATAGATCTACCATTCGACCGTGCATTGAATATTGTTGCCATATCTGGGCAGGTGTTTCTGCTACTCATCTCAGGGTTCTCGACAAAATCCAAAGAAGCATCTCCAAAGTAATCGATCCTAATTTGGCGGCTCGATTTCAGACACTTTCTCACCGACAGGGTGTGTCTCTTCTACAAATATTTTTACGGCTTCTGTTCTGATGATCTTTTTTTTCCTGGTGCCTCGATCACATGAATTTACTCATGCTACTAGATTGGCATCTAGGTCCCACTCTTTACCGTCAAAATGATCAAATGTAACCGCCATTTCTACTCTAACAGTTTCTTTTTTTGCATTTCCTCCCTGTAGAATTCTCTTCCATACACCTTCTTCCCTCGTAGCTACAATCTCCGAAAGTTTAAATGCAACGTCAGTTGCCATCTTCTATTTCCATGTTTTCCTTGATTCTCAACTTTCTCTTATTCTTTCTCTAACATCCCTTGTAGCTTCTTGTTTTTTTTGTTTTGTCTTTTTAGTTCTCTCTCTCTCTCTCTGTCTCTCTCTCTCTCTCTCTCTCTCTCTCTCTCTCTCTCTCTCTCTCTCTCATTGTAACCCTCTGGAAACCAATGGCGTTCTTGCCTTGCTTGGGGTGAAACGATTATAAAAAGGTTTTATTAAACCCTGTTTTGCTAACCATTTATGTACGATCGTTAGATATGTTATATGTTTTCCTTTGTCCATTTTGCCTCCAATAAGCCTTGTGAGTGTCCAATTTTGTAAACCCCTTTTCCTTAGTATGTGCCCTACAAATTTCAACGATCTCGTTCTCGTGTTAAATAAATATGTACTTTTGATTTTCATTTTCTCTAAAACTTTGTAGTTGCTCAAATGTTCAGTCTATCCCTGTTGCTCAAGCCACTTATTTATCTGCGAAGAGATTGTCTAGCATTAACTGGCATATAGGACTCACATTATGCAACATTTTAGTACCCTTTTCTTTATCTCGTTAGAGCTTCCTGTTTCTTAATTCATCTTTGAGCTTTTAGAATCTTTTTCTATCCAAACGCATCCTCGGATTTCGGTGTCACACTCTCCATTCTCTGCTAAAACACTTCCCAGATATTTAATTTTTTTGTACTTATTTGATTTGGGTATCTCCGATTTATACTTTGTATGTTGGGCTGTTTCTTGTTTTTTTTTTTTTTCGTTTTTTTTTTAAATGTTTCTTTTTTAATATTATTTATGCTTTTCTTTAATGATGATACAGCTAATTATCTAGTGTCAGATTTATATTTGAAAATTATATTTGTGCACGCTGTTAAGATTACATTAGGAGTGAAATTTATTCATTTCATTTTAAAACATAACAAATTGGTACTCAAAGAGTTATTATGCATCTGTGTTATTAAAACGATAAAAGTTTCAGTCATAAAAAGAATATGAAAGCAAACATATTTTTCTTTCTTCTTTAAAGAGGAGGTCCTTTCATAATTATATACCGCATTTTATTTAGACATAACATTTGAGTCGATTGTCTAACCGTCATTTTTGGAAAGCAAATTTTCACACTTCATTTTTGCCGGCATATGCTCAAATGTGCATATGCAAATCACTCACACACACACACACACACACACACACACACACACACACGCACACACACACACACACACAGAGGTTTCAATTATAGTCAAAACTATCTCATTCACCAGGCAAGATAGAGAGAGAGAGAGAGAGAGAGAGAGAAAAAGAGAGAAAGAGAGAGAAATGCGCAGCAACACACAGATACAAATATACTTACATATGAGGGTCGTTAGGGTCTGTGGATGCATGTGTGCGTGTTGCATGTTGTGTATATGTAATCAAACAAAACAAGCAATGGATAGATAGATAGATAGATAGATAGATAGATAGATAGATAGATAGATAGATAGATAGATAAAGACAGAGAACTCTGTAAACAAGAAATTCGATATGGAAAATGAAATTTGAGAGTAAAAGGAAATATAAAAACTGGTAACGTTAGTAGCACAAGAAATTAAATTCCACTGCTTACTACATGCTCGAGTTTTCCTGAATATTTGCGAGGTTAAACGATGATATTAATGCCCATATAAGCCCTGATATTACGGTTACAATTACCTATAATCTAACCGTGAACTTGACCGAAGGAACTTTGAAAACGAAAATTATGCTACATATAAAAATAGAATCGCAGGAATGTTCACAAGGTTCTATGTCCAAATTAGAAAGATAAGAGGACCAGAAGGCCCAGCCGTTGGTACGACACGAGATCGGTATCTTAACAGCCGACTTACGAGCTTATCTCTATACTCGTAGACCACAAGGTGGTCTTTATCCTGCATCAAGTATATTTGATCTGAAAGAGTTAGGTTTCAACCTAGCATTATCTTCCCCGCTAGCAAATAAAATGTATGATAAATACCGACAGTAGACATTCAATGCTAGCTTCTAACAGAAACTAATAACTTATTTGAAATTAGCTTATACTATAAAAAAAAACATAATGTTGATCATTTGTTAACAATTTTAACCATTTAATAAACATTATCACCAACTGTTCAACTAGCATTTCATAAATTTAAGCGTTGTAATACACCATTTGCCTCTCAATTTAAAAACTAAGACAGTAAAATTAAATATTACTGTATTCAAATTGAGTTATAAGCCATTCAATTTAAAACACTGCAATATTTTAGTTATCGATATAAAATGACGATAAATTCATCGTCTAAATTAAATTCCCAATTGTCAAATCAAAGAGGAGTTCAGATGAACACCAAGAGAGGCAAAGATGTACTATCAAACTTTGTGGTACTAACCTAATAATTGCATAACTAAAATAGAATTAGGGAATTGTAAATTCTTTAAACTGAAAGCGTTAGCTTTTAAATTGAATGTCTTCCTTTTCTTATTTGTATGCAGTAATATTTAATTTGAATGACTTAGTTTATGAAATGAATTGTAAATGGTTTCATTATTTCACATCACTTCTTATCATTGGCAAATACGTTTCATCAATGAAATTGCTTTATCTAACCGTAAGTTCTATTTCAGTAGTTTCTTCTCTCACACTCCGAAACCCTTTTCCAGCTTCTTGCTATCAACTGCGGTCTTCAAATATTAAATGCATCGCTAATCATTATATTTTTCCTTCTTGAAACCTCTTCTTTTTTTTTTCCATTCTCCTCGATAAGGTTTTCTCACTTTTCTTCACTCTCTTCGACCCGTTACCTCTTTATCTTGGAGTGAAGGGTTAAAACAAAAAAAATTGTTTCTGGAATCTTAATTTCGATAGTGCACGTTGTGGTGCAGTGGATATCCGCTCAGAACGAGAAATTGGGGAGCCGATTTCGAATTCCAGTTGAATTTCTCGCATTCAGTTTTGGGAAAATCCGTCTCTTCCCTCCAGTTATGGGTTAAATTACAGGAAAATTGTGTTTTATGGCCTTGGCTGTCAACCAGCCTACCGCAGAAACTAATGTCAACCTACTGCTATATACTGCTACTGTTATATGCTTGGGCTACTTTCGAGACATGATCGCCCAAGCATATATCACGTATGGCACTTAACTGACTGACTAGATTTCGATAATATTTTATCGTAACACGTTTGTTCAGTTTGTTTACATGAACATAAAAGATTATTTTTCGACATTAACTATACTAAACAACATATTTAACTTTCTTTTCCACATTCTTTTTCAAGCTTGCAGGCGACTTCATAATTCCATCCTGATGTCCGTATTTACCTATATGCTTAGTAAGCCGAAGCCTAGGATCACAAAATCTAGGGATCCTTCAGCCAAGGTGTATAATATTTTGACACTGTCATAGGGATTTTAGATTTTTTTAAACTTTAGCATTCATGCATTTTTTAAATCACATACAGTGAAAATTATGTGAACCCCTAAGATAATATTAAAATAGTTTGTCTTTTGTTTTTCTTGATAGTCAACAAATCATAATTAAATACTATATTCATTACGAAAAGTCTTTATTAAACGCATTGCAACCACTTACAATTTTTTTATTAAACTGAAATAAAGATATTAATTAAAAGTTAAAACATTCGATGTGCAATAGTAAGTGAACTCTTATATCAAATATTTGGGGACTTCTCATTTTAAGGTCACGACGTCAACCAGTCTTTTTCTATAATTTTTTAGAAGTTTCTGGCAATAATGAGCGTCAATTTTTGACAATTTCTTTTGGCAAAACTCCCATAATTGCTCGATATTAACTGGATGGAACATTACGTCCGTTTGCTTAACTAATTCTGGACACATTTTTTCGATTGCTGCGTTCAGTTGTTTAAAGTGATTACAGTACCATTTTTGTTTTTCTGAAAAACGTTCTTAGTGAATAACTCTTTCATTCCAGTTGTTTGCACAGCATAACCACCTTTGAGTAAAAAAACAAGTTTTGGATACTGGTTCTTTACAGTTGTTTCTTGATCAGGTGCAATATCTACTAATTTCAACCATTTGTCCCGTTCACCAAAGAAACACACGTATTGCCATATATATATATATATATATATATATATATATATACAACCACGCTCTCCCGTAGACTTACATGTCATCTTTCTGATCAGAGTACTATTAATATTTCTCTGAAAAACATAAACATGTAGGCAATATCAGACAGATTTTGGTCAACAATACGGTGATCCTTACTCATACACACAATAAGAGGAACCTGCAGATATTGGAGGCCATGTACATCAAATCTAAACAGCCAACATTCAATAAAATCAACTTTAAAACAGGAAATAACATATTACATTGCATTTGACTACATGGATTTGTTGTCATTTCGCGCTATCACGCGGTGTGACGTCATAAAACCGCATCGCAAATTTAAGAACTGCGTTTATTATTTTTGGTAACTACTGCCGTTGCAAGCGGAGTTTTATGTCAACAAAAAACTAAAATCGTCGGTGATGGTGGATGTTATAATATTTCAATTTAAAAATCCTCTCTGAAGATAGCTCATGTGAGCCGAAAGCTTAGAAGAAAATCAATAGATAATTATCCAAATGTTGGAGAATCTTTGTCTTTATTTTCAACTGAAATTAAAGCCAAAATACGATGTATAGAACGGCTCATGATTAAGCATAATAGACATTCATTGTCTCTTATATTTAACAGCATATGTTTAGAAAATTACTTGCTGCCTCGATATACTATATATATATTCTCTTTTCTTTTGCATATCGTAATTATTTGTGTATATTACGCACTGTTAACTTCGGGATTCGAAATCTTGTGAAATAAATACCTCGTCCATAACATGCATGGGCTTTTAAAATTTGTAGCAGGAATATTTAACTTTAAACACAAAATTTACACAGTATTTTGAATTGATATTTTTTCATCAGACATTATTCCTTATTACTGTATACGATATTTTTAGTGAGTATACTTATTTCAGTTTTCACTTTTTAAGAAAATATCAACGGGGATAGCAACTCTAACAGGTTTATCAGAGTTTAAAATATCAAACGGAGATAGCAACTCTAACAGGTTTATCAGAGTTTAAAATATCAAACGGGGATAGCAACTCTAACAGGTTTATCAGAGTTTAAAATAGCAAACGGGGATAGCAACTCTAACAGGTTTATCAGAGTTTTTCATTATATGTACACTGATATTGGAAAAATCTCCGAAACTGTCGAAAGATTCATAACATGCCTCAAGAACGCATTGAACCCAGTAAAAAAGGTATCCTATTGGAAGAACAGGACTTTTTGACGAGGACATTGGAGTTGATGGACAACAGGGATGAAAACTATCATGATCCCTACTTTTGATACAAACAGCAGACTAAAATGAACTTAATATAAAATTAAAATATTAGTTTGGACCATAAATATATCTTTCATTCAAAGCTTCTTCATTTGCCGTGTCTCTTCAGGACGTAGGCGATCATGGACTTTCATTTGTCCATGTCTCTTGTCATTCTTAGTATATTTCCTCTTGATATCTCTCCCAAACCCCGCTCCACCTATCAAACCCCGCTCCACCATCCATTTGCTCAAGCCTATCAAGTATGTCTCGCGCTGCTTTCCCCTGCCTCTCTTTCCTTCCATCTATCCTGTGAGTATTCGATTCTCCATGCCCTTTTTCTTCATCACATGTCCCAAAAATTTCAGCTGTCTCTTCCTGATGTTAATTATGAGTTTTCTTCTCGTTTGCATCCTCTCCGACACCTTATCATTGCTCACATGTTCGGTCCATTATATCCTTAGCATTCTTCTGTAGAATCAGAATTCTGCTGCCTCGAGCCTCTCCTTCATCGTCCAATATTCGCTGCCATACAGAAGGACAGATATACGCGAATAATGATAGTAATAAGGAAAGATTTGTGATAACCAATTTTTACTTAACCTTATCGGCAGCCATCTTTGAAAAATATTCCCTACCAATCAGTGAAAAGCAACGCATTTCTATTTTCTTCTTTTTTCTTTTTTTCTTCATATTTTATTCTTTTCTTTTCTTTTCTGTTTTCTTTTTTTTTCTTCTTCTTCTTTTCTTTTCATTTGCTTTCTTATTTTTCCCATAATAGCCGAACAATTCCACCTTCATGACTATCAAATTGTCTAACAGTATCCTGTTTGTCTTATTTAAGAAAGTTTTCCCACTTATCAGCTATTGGTCGTAATTTTATGATAATGAATAACATAAAACCAACTAAATTGTTTCGGGAGATAGAACGATGATGGATTTTATTTCCAAGGGCGCATCTTGTATCCATTATGCTGGCAGGTTAGAAGAAACGTTCCTCCTTTATTAATTATTTTACTGTATTTGAGGAAAGAATCATTTTTCAAAGAGCAGATAAGACTAAAATTCTTAATACAATAGAAATGTCATTAAAAACCGTATACAATATCTAATATCAACCATTAATAAGTACGCTTCTACTTATTTTTAATAAACAATAAATTTTCTTCTTAAACAAATGTTAAGAGGATTTTTAATCGTATCACTCTATGCATGGCAGTAAAGCCACCAAGGCACAAGTGGTTACTATGTGTGGAAGAACAAGAAAAAAGAGAAACATTAAGGAGCAAGAAGAATAGAAGAGTGACCAGGACAGTAGATAACAATTGACATTGCATTTAAACTTTTGAAAGTAAAAGTTGGCTTGAACCGGAATAGAGTTCCACAAAAGAGGAGTGAGAGAAAATAAACTGATAGCATAGAACTTGTGGCTACGTCTAGTCAATTCAATTGTAAATTGGTGAGACCTTGCCGCCAATCTAGTACTGCGCTTAAATTCATAAAGTCTATGTAACATAGCGAAGAGTTCATTTGAACAATTACCATGAAAGTATTTATAGAAATGACGCATAGAAGCTACATTACAGCGGTGAAAATGTAACTGAAGCCGAGATGCCAGGCCAAGGCCAATATCATTGCTGATTCTTCGTTGTCTAGCATCAACTGTATAATGTTCCACTGAAAATATGAAAATATATGTATGTTTTGTTTAAAAGAAAATTAACATTTGGAAAAAGAATGCTAAGCGTGTACTTTTGATTTATCATCTGAAATCTTATGTTTATAAAAGTAAAACTGTTATACAATGAAATATTTTACGTATATGTATGAGACAGATATGATTCATATGTGGGAATCATATCTGTCTCATACAAAACGGGACGAGAAATCGGAGATCCGAGTTCGCCAGATTGGGCTCTATAGCCTTGGCTGGCAACCAGTCTACCGCAGAAAGCAATGTCAACCTACTGCGGGATAATCTTCTGCCCTGTCAGTCATGTCTCTTTCGAGACATGATCACCCAAGCGGGTATCACGTATGGTACTCAACTGACTGACTGATGATTCACATAAAAATTTTAACAAAATTTAAAGTAAATTGACATGAAACTTCTTTTTTTTATTTTAAATCAATATCCATCCTTATTAAGATATTGATAATTTATTTTAGGGATGTCAGATGTTATATAAACAAAAGGCAACCTAATTATTTATATTTTTTTTTAATTTATTCAAAATAAATATGTCAGAGAAACATATTAGATTAACACAATATTCTAAATTCATTATTAAATCATTGTTTTATTATTTTACGTGTTTTACATGAGCATGTTGACGTTCTTTAACGTTCATTAATTCTTTACTTGTTCCCCATTGTTACTTATCTCTTTTAATGATAGATCACAAGTCTTCTATTGGATTAATATCTGTAGAGAATCTGGGTTATTCTCTTAATTTAGTCATATTTAAAACAGATTTTGGCGTGGTGGGCAATAGTTGTCTGAGTAGAATGTAAAGGTGTATAGTTTTGCATGAGTAGCTCTTTAGCTAAAATCTTCTTGTTTGTACTGCTGGGAAGAACTTGTCTGAAAACTTCAAATATTTCCTTGTCATCATTAACTTTCAAGGTTCCTATAATGTTACTGCTGACAAGAGGAGAACATTAGGCAAAAACATTACTCCAACTCCCCACTGCTATTTTATAAGATATATTATTTCCAATGAAGGGCCTAACTCCAACCCATCCATCCAGTTCATCGCTAAAAATTATTGTTGAATAATCATTTTTTGCATTACTTTGCTCAAATATATCTCTTTGTGATGTTCAATTGAACTGCTTTCAGGTCTGTAGCCAATGTTCTTAATAGTTTTCTTTGTTTGCAACATCAGCTGCCTCAAAAGAGTCTCCACCTAAACTCTGAAATTTCCTTTATTTTTTATGCAGGAGTAGATAGGTTCGCCTATTGTACGGTTCATACTTATCCTTAGTCTTTTTAACAGGGATAGATGTTTATCCTTTTTCCTTTTTTTTTTTTTTTTACTTTCTAAAATTATATCTCAAAACTATGCATCTAATGTATCCGCCTAAACATTTGACTTATTTTTTTTTATTACTATTTGTTTATTTTTTCCTTAATGGGAGTAGATAAGTCAGACTATAGTCAGGTTTACACACCACCCCAATCTTTTGTTACCTGTTTAGGATTAAGTTTGTGGTTCCTTCTAAAGTGTTTTCATTCTCTTTCACTCCTAGTAGCTTCTCAGTGGTATTATCGCCTTGCTTGGGGTGAATCTGAAGTGAATCACAAAGGCTACTAGAATGTTCTTCTAGCTTGGATCAGAGTAAAATACATTTACTACGTGCTCGGGCGAAATGTGCTGGAGTGTTCTAGTCTTTGGGTATTCCGCAGCCTAGCGATGAGAGAAACATGGTTTTAATAATTCAAATCTTGGCACAGCACCTCCCACATTGCGCCAAATGAAAGTGGATCAGCTTTACTTGTTTCAGAGACTTGGCAATTTTTATTCATGACGCACATAAAATGTGTATAAAGAAACCACATGAAGTCGACTAAGAGACTCATCATACCAGCTTGGGGGTGCGATAGATAAATAGTAGCTTATAAAGCCTTTAATGGTTCTTTCAGGAGATCTATTTGCAAATTGTATCTATTGCAGGTAAAACTGACAGACTCTTGGTTTTAAATATTGGTACCGTTTAATGGAAGTTTATTTTTACTTCAAATCAGTCTGCATTGTTTGTTCTGCAGGTTTATTTGGAGTGGTAATAGTATTTCGTTTTCACTCATGGATATCGCAGATTTTACTAAAATCGAGTATATAGCGACTATGAAATTCTCATAAGTTTATATTATTATTTATTAAAGTACCATTAAAATAACTTATTTTAATACTTCTTTATTTTACGCCTGGTTAATTTATATTATTTATAAAGAACTTATAAACAAATCAGAAGTAAAATAAAAAATATTAGGATGCGAAAAGGAGCTTGAATGCATAGTTGGTGTAATGGACAACGGCTCGGAATGAGAAATTTAAGTGTCGAGTTCGAATTCCAGTCGAATTTTGTTACCTTCAATTTTAAGACATTACACTTGGGAAAGATATGAATCAATTTTTTCTCTCCACAACAATAAATTGAATAGTAATTAGCCTTGGTTGTCACCTAGTCTAGGAGATTCAAACATAACTTTCGCAAAGTACGTGTTATGCAGCTGCAGAAATAATCTCGGAGTTTATAATGATTTTATGGTCCCAATTGCGATCGTTTTTTGTTTTTTTTTTCAATAAGGATGTGTTGATAGAGTATTGCTTATAACCAAATCAAGTGTTGTAAGAGTGTTTTTCTCTCTTTTTTTATCTAGCTTACTCAACTACTCGGTGTATGATGAATTAACAATCGATCGATCAGCAAAGTATCTTTGTAGGCAGATATTGTGCTCGGGTGTCCTCTTACTGTTAGTTGGAAATTATGTTGCCATTAGTAAACTTCTTTGTTCAACAAAACAAGACTCCTTGACTAATGAATTCTCTCCAACAAAATGGTTCCTGTAATAATTCTGCTACTGCTTGACGACGGCGATAATTCTCCATAAAATGGCTAGTCACGTCTATAACCGTTAAGATTCAATGACTACAGTCATGAACTAATGCATTTTGATATCTCTTGATCAATTCTCTAATTTAGCATAAAAATATAATAATGTTTGTTCATATACCTGAATAATAATTAATTATTATTAAACATAACATAATTCTTCCAATATTTTCATCAGTAAAGATATTTTCTAAGCGTCGCTTGGATGTGGCACAAGACAAAAAGTATGGAATGCACAGTGAGGATCGAACTCACTACTAAGTTATAATAACGTCTAGCGATACCAAGCTTGCTAACCATTACACTACGTCGAAGTGCGTTTTTATCAGTTAAGATAAGGGTACAATTTAAGAAAAGAAAAACACCGTATTTGACAATGTTAAACAATATTTTGACAGTATGCCTTCTTCAAATTATCTTTTCTAATTTTAAAGTATAAAATCATATAAATCTACAGAACATTTTAAATCTTTTTACAAATGTCGCTTATCTTATAAAAAACGGACTTACTAGTAATGAATGCGTCAAAACGAATGAAACTCCGCCAGTGTGAAGGCATGAAACAAAAACGTGCTTAATATGATGGTGATCTTGTTCATCTTGGAATTTTCCGTTAATTGATTAGTTACTAAAAGAAATTAATTGAACAGCAGAATGTAAATTTCATGGAACTCTCCTGTCCATCCCGCCGGGCCAAGAAGTTAGAATGAACAGGATGTCAGGAGAGATCCATAAGACTTACACTAAACAGTTTGATTATTATTATTATTATTATTATTATTATTATTATTATTATTATTATTATTATAATAAATGATTAAGATTATTATTAGTAGATTATGGCATGAACTCTGTTTGTGTTTGACATCATCCGATAAAGAGATTTGCATTTGTATTTATTATGATGTGATACTGAAGAGTTCTCGCCCCAATAAGAAAAAACAAACTTACAAAACTAATCCGTTGTTCGATCAGATTTTGCAAAGTCGGTTCAGTTGAGAACTATTCAGTGCCTTTTCGTAGTCATTACATTAAAGATTAAGTATGCGTTCTGAAATCTTTTACTAAGTCATTATTTTTACAAGGTAAGAATAAAGTGTATTTGTAATATAATTAATAATGTATTAACAAACCATCTGAAACATTTAGTTAAATTAATTTTTTAAGTTTAAAAATAACAAATTTTAGATATGCTATCCTTGTGGGGAAACAAATACGACCGGAGAGGACATTACTTGCTTGTTATATTTTGTTTCTTTTGTTTTTGGTTTCATCTTTGTTTTTGTTTGTATGGTTTGGGGGTTTTTGCTTTGTTTTTTAAATTGGATGCTCTCCCTAGCTATGGGTTTCATAGCAGTACAGGCTGGGTCCTGCAGCCTTGATTGGTAACAAGTATATTGCAGAAAGAAATGGCAACCTACTGCGAGCAAATCTTCTGCCTTATTCTTCATGAATCGAAAGAGACATAATTACCCAGGCGTATATCACGTATGGCACAGTACCAAATGGCTGATTGTGATAAATATCTGACATATTACCTAAATATTTTACACGCCAAAATTTTGTGGGGTTGTAGTTCAACGATATTTTAACTTATTTGTTAAATTTTATCAAGACATGAAAACTCGGTTTAACTTCTCCAAAATGTATACCTAAAAATGACTAAGTATTTTTATTCAAATTTGGCGTACAGGATACACTTCATGAAGTCAAAACAAATGATACGATCACAGCTGTTAAATAAGAATGATAAACAGAAAAACTAATGTAACTTATTTACAACAGATTGATCTTAATATAAATTTCAACACACTCAACTTCAGTTGAGAATTTAATTCCTAAAAGGAAGATTATATTTACCTAACATTTTCTGTGAGAAGGAAAAGTGAAAGACAATGATGAGTTCCTGGCTTAACATGCAAGAGAAACAATCTCTTTCAAAAATAAATTTATATCGGCTTCATGATTGCTGTTTTAATTTCTTGAACGAGTTATCAGTATTTACCCTATTTATAATCAGACTGTTGTCTACATCTTTGTTTTTAACATGACAACGTCTCAGCTTATCTCAGGTGTATACTGATCTAGGTAACCTACTATTCTGAACTGAAACATTTATTTAATCTATGATTTCATTTATAATACTGCTCAACTAATGCTTGTCCTTTTCCAGTGAGAGCAAGTGCACACTGCCTGATCCAGGGATTGAATTCATAAATGCTCTGACACCAAATTCATGAACTAATGCCTTCAGTCCATGAGGTTAATGTTCCATAGATTAATGATTATTAATTGTATTAGTGATGATTTACAGAAATCATCAAATCAGTTATTGCATTGTGCTTAAATACTCTTTTCTGAATGACGTTGCAGGCTAAGTAAAGGAAGTGGTATCTACTTAGCTACAACGAATATTTTAGAAATGGTCAGAATACCTTCAGGCCCAGGGAAACAGTTTTTTTTATTGTTCTTCTATAGTATTATTGTTATGAGTATTTTTGGTTCTGAATATGTCCATATTAGTTTTGTATGTGGTTGCAATTATTTTGATGTTATTTAAATTGGATAAATTGTTTGTGATAGTTGACGTTACAGATTTTGTACGTAGTATTATGTGTATGTTTTATATAGTTTATTCTTGTTAATAATGTTATTATTTTATAATGTTGTTATATATATATATATATAGTGTTGATTTATGATGTTGCTTAGTGCCAAGATTGTAGTCTTTTCACTGGTTTACTTATGAAAAGATATTTCTGGTGAGGAGGATTTTTATCGCAAAGTACTCGATATCAAGATAGAGCGTTAATAGGATTAAAAATCAGATTAAAAAGACAATTGAAAAATAAGCTCGGAGAAATGAGGACATCATAATGTACCTTCACCAAATTTCGAAGTCGGAATGACTCTGCTCAGTTAAGTGACAAACCTATGTATATATATATATATATATATATATATGTGTGTGTGTGTGTGTGTGTGTGTGTGTGTGTGTGTGTGTGTGTGTGTGTGTGTGTGTGTGTGTGTGTGTCATCAGGTAGTTAATAATGATGGTAACCATCATTATTAACATCATTAACTATCCGAGGAGACAATGTTCTTTCAATGTCGAAACAAAATGTACAATTTTGTAGTAATTTGTACATGTTCTAAAGTAATAATTGTTAATAAATACTAATTGCTCTATTTTTATATTGAGCACTGTTCTAAATTAATGTTTGGAACGTTGTAATTATTTTCTTCGTTCCTTATTCATTTATATATATATACGTACGGATATTAATAAATGTAGATCTATATATTCAAATATTTTTCTGGTGTTAAAAAAACAGTACTCGATGTAATATAATAGAGCTATAAAGCATATATTAATAGATATAAATCTTATCCTACGTCTATAGCACGACTCAGAGATCCATGAACTATGCAAATATATATATATAATCAAAGGAGGGGAAAAAAGAGCGTACGATAGCTTTTAGATACGTTTTTATTATTTCTCAAATAGGAAGAAATATTCATAAAAAGTTGAAATGGACATTTCGCAGACGACATTCATAGACCTAATTCGCTTAAACTCAAAATTATCTTTCTCTAAACATGCTTGTCACCTAAGGCTAGAAAGTCTATTCTTATTTTACTCATAGCATGGAGAGAAGAGAGGGATTCATGCTTTTCCTAATGGGTCACTTCGAAGTCAATGCCACAGACTCGATCACAATATTGTAACAATAACAAAACATTACTAATTCTGAACTGAAACTGAAGAAGAGTACAATGAGGAAGAAGCTCATTATAGTTTACGTTCTGTAAATTTGGCTTGTAAATTCGCACTAATGATGAGCTAAGTTGAGTGTTATAAATTTCTTCATTAGATGGATTCAAGGGTAATGTTGGCGTATTATATTGAAAATGTAAATGATAACGGTGATGATTGGGTCAGCCGGCATTTGTTGCTATAACAGTTAACGTCACTGTTGGTTGAAATTATAAAATTTTTCACTCAAACTGTTTTACAGAAATTTAGGTTTCTTAAGTCCACTAACTATTATCGCTCTTTCCAGTGTTGATTTAGGCTTAATTCTTAACCTTTTGATTGTAATAATGTGGAAAATGTTTACAACTTCATGATGCTATGGCTTTTCCTTTTAGTTACATGTGCAGTTCTTTTTAGTTTTTGCTCTCTGCCGGAAGTCTTCAAGGTATTTGTTTTGTTTTTTTTTGTTTTTGTTTTTGTTTTTGTTTTTTGTATATTTTTGTTGTTTTTTTTTGTTTTTTTTATTTGGTAAATTTTTTTGTTTGTGGTTGTGTAGTGCCAGTTAATGAATCGGATGAAGCACTGCCTTCTTTAAGATCCAAAGGATTAATTTGCTTGAAGCCATTTTAATCATTGATATGAGAAAACGATTGTAAATAGGTAATAGTTTAAATATTTTTGGGCGAGTAGGAAGGAATACATGACATCTGTATGAGTAGAAAATTGGTCGAGAATATTTAAGAACATGAATCGAGTTTTGATTTAATATTTTTGTTTTCTAGGATCTTCTAGTGTTGGAAAGAAACAACTGATACAGCTTAT
Source organism: Ascarosepion bandense (assembly GCA_037127315.1). Taxonomy (NCBI): domain Eukaryota; kingdom Metazoa; phylum Mollusca; class Cephalopoda; order Sepiida; family Sepiidae; genus Ascarosepion; species Ascarosepion bandense. The sequence goes on along the minus strand of JBBBDQ010000841.1, from coordinate 4,328,958 downwards.
TTTGCGTTTGAAGTGTAGGGAGCTGGTTAATGTTTCTTTTGTTCGGCCTTGTGTCAGACTTAACCGAACTCCCTACAGCTTACAGGATTTATGCAGTTTTATCATCATCAGAATTATCATCAGAATTATTATCAGAAGGTTTTCATCAGAAGGTTGTTTGTCTGCAGGTTGGAATGTGTGGATTAGTGTAGAAGAGTGGAATAATAAAATACATATTAAAAGGAGGAATAACATAAGTTGTAGAAGTTAAGATTCATTGAGAAAGTTAAGGTATCAAGAGTTCGTACAAAATGTTCTAGTAGTAATTGTTGAAATAGATAAGGAGAAAGAGAGAGAGAACAAGGTGCGACCTGACCTCATCTCCGGGTCGATTTGAAGTGAGTTACATTTTGATGTGTGTCAGCAAACCGCCTCCTCTGACTGACCACTGTACCGGTTATATGTTCAATCCAGTCAGGTGGGGTGGCTCCAGGAATTATTTTTTCTTTAGCTGTGGAAAAACAGTTTCTCTGTCGTATTTTGAATTTTTGCGATTTGATGATCAATCAGGATCCAGAGTTCCGCTACAGGTTCAAATTATCTCATAAATTTGTCGAAATACTGTTAAACATTGTTAAATATTGTGTTTTTTCCTTTCCTTTTTCTTTTCCTGCTTCGAACTCTGGGCTTGTGGCCATATTACGTTGAAACACCGGTTCCCGTACGATCACCAAAGTTAAACAACGTCTAGCCTTGTGAGCTCCTAGATGGAAGCCCGCTTGGGAATACCACGTGCTGGAAATTGGATGTGCAGTGGTGTAATCGATAATGATTCAATAGTGTTAATCGGGGAGCCGATTCTCAATTTCCATCAGGTTCGTTATCACAAACGCACAAATTGCCTTGGGAAAAGTATAAATCTACTTCTTCTCCCCAACTATGGGTTAATTAGTAAAACTTGTTTCACTAAACCATTATTATCTAAAACTATCCTTACAATCTAAAAGAAGTCTGGCTTTAAATAATTTGCAAAAGGTTGATAATCCGTAGAACACAAAAAATTAATAATAATTAAATCGTACTCGTCTTTTTGTCTTTTTGCTTTAATAGTATTAATAGCAGTAGTAGCAGTATTGAATAAATACGACCCTTCAAGTAGAGAAAGTTTCTTTGGCCGGAAGTGCGTTAAAATATTAATGTTTCTTAAAGTACGCAGCCTAGAACTGTTTTGTCCATTCTTCAAATCAAGAAGGTTGCACCAAATTTTGGCCTATAGTTATACGTGTAATTATATATGTGTGTATGTATCCTTAAAAATGTGGCCTTAAAATCATTTCAAGTAGTTATTTAAACAAAACATTCAAAATGAGCTTTATCGTTTCTTTGCTATAACTTATTTATGCACGCTGGAATTTTTTATGTGGTGACGGAAGCCATGGTTGTTTTTTTAATGAACTATTGGTTTTTTCTCTTCCTTCCTGTCATGTGAATTTTATTTCGATTCTTTTCATCCGTTTTTTACTCGTTGCTTTCATCCAGTCTAAGTTATAAACAAAAGAATACTTATATTTTTGCAGCATATATGCTTGTGAATGCCTGCGTTCTGTGTGTGCCTGGTTGTATCTTATTTTTTCTCTTTACCACACAAATAGAGAATCTATTATTTTTGCGTCTGTTCCACAATCCGTTCCTTTCATCTTTTCTTGTATTTTTGATCATACGTTGTTCGTCGCTCAATCTTACTTGATCTCTTCTGCACCTCGACATCTCATTCAGACACATCCATGCATATATATATATATATATATATATATATATATATATATATATATATATATATATATATATATATATATCATAGTTTAGAAGAACATGTACAAATTATATTTTACTACAAAAGTGTACATTTTGTTTCGACATCGAAAAAACAATGTCTCATCAGGTAGTTAATAATGATGGTTAATAACGATGAGTACCATCATTACTAACTACCTGATGAAACATTGCCTTTTCAATGTCGAAACAAAATGTACACTTTTGTAGTAAATTATAATTTGTACATGTTCTAAACTATAACTTATAATAAATATTCATTGGTCTATTTCTATATTGAGCACTGTTTTAAATGAATGTTTTGAACGTTGTTCAATACTTTCTTCGTTCTTTATTCACTTGCATATATATATATATATATATATATATATATATATATATATATATATTGTAATCATGCTTAGTGCTAAAAATGCTGTTTTTTTTTTCTTTCGGTAGTTTATAGGTGGAAACACATTTTAAGCAAGAAGATTTTTTGCTCTAAAGTGCTCCTTATCAAGATAAGGATAGAGCATTAATAGAATTAATGTATTCTTGTTACTTCGGTAAGCAGTGTTATTTCAGTCATGCCGACTACGAGGCTTCGCGAGTCTATTATTATAATGTCTTCACTCTTCGGGATCATTTGCTTTATAGCAAACTGTAATGATGTTAAATGACAAAATTGGTGTTTTGGGGGTTGGGATCGGGTTCTAGTAATTTACCGGTGGGAAGTCTTCACAAGCAGATATTATTTGTCATAAAGTGCTAGATATCAAGACAAGGATTCAGTGTTAATAGAATTAATCTGGAGTATCTTGTAACTTAGCTGATCGGTGTTATTTCACTCATGCCAACTTCGAAGTTTTTTTGTTTTTTTTTAATCATATCACCCTGAGCAAGGCGGTAACGCCACTGATGTGCAGGGGGCTACATAAGAGTGAGAAGATTAGAAAAGAGAAAACCGGAAACCGCATCCTAAACAGGAAACAAGAGATGAGCCTCTTCCACCTGTTCAATAGATGTGGGTGGAGTGTGAACCGGGCGATAGTTTAGTCTATCTACTCCAATTGAAAAAAAAAACGAAGTGAGAAGAAGATTAGAAAAGAGAAAACCGGAAACCGCATCCTAAACAGAAAACAAGGGATAAGCCTCTTCACCTGCTCAATAGATGTGGGTTTCCTGATATTATTGTAATGACTTCATTTTTCCAAGTCATAATGCATGTGTGTGTGTGTGTGTGTGTGTGTGTGTGTGTGTGTGTGTGTGTGTGTGTGTGTGTGTGTGTGTGTTTTATGGTATAAACAAGAAAAATCTGTTTTATTAAGTATTTTTCTGAAGTTCTTACGGTTTTCTTGGGGAGTGCTAAGTGACTGCAGAAAACATCCATAATGATTATTATCCCAAGTGTTTTCCGCCAATTCATTAGCCATTTTTATTGGGTCCGTTGTTAAAGTTTTTCAACGTTCGTGTTTTAAGGTGTATTATGTAAAAGTAGTCGATACCTTAGGCTGCTCGGGAGGATACTGTCATGTTTTTATGTTGGGATGTCTTCTTAATAGAGGACTAATGAATTCAAATTCTTTTTAAAGTAAGGTTAATGATTGGCTTGAAGTGCTATATACACAAAGCCTTGATAAACTATACATCTTTTAAGGAGAAAGTTTTTTACTCAAGTTCACCTAATACAAGGCCCAAGGGCCACTCAAAGTAGATGGTTTCTGTATAGAATTGTTTTAGCGTAAGAAAGGGCATAAAGTGAATTTCTTGGAACTATGCAGGAAAGATAACAGCTAATTCTAGTCTTAAAGAAGTCAAAATGTAAGGGTTCAAGTGGAAACGTTATAACTTGGAAAAGTTTTTTGAGTGACGTGTTTCGTCCTATATGATTACACCTGACTAAAATATAAATTTATATATCGTTTTCTCACAATACACCTTATAAGCGATTAAATTTCTCTTATTGGCATCTATGACAATTCCAATGAACTGGACGGTACCATTTGACTAATTTATGCGCCGGGTCTATCTATTCAAGGCGCGAAATTATTGACTCTCCACAACATCCTACCCCTTGTAAGGTTTAGTAACTTTTGTCTCTTTTGCCTTCAATAGGTTATGTATGTCTTAAATTCTCCAAGCTGTCAATACCATTTACTTTCAATATAGATAAAACTTTATTTCACATTTTTATTTTGAAACGTTAGCGTGAACATCTTTGAAAAGTGACTGAAAACCATACCACGGCTTAACCCAAGCTTTCGGAGTGAAATTGAAAAGACGAAACCCTTCGGAAGCAGTGGATGGTTCTGCTAGCACAAAATCGTAAATGAGGCTTTAGCTTACTGGCGTTGTTGAAACAGCTGATCATGACAGATTATACTCTCTCTCCCAGAAACTAAAGACCGCTCAGCATAGTTGCAACATAAACCACAGGTGGACCTTGTGATTGTTGAACAAACACAAATGTACTTAAGCAGACATCTGCAGCAGGAATTAGTTAATCTCCCAAGTTGACATGTGGCCTCGAAAACGAGTAACGGGCTATCATTTATACACAGGAGAGTAAGTCAAAAACTATCTGAACTTTCCCCATGAATAATTCTTTACTTCCCCGTATATATATATATATATATATATATATATATATACCGATTTAAAAAGACACGAAGGCAATTTTTTTTTTAGGAATCCTTTCGGCCAACACTTCGTCGGAAGAAAAACCTTGGCGTTATGAAGAAGAAATCTCACAATAAAAATAGCCTTGTGCCGCATTCCGTCTCAGTTGGAAGGCATTTAAATATCGAGAACGACGCAGTCTCAGACTGCGTTTCTCAGTGTTTTACTCACTGCCTTGGTGCAGGAGGAATCCAGATGAGGTTCCATCGAAGGCAGGGTCTCGTCTGGGGAAAACTGTCAGCAGCCGACCTTGCCTTGTGCAGGGTCTACGGAATATTTTTGCGTGGGCTAGGATTTCCCACAATGAAAATGAACTTATACCGCATTACGCCTCGCTGAATCCAGACGAAGCTCCGCCGAAGGGTCGAGCCTCATCTCGAGAAAAATTGACATCATCCCGATCCTGCCTTGTGCAGAGTCTACGGAAAATGTTTGCCCGGGCTTAAGGACTCGGATTTCCCACAATAAAAATGACCTTATGCCTCATTCAGCCTTAGTAGGAAGGCCGTTAAATACCGAGGACTTAGTCTGCGCATGATTCGGCCATTGGCCAGCACTTGCTAGATAAGCTGGACTGTGCAAGTAAATATGTGAACTATTGTTTCAGTTTTTGCACTGAGCCTGGTCCGCTCATCATAATGTTTACTTGAAGCGGTCCGTATGAATTTACATCAACTGATTCTGTGCAAACAGAATGAGTATTTCATTCGATTTCCCTGCCTATTAGGAGGGTCGTAATTTTTTTTTTTTTCCATTTTATACTCACTGGGAAAAATTTATTATTCTTTCATTTATGAATTATTTTAATAATAAAATTGTTTTAATCGTGTTCTATAGTCACATCTTTCTTCATTGTTGTAAGAATTATCTTTTTTTTCGTCATAACTAATGACAACGTTTTTCATCCGATGAAGTGTTGGCTGAAAGGAGAGCTAAAGGAAACAATGCCTTTGTGCTTTTTTTAAATCGGTATTTATGTTCTGTGGTATTAAATCCTTGCTCAAATATATGTAGACTCGAAGACAAACTCCTGCATTCACATTCTCTCTGACGCATTATCTTTTTTAATCATTCGATCCCAAGCAAGACAATAAAATCTAAGATGCAAGTATTTACTGAGATTGAAAGATACAGATAGGAAAACAAAAGAACATGAATCAAGGAGTCATACGATGACGATTAGGGTTGCATTTTAATTTCTAAAGATCACAGTTTACATGAAAACAGGAATCCGGAAGTGAGAAGTCAAAGTGAATAAACGATTAGCATACAGATACCACTCGCAATTTGAATAGTGATTTTATGAGACCTAGCTGCCAGTCTAGTCAGTTAGCTAAGTGCCAAACGTGATACACTCTTGGGCGATCATGTCTCGAAAGAGACATGACTGATTGGGCAGATTTTTTGGATTAAGTTGCCATTACTATCAGTGGTGGATTGGTTGCCAACCAAGGCTACAGAACCCACTCTGTCTTGCTGTTTAATCCGTAGTTGGAGGGAGAAAAGACGGCCAATCAACTACTAAGCTTAAATTCATAAAGTTCAGGTACCAACATGAAAAGCGCATCAGAACAATTACTATGAAAATATTTATAGAAAAAGCACAGGGAAACTGCATTAACGCGTTAGAAAAGATGCTATGTCAGGACCGATAATGTTGCAGATTGTGCTTTGGATTCTGTTGAGAATCTCTAGATACGTGGCAAACCCGCCCGATCTTATAACACATTGCATCCACGACAATACTTCATTCCTAACATGACTTCTATATTATCTTATGAAAACATCTGCCTTTCTAAACAGTAGTCACTTATTCTTGTATAAGTCTGTCTATATATGAATAAGACAGAGACATATGTATGCATATTTTTATAAACGATCATTGTGTGTGTATGTGTGTGTGCGTTACAAATCTACAATATATGATCCACATACACGCGAACACGCGTTTTATTTTTATTGTTACTTTTTTTAATCACATTTGTCTTCTTTTTCTATATAACTACAATACTTATTTTTAAGTCTTTTTTTACCATCCACAAGTAATTGTTTTCATTCCATTAGACGAGTGCTTGATACTTTACACGTGCCATACTACTCAACCCGTCAATCTTCTTGAATGAACGGTCCATTGACGCCACGAGTGTCTGTGAGAAAATCAGGAAAAGTTTCGTCCACTTCCTTGTTCTATTTTTTCTTCGTGCTTTTTTTTTTTTCGTTTTTGTATACCTTTTCTTTTCATTTAGTCTTAGGCCTTTACGTTTTACTGTTTATCTCTTTAACATATGTGCCTAAGTTTACAGGTTCGAATACCAGAAAGCGTATATATATATATATATATATATATATATATATGGGCGGGGAAATAGATGTACTGGGTTGTGTCCATTTTCATGGACACTGATAAGGTATTCATATAGATGAAGGAAGCTTATTCTGCTTTATCAATTACGTGTGATTAGCAAGTTCGATATACACTGGGTGCTCCACACTTTCAGCCTTGTACCACATCTAAGTTACGCTAAGAGAATCACCTTATAGGAGTCCAGATCTTGCATATTCTTCTCTCACTCTCTCTCTCTCTCTCTCTCTCTCTCTCTTATATTTGTATGTAACGGTAAGTGTAAACATACTGAGCAAATGTGAGTTTATTATACGATATCTATGAAGGTAGGTAGATAGTATTGTACTAATTTTATTATAAACACTTATAATAAAATTATTACAATAATATACTGGTCTACTTTGTATTGAACACTTTTAAAAAAATAAATCTACGTCCTGTGGATTTTTACTCCATTTGTTCATACTCTTGCTTAGATAGATAGATAGATAGATAGATAGATAGATAGATAGATAGATAGATAGATAGATATGAACACATTGAGATAGATAGATAGATAGATAGATAGATAGATAGATAGATAGATAGATAGATAGATAGATAGATAGATAGATAGATAGATAAACTAAATAATAATAAATCTTTAATGAAGACATTCTTTTAGAAATTCCTCTATGAGTCGGACAAGTGTATGCAAAAATAAAGTAGAAAACTTAACAAAAAGATATAGAAAACTCGTAAGGTAATAAATTTATGGACATCTGTACGACATTATATACGTGTGTGTGTGTGTGTGTGTGTGTGTGTGTGTGTGTGTGTGGATTTTGATGCTATGCAGTTTCAGAATATTCGTTCTCCAAAAAACGAAAAATTAAGTTGATCTGCAAGAACATGATACAATTCGAGACTAAATATAAAAAGAACGAAAAATTGTGGAAAAGTAAATGGAAGTAAAAATAAAGAAAAGTTGTGTGAGAGAGAGCGAGAGAGAGAGAGTAAGAGAAATGTGGGAAACCTCTGTAAAGTGCTTAACAGAAATTTAGCAGTAGGTGAAAAGCGCCTGAAAATTGTAGATTTCTCCCATCAAAATACTTCTCGTATGTCCCGCGATCATGGCTCTCTACAATTTCTTGTCCTTTTTTAGAAGCTCTTTATAAATTTTGGCTTTTTGTTATTTCTCCTAAATCCTGATGTATCGTCCATTTACTTAAGCTCATCAATTATGTTATGCGCTGTTTTTCTCTGCGCCTTTTGCCCTTGATCTGTCCTGTGTGTATCAGATTCTCCAAGCCCTTTTTCCCATCATGTTCCCCTAGAAATAAGTGCTCTATTTCTGATGTTAAGTACAAGTTTCCTGCCGATGAAATAAGCCGATCCGTCAAGCGAAAAACAGGCCGAAAAATTCGATCTAATCGAGCATTTTTTGTTTTGTTTTCTTTTTCCACCTTTATAAAAATTAAAATAAAAAAAGGATGAAATCTGTGCTCCTTAAAAAGTTAATCCTTAGCGCGTGAAAAACAGAAGAAACTGCACCGCGTGTAACTTGCAATTTATGGCATTTCTGATATAACGGCTGTTGTGACTGAAATTGTTATTACAGAAAAGAAACGACAAGTGACTCTCTCCAAGATAGTTTCTTTAGTGCTAGGTGTCTTTTAATAAATGGAAGATGACTGAGTGGGAGGTTCTTTTCCTCCATACTTGAGGCATGAGGATGGATTTCAATAAGTAATTTAGCATCACGGAATGTTACTACATTTGTTGGCAGGGATCCCCAACTCTCCCTCCCTCTCGTTAATTTTTTTTTTTTTTTTTGTCGATGAGAGTTTGGAAAGGAGAGAACACGAGCAGACGGGGTGGGGACAATTAGAAAAGCAGGAGGTTAAAGAGGAAGAGAAAATAAATAAGGAAGTGTGGGAGAAGATAAACGAACATTCATAAAAAGTAATGTGAGGGGATCCATCAATCTGTTTTCTTTCTTTACACCCTAACTTTCTTATCTATACCAATGGCCTATCCTTCGTCTTTCTCTCTCTCTCTCTCTCTCTCTCTCTCTCTCTCTCTCCTTTCTGACTTTTCTTATAATTTTTCTTTTTTCTCTTTCTTTCTTTCTTTCTTTCATTCTCTCTCTCTTTCTCTCTCGCTCCTTATCAGTCAAACTTTTTCCTGTAGTTTTATATATCTTTTATCATGTGCCATGCACTTCTGTCATCTTTTTCTTTTACGCCTTTCCTTCCTCTTCAAGAATTCTTCCTCTTCTCTTTCCCATATATATTTCTACTTAATCTTTCCTTTTAATTTCCTTCCATTTTTCTCGCACTTTCACTTCCATTACTGGTGATAATGTTATTGCACCTTTATAGTCATTGGAGGAAGAGGTAGATTAATGACTAATCTATTTTTAACTCAATATTTGGGGAGTTTGTACAGTGCCTTCTTCTTAGTTACATCGAGGTCTCTTAACCGGCCAGCACGGAAGACAGAGTAGCTGCAAAAAACATTAGATTTTTAAACTGTAAGTACTAATAATTATTTTAATATACATGAATACATACATTTATTATACCAGTTTTCTTTTTGGTTTTATAAATTTAAACATTTTTTTATCCTTACTTTTTATTTCTTTTTTTTTTTTACTGTAGACTATTAGTAGTTATTTTTATTTTTATTCATTCCTTTATTTTTTAGTTTCACTAATTTATAAAAAAAAATACTTAAAATTAAACTTTAGTCTTTTTTAAACTTTCTTATTTTCTACTAGTTTTACTAATAGGAATTGGTTGAATCTTTGAGGTTTGTCAAATTACTTTCATATCCCAGCTGAAAATTTTCACTTAGTACTTACTTTTGGAATTGACTTGTGCTACACTTTAACTCCATTAAAAATTGACAATACTTTTTGCGTTAACTGATACTGTTTAGTTATTGCAACCCATGTTTTTATTATTTGAAATTAATTGATCTTTTTTTTTTTTAAATTGAATTAGCTGTGATTTTAAGAGCACCACATTTATCTACGAGGTGTGATGAAAGGATTTAGACATTTGGCTAGATATTCAATCTATAATTATTGGCCTATTTTACAAGTATTCTTCTTTTTTGTGGAGGTGTGGGTTTGGGAAAAAGGCAATTCATTCTGATCTTAGATGGTTAGCAAGCTTGTCTCGCTAGAATCTTTACAATTGAGTAGTGAGTTCGGTCCTTAATGGGTACCCCATACTTTCGGCTTTGTACATCTAAGCTGCGCTTAGAAAATTACCATCTTGATCTTAAATCTCTACAGCTCGAACTTTTGCTTTCCAACACTTAATATTGCCTGTAATATTTCAATGCATCTATATTTTTATCCCATTGTGTTTTATGGATTTTTAAAGGCGGTAAATTCAATAATTTATCTGCTCGATTCTTGACAATAGAAGCTTAAAGACATCAATACGTTATCTTTTTTTTTACATGGGAAATATATTGGACATTTTAGTCTTGCATTTGTAAGAAGTATCACTTTGCGAATATAATAAAAATACATTAAAAGCAATAAATTAGAAAATTCAAATTAGGTACATCATTCTGGTTGTCAACTTCTTTTCAAATCTTTTCTTCTCTAGTGCAAAAATATCTTCGTTGTATCTTTAATTGATGTTTCCATAGGTATTTACTTCTCCAAGATCAGCAATTTTACATATTGTTTGGAACAAAACATCATGAAATATCAAGCTAAATTGGCACGGAAAGTCAGAAAAAAAATTCTCTTTTAAAAATCTAAATTTTTGAGTGTGTTTTAAAATGACTCATCGACATGCCCGTATTTTGAGAGAAGGTTGGTAACTCTACTATCTCACCAAAACCTAAACCGTTCTTATGAGGCTTTCTTAATTTTTCCTCAAATCTCAATGAACATGATGTTAGATCGTCAATTTCTAACACCTACAAACAGTTGTACTACATGTCAGGCGAAGTTGAGCTTGAATCTTTCTGAAGATAAAAAAAAGAAATATTTCCTTCATAAACTATTATCTTGGTGGAGAACATCAGTAAGAAAATAATACGTAAACGAGGCAAAATTCCAAATGCAATAGACTTTTTTTCTGAACTATTGTCGTTGTTGTTGTTGTTGGTAATTGATAATTAAGCCGAGAAATGCTATGCTTTGACAGAACATGTCGACATTTTAACGTAAAAAAAAGAATCAGAATACATTGTTGGCAACAAAAGTAGAACTGGTTTATTAAAGAGGCAACTGCAAAAAGAAAAGCCATAGTAAAATGACTATTTAATTACTCCTTACAATAGACAGCAAATTTAGCATCAAAGGATCAGAAATGGCCAGAAAATCTCACTTTCTGTACACATTTCTCTTTCCATTCCCTCAATCATATATATATATATATATATATATATATATATATATATATATATATATATAAATAGAAAAGGAACCAAATATATATTAAATGTGGATTAGAATCCGACAAATTAATAGGATAAAGAGCAAATAGCAAACGTTTATAAATTTTAAAGAAATTCTGTTTGTTTCCTTATATCACTCTCTCTCTCTCTCCCTCTATATATATATATGTGTGTGTGTGTGTGTGTGTGTGTGTGTGCGTGTGTGGGGGGGGGGGTATGTATGTGTGTATTAACTTCCAAAAGAATACCAGGGTATATATATATATATATGTATGTATGAAGTTCGAGCACAATACTCAACAGCTTATCCAAAAAGTGTCAAAATAGTTTTTAAAAATTACACAGATAGACTTTTTCGTTTATTTTTAATCAAACATATATATGTGTGGGGGGGGGGTGTACATACACACACACACACACACACACACACACACACACACACTGGGTTATACACACACTGGGTTATAAAAAAGAAACAGATTTTGAAAATTCAATCACACAAAGAAACAGAAATACATTCCACATACCACTGGATACGAAACATTTTCGTCTATTATTTTAAGGTTATACTTCATAAATTACAATACGCAAAACGACAATTCTTGTGATGAAACCATTTCCAAGTTTGACGCAAATTATAAAAATTTGAATTTAAATGTATCAAAATCTGAAAATTGCACCAAAAGAAAACATTTAAACAAGATTTGAAAAATTAAAATTTTTTGCGATCTGACCGAGAAAAAAAAATCAGCCCTGGTGAGTGACGACATCATAACCTTGACCCCATAAAACTTTGAAGTCGGCATGAATATGCTCAGTTAAAGTCACAAATTATATGACTTAACTAATATATATATAGTCATCCGCAGACAGATCTGTTTCGCTGTATCACAGCTCATCAGTACGGTTAGACACCGATTGCTTCTACCCCAGGATTGAAACCCGACCGAAGTGGCGTCAGTCGGCGATTCTACCTCTATAAGCATATATATATATATATATATGCGTGTGTGCTAGCTTGTCTCAAAAGCAATTTCCATTTTGGGGAACCAATTGTAAAATTGTAATAACGAATATATTATCTGAACTACTAACCATACATGGAGTACACTAAAATACGACAGTTTTCAACACATTGGATTGACAATGAAAAATCTTCACAGCCGACCACAAAAGCTGAGCTCTATGAAAGAAAATTAATATTCAGCGTGTGGTGAGATCATCGAGGTATTGTTTCTTCACAGTTCTTAAAGCGCAAAGAAGCACCAAATGAACATTTATACGTCCAGTAGCTATATCTTCTTCCTTTTCCTTCTTTTTCTTTGTGCCGTGTCTCTTCATGATGTTGGCGATCATGGCCTTCTGCATTTCCCTATCCCTAGTAGCTCTTAAAACGCTTTTTCCAGTTACCCCTTCTAAACATCGCTCTGCCATCCATTTGCCCAAGCCCATAAAGTATATTACACGTTGTTTTCTCCCATGTCTCTCTTTCTTTTTCTCTATCTTACCTGTGAGTGTCACATTCTCCAAGCCCTCCTTCCTCGTAACATGTTCCAGGAACTTCAGCTGTCTTTTTCTGGTGTGAAGTATTAGTTTCCTTTTCGTTTCCACTTTCTCCAATACCTCATGGTTGCTCACATGTTCAGTTCATGGAATCCTCTGCATCCTTCTCTAGAACCACATTTCGGTTGCTTCAAGTCTCCCCTTCATCTTTGGTGTCCAGTATTTGCTGCTTAACTGAAGAACAGACATCACCTAACAATCCAGTAGTGTCTTCTTTGTTTCTAACGAATTTTTTCTGTCCTTCAATTCTCTACTCAGCTTCTGGAATGTTTCCTTGGCCATACCAATTCGCCTTATTCACCTGGCCTTGCAACAACAGATTATCAGTTTTTCACCGCTGCAAAAGGTTTTGATGGGCAAAACATTCTCTGGTGAAAACAAGATTCAAGATATCACCAATATATTTTTCACATCAAAATCTACGGAATGTTACTCAAAATATGTCGAAGAGCTAGCTGCCTGATGTGTAGCGACATGACATTGGAAATAATGGTGAACATATAATTTAATAAAATGTACTAGTACTGTTTAAAAACAAATGGAGAAGAAAAAGTGTAAAGTTAAGAAACAGTACTCCAATCGTGATCATATTCGGAATTCAATCATCGAATAACATGTACATTTCATGACACTAAGTCTATATTTCTTGGTCAAATTTTCAGCACATTCTCTGAACTTGTTTTGAAAGCGTCATGTTTTATTATGCAAAGTACAAAATGAACTTTTATTTATAAAGAAGCTCAAAAGAAATTAGACTGCATAAACTCAAAAATTTAGACTTCATAAATATATCTAATCCCACATACGCGAAAAGTTAATATTTTATTTTTGCAATATGAGTTCCTTGTTATTCTAAATCCTTCATCAGTTTTTCTACCGCTATTTTGCTAACTTTTCTCTTGTTTCGAATTTAAAGAACTTGCATCAGTTTTTATGGCTTCCCAGAGTTCTTAGCTTGGATGTTGTTTTATATTTCAATCTATGCTTCTCTTAACGATGGACCAGAATTTTTTCTATTGGAATAATACATAGAGGAGTTAGCAGATATTCTAATAATTTTAGCAAGGTGAGAAATAGTCAGATTTGTAGAGTGTAAAACAGTACTACATTGCATATTTATGCACTTTAACTTCAGGCTTTTCAGTTGTGACTTTTCAGTTGTAGTACTCAAAAACACTTTATTCAATATAATGCAAAATTATCAACATTTATCTTGACCATACTATTAATTTTGAATCCACCTATAATTTTTCTGATATATTTAAACTTAATTCACCTGCATCTCACCAGTGTCTTCTAAATGTTATTAGATGACTGAGAGCAACTACCTGATTCACCCAATGTAGCTCTACATTTATCAAAAAACTTACCGTCAAGCAATCATTATTTTTATGTACTTCTTCGTCCAATGTTTCTCTTTTTGATATTTTCTAAAACGTTTGGCTGTTTTTCATTAACCAACTATTCTACATCTTTCCTCTCTGCTCACAGAATATTTGAAAAATTATGGTTATCTTGCAGATCAATCTATTTTTCTATATATTACACTTCGGGGCAGGGATGCTTATAGCTCTCCACTATTCCCTATCCTTTATCGCTCTTAGTAAAGTTCGCCTTTATGCTATCCAATCCACTCCCTGTTCTTCCCAGTATTTAAGCAAGTTCTTTAGGCATATTATTCGCTGCTTTCCTCTGCTCGTCTTGCCTTCAAACATCCTGTGAGTTTTAAATTCTCCAAACCCTCTTATCTCGTTATGTGTCCGAGAAATTTTGTCCCTCTCTTTCTAAGTATAAGTGTACTTTTATTTCTATTTTCTCTAAAACTTTTGCTTACATAATCAGTTCATAATATTCTTAGTAACATTCTGTAGAAACAAATTACAGACTCGAGTTTCTAGTTCATCTATGAAGAAATTGTTCATTATTTACTGCCATATAAAAGAGCCGATATTACACAAACGTTTAGTACTTTTTTCATTGAAAATTTTCTTGTTTCTTAATCCTTAGCTTTAGAAAGGCGTATTTCGTTATTCGAATGCGACTTCGGATTTCGGTGTCACTTTTTCAGTCCTCCTTTATAACATTTCATAGATTTTTCCATTTTAGTACTTGCTTGATTTAGATGTCTTCAATTCGTATTTCGCACTTGGGCTGTTCCTTCTGCTGATGCCCTTAATCATTTTTATTGTTCTATGAACATTGATAAACAGTCTCTTAATTTCCAACGTTGTGTTCCTATAACTCAATAAATTTATTTCTCTTTTCTATTTTTATCTTTATTACAAAGCCATCTTTATATATCTAAAATTAAAAAGAATAAAACTATCCATCATTATAGCATTGGTTTGATGAACAACTCTCTAGTTGCATAAGAGAACTCCACACGCCTATATATATATATATATATATATATATATATATATATTAAATGTTTCTAATAAAAACATTATTACATAAATTCAGTATATGCTGATAATTTTACAAACATTGTTTTTTTATATCATTTGTATTGTTAAAAAATGGACTATTTTTTAATCAATTTTACCCAAGCAAAACGATAATGCCACTAAGATGCAAGATGCAAGACACTTACGGAGTGAGAGAATAAGAAGACTTTAGAAGAAACCGGAAACCGAATTATAAACATGAGACAAGGGATAAACTACTATTCTTGTTCAAAAGACCGAGGAGGAGTGTGAACAGGAAAATAGACAAACCTATGTACTTCTAAACTTGCTGAAAATGTCTTGGTTCGTCTTAAGCCCATCAAAATAAAATCAGTTTGCTCATATTTTTGTAAATGAGTCAGGTGGATAAATTGCAGCACTTGCATTTGCAAGGGAGATAATTACGTTGAAAATAAGTGAGGCTTTTGTAAAAGAAATGCCTTTTCTATCTTTAGGATTATACCTATTGATGCGTTTACTGGATTTAGATGTATGTATAAAGTGTATGTTTATGTTTGTACGTGTGTTCCGTATTAATCTGAATGATGCTGGCAAATTTTATATTAATTTCAAAATGGATAATTAGCCAAGGTAGTGGGTTTACATTTATTCATTTTGCAGCCATTGTCGCAAAAGAAAATATGGACATCATCCCTAAAAAAAAACTTTCTCGATCAGCTTTTTGTTTGATTAATCCGCTGAATCTATAACAGATAAAAAACGGGAGAATTTTGAAAAAAATTAAATTCGCAGACAAAATTTTAGACGATCTGGTCTTCATATAAGAAATAGGAGTGGTTAGGTTTGTTTAATCGACCGGTGTGTAAACCGGACGATAGATGTTTATCCACTTCTTCTCGATCTCTTAAACTGGAAGAGAGGTTTGTTTCTTGTTTCCTGTTCAGGATTGAATTTTATTCGCAAATTAAATCTTGACTTATTCAAGTCTAGAATTAGCTATCTTTCCTGTTATCTTTCCTTTTCTTACGTTAATCCACCTCTACTCACTAACCCTCTACCTTGAGTAGCCCTTAGGTCTTGATATTGGCTGAACATTACTAGTGTTCAGCCAATAAAAGGAAAAAAGTATAAATCAGAGGAAAATAATTCTTCTTTTTATTTGTTCTCAGATTGCAAATATGGACAATCACAAATTGAATATATTATAAATATATATAATTATATATTCATTTATTTATCTGGTTGGGTGCTCCTGCTATCGACCTA